>JAOXJK010000023.1:79469889-79496623 GCA_025774025.1 Xenus cinereus
GGATGTAAATACAAACAGGGCTGCAACAACAAAAGAGAAAAAAATGCATTAATTCTTTTTATTTAAAGAACTCTATTAATATTTTCCACAAAAAAAAAAAAAGCATGAGTTATTGATCAAGATAAATGCGATTTTTAGTGGTTTTATTTCCACACATTTTTTTTGCCAAGAAATCATCTTTTTTTCTTCCTGTGTTTACTCATAGTCCAAAATGCTGCATCTTACAAAGACTGCATTTTTGCCTCAGTATAGATGGTAAAATAGATTCTTTTTAGGAAGAATTATAGAAAGCAACAGAAAATATTCTCTTCATTGTGCTTACACTAAAACTAGATGAACCCGTATCAGTTTTCAAGGAGACATCATCTGTTTGCTCTCACTCTTCTACCATTAAAAGAACCTGAATGGACTTCAGTTTTGACAGAGTGGATGTGACACCTGCAGCACCCCATGAAGTGAGTATCCTATGTTTAATATGCTTAATATAAGGTCATGGTCTCAACACATGCTATTTCAGTCCGTCAGTGGGTAGTGTTTTAAATATTCTTACAAATTTAAATTCAATGCAGTGACGAAAGGATGGTGGGGAAAAAAATGAAGCAAATGAAAAAAAAAAAAACCACCAAAACTCCAAACCCAAACCTCAAAACCTATTAGCTCAGCCGTTCCTGAATGACCCTGATCAGGCAAAGGTTCCTGATCCTCTTTAACAGGAGGGATCTCCGTACCAGAAAGAGATGCAAAACTGAATGTAGTTCCCGCAGACACTTCATGAGGAGGAGATGGGATTGAGAGTGTTGGGAAGTAACAGGTAAGGGCTTCCAAAGAAAACCAGCATTGGGTTACAACCTTCTGGGCTGCAGATGACGGCAGGCAGTAGTGCCAGTGATTTCCTCAGTGCCGTAATTAAGTTAAGAGCACCACAAAACCCACAGACACTGCAGCAAGGTCCAACAGAAATAGGCCTTCCTTTTAAGTATTTATGAAGGAGGATGTTTTTTAACCATAAGCACGGCTCTTGTTCTGGCCATGCAGCCTGGTTACCCTGAGGAAAAGGCCAAGTGACCTGACAGATGGGAATTCCTCAGTCTCACGTAACCCTGTCTACTCCTACACCTAGAGAGGGCAAATCATTCCACATGGATGCTGCAGTGATATCTATTGGATCCTTGCGCAGAAAGCAAATAAATTATTCTGACTAGAACATCATGGTATATAATACAGTGTTAGACGTGAAAATAACCCATAAAATGAGTGCCAAAATTTACACTAATCCAAGTTAAAATGTATATGTTGCCACTCTAACCAGTCTCTCCTGGTCTCACAGTCCTCTCACTCCAACTAGGTAACATTTAATGCCCGTTTTAGCAGATACAATGTCCAAATCATTAAAAATTATATTAAGTAACACTGGCTCCAATGTGAACCTTTAAAGCATCCTACTATTAACCTCTTTACACTCTTAGGAGAAGATTTTCAGTGCAAGTTTTTTTGCCATCATTTATTCAATTTTTAATCCACTGTGAGATTTTGCCCCTTACCTCATAGTTATATTTTTCCCTTAACAGTCTTTTATGAAGGACTTTATCGGGGATTTTTTGCAAATCCAAATAAATTATGTTCACCAGGTCACCTTTATCTACAATTTTATTAACTTTTTCAAAGCACTTTAGCAGGTTAGAGATGCATGCTTTACCTTTACTGATGTTGTGCAGGTTTGACCCTAGTAGGTTATACTTATCCATGTGCTGAACTATTCTATCCTTAATTAGACTCTCAGTCGGTTTCCCCGGAAGCAAGGTGAGGTTCACTGGTCCTCGTTCCCAGGATCTCTTTTTGGCCCTGTTTTAAAAACAGACACCATATCAGAACTTTCCCATCCATCACTGGTCTATATCACATCTTGTTGCAAGTGTCTCCCCTATTTCATACTTTATTCTGGTGAATGCTATCTACTTTTAATTATTTTCCATTTTTACATGAGTTTATCAAATCACTCACACTTCCCTTGTAAAATACTATAATTTTTGTTAGTGCTGCTCTGCCTTTTACATTTTTAGCAGTAACTACTTCAGCTGCCATCTATAAGAAAGATCAAGGAGAAAGTCTGTTTAATTCTATTAAACTCTGTTGTGGTGAGTAGGTAACCATGGTTTTAATTGTATATTTTTGTTCTTTTTAATTATTTTGCCCCTACAAGTCCTCAGATGAGCAACTATCCACTTCTTTCTTCAAAGTTATAAAATTTATTCTGCAGCTTTTGGGGCTTTTGGGGTTTTATTTCTGTGGACAGGCATGGCCCATCAACCGCAATGGATTATTTTCTACCCTTACTTCGAGCACTGTTCTTGGACAAAGAGTGGGAAAGGAAGGATCAAGTTCTAACACCACCGTACATAAATAACTGGTCAGAGTCACCACCAATATCTAATACCAGGAGTTATTAAAACTGGCTTTCACATGAGTTTAACAAACGACAGAAAGAGGTTGTGCTTATCCGAAACAGTATAGATTTGTATTCTGGGCTTGTAGAAGATGTTCTCAGTCTATGCTTTAGGTACACAGGTCTTAATGATCAGGAAAAATTGTTGAACACGATTTTGAGTGAAAAAGCATTGAAAATTCACCCTGAAATGTGTACATGGCTAAGTAAAGGTCAGTAAGCTATTGAGTAAACCTGAAGTGCTCACATTAGAGGATTAGAAACTTAGAATTTTCAGCATTCAGTGAAGTCAGTGGACATTCCTCTGGAATTCATGACTTACTTTCCTTGACAGTCAGGTCTGAATTTGAATGGATGAGAAAACTGAAAGGGAACTTCAGCTGAAAATTCTGGGTTTGGTTATGAGTCATGTTATAAAGGCGCCAAGCATGAAAGCCGAGGTTTCAAACCATGCTTTGTTTCTACAACAACCCCACCACCACATTAGCTTCACCTGGGTTTGAATTTCATTGCAAAAATATCACACAGCACTAACAGTAAGTATTAAGGTAGATTACTGCTGCCTTTGTTTTACCTTCGAATAGAAGTTCCAGCTTCATCTGTGTTTGGAGAGTCTACGTGCTGCACTGTTAAGCACAGATTTCTGCTTAAATTATATTTCTATCAGCTTTAACATACTAAAATAGAACACATTTTAATGCATGTGTTGAACATTAAATCATTTTTGCTTCAGGGAAACTCTAGTAAACAGTAACTGTCAAAAACTGTAATGAAACAAAATTAAAATAATAGAAAATAGTCCATAACAACAGCTTTTCTAATCATGTTAACAGAAGTTCAGCTCTGCATCTTCTAACTATTCCTTTGCAAAAACCAGAAAGGTTGAGGAAGGAAAACGCAGGTACACAAATACACACTGTTGAACACGAAGAGTTGAAAATTATCATTGTTATCATTCTTTGCTTGCTTACTGTGAAGTGCACTTCAATCAATGTAAGAAAAATACAACCAAACAATTTAATATATGAATATTTTTATTACTATGACAATTATTTTTAATACATAATTATTTTTTTTTCAGAAAATCTTGGAAAATATAAGAGTATCGTTTAAGTACTCTAAATTGGAGTAGCTCCTGGAAGCCTGCATTATGTCAGAAAGAAACTGATCTGAAGAAATTAAACTGCATCAGAAATATTGACAGGCATATAGATTGAATTACATGAATATGAGATACATGCAGACTTGGAGCAGTTCTGCTCACTGATCAATGTCAAATGAATTTCAGAATTGTTTTAGTTTGTTTCTTGTGTCTTGTTTTATTTTAGATTTTAATTTGAATTAGTAGTATGAAATAAAATCTCTATTTATTAACTTTCATTTACAAACAAAAAAAATTCAACTGGTATAAGCTTATCTGAAGTTAAAATGTCCCATTTTATGGGGCCCAAGTAACAACACAGCTTACCATGATACAAATTACTCAAAAGCAAGAAGTAAAAACGAAGACTTTAAAGTTTCCGCCTATTAATGTGGCATGTAGCTGATGTACACAGGCTGTATGATGAGGTTGCATTGCCCCCTATAGTCACTGTGTGTCAGCTGGGAGGGGAGGGGGAAGAGAAAGGGAAGAGTGGGAGAAATTATTTGCCAAAACTACAATGCATTTGATGTTGGTCCATACTTTGGAAAGAGCATAGTGGGGAACCGCGGACAGACCTAACTTGGCCATACTTTTCAAGAAGAATTTGTATGTGTTATTCTCCAGGCACACACAGATGAAGTAAAATGCACTCTCCCATTCAGATCATAAGACCTCTGCAGACCCTGTCACCTGGCTGTGTTGGAGTCATATTTGTTGGGTGCTGGTACCTAAAAGTGCACGGGGAATGATGGCATACCTGCCCCATGGGCTGTCGCAGGAGGTGGTTGACTTTGATTCATCAGCAAAAGGCAGGAGGGCCCACAGGTGACATCTCTTTTACTCTCGATGGGCATGCATTTGGGAGCTGAGCGTAACAGGGACATTTCACTCCAAGGCACATAAGACTCCAAAAGCAGAGCCCAAATTGTGGAGCACATACACAGACAGCTGTGTGAAGCAGCTTCTGCACAGGGACCAGAGAGCGAGCGAAAAAGCTCAGATACAGTTTCCTCTTCAGCAGTAGGACAACTGCAAGGAGCACAGCCAGTTTGTTCATCCTGCCCATGGACACTGGTGATGCTGCTCTTCCACGACCCCTGGGCCTACGGGAGGCAGGATGTTTCCCAGATCCCTGCAGAACAATATGCACTTTTAACCACCAGCGCAAGGACAGAGCTACATGCCAGGACTCGGACTTTTTCCAGTCAAGACCACCTTTCTTAACTTTGCTGGCGACTAAAAAAATGTTATCTCCCCATAAAATTAATTGAATATCCACAGCTTTCCTAATACTGTTCTTTTATGAACATAATTAAGCACTTAAGCATTCAGAATATCTTTTAATAGGCACAGACACAATATAACAAAAAGCATTAAATTGTCTTAAAAATATCTAATCAATTACTGCTGTTTCTGTGCCAAAAACTTCAGAAAAATGACAAATATTCAATAAGCTCAAGATCAACACTATCCTTTGTAAGGCAAAATATACTGTTATCAGTATTTGTTTTTTTGTCTTTTCTACTACTGCAATTCTAGGCACACCTGCAAGCTAGAAAAAGTTAGTGCTGGTCCTAAGAGGTGGCTGTTCCCATTTTTGTCACCTACTTCTTTTCCTTGGGTGGCGCAAGGGTGTTTGTAGTGACGTGCTGAACTGATTGGAGAATTTATGCAGCTAAAATCCTCGGGTTTTTCTTACCATATTATTTTTAATTTGGATCAGTTGTTGAGGGTCACCACGTAGCAGCACACATGCTTGCACTTGCACAAGAGTGAACTGTAGGTTACGGTAACTGCCTAATTCTATGGCAGTGATGTCTTGTGTCAACTGGAGCTGTTCGTGTAACTATGGTTTCAGGAATATGAATTGTCCTTAAAATGCCTTCATATTTCATTCAGCCTGAGAAAAAGTATTATGAGTTTTCCCATCCACATGCCTTCACAAATATTCTCTGTCTAGACAGAAAAGATAGCCCTGCAAAGTGGAGCTGAACAACTTGTTTAGTTTTTGTGAGTATATATGCCCAGACATAGTCCCATATCAAATCTTTATTTTACTATGATGACTAGAGACTCAATAATGACTAAGCTACTGATGAGATGGGATTGCTGCTTACCCAGCAGATCAATACTGTCTCACTGCCTCCTGATGTGGAGGGATGTATCCTGATAGTATTCAACTGTTCAATTATCTTACTCTTAACTGTAAGCTCTCTGAAGCCGGGTTAGTTTTTTGTTCTTTTAGCCCTGTAGGTAGCACGAGTTCTGCAGCTCACGGTCTGAGGTTAAAAAGAAATGTCTGAAAAGTTTAGCCAATAAAAATTGTACAATATTCACTAGAATCATCACATCTTCCAGTTGCCTCCCTTAGATAACTGACCTTATTCTCGCCTTTTCTAGTTTCTCGTTTTGCTTGCTTTCTACCCTATATACCCCAAAGTACTGTTGTATGCTAGATATCATTGTGCTAACACACATTCAGCTAACACAAACTTCCAACAGTGAGCAATTCAAGGCTGTGTTATTATCTTTGCTCTTTATTTATTTTCTCTCAGCTGTGATTCTTTCCTTACTTGCGGGTTTGTACTCAAACACATGCATATACGTTGTTATTTCACTGACTACTGGAAAATTCTTTAAGGATGACTGTTGCGTGCCCACTGCCTGTATTTTTTTCTAAATTACATCACACATTTTTCTTCAATCAACACAATTTGATTGTGTCCAAAGAGCATACAAGCAGGATGTTCTGCAGCTCATGAAAATGGGAGATTTTCATGTTAGCAGCATACTGTGCCTTCATCCTAAGCACCAAAAATCACCATGTGACAAAAGTCTAGCTCCACAAATGTGTACCAGCTTTCAGCAGCCCAACCCAACTCATGCAGAAAAGAAGACAGTAACACATTTGGGGAAGCAAAATTTCTGAATGTCAAACATACAGAGATGAGCCACTAAATCTTATGAATTATCCATGCAGAGCAGACAGAACATTTGTTTTCAAGGTCAAATGAGAAAGATCCCTTGACCTGTGTGGTAAACTACATGTTAATACATTTATCCATCTTTGAAATGTAAGGGACAAAGTCAACACAGAGAGAAATGAAACAGTGGGGTAAGTCTGCCAAGCTACCAAAATCATTGTGTCATCCGTTTTATGGGCATTTTTTATGTCTGTGCAGGGCATACACAATGAAAAATAGATCTTTCATTCAAATTTGAGTTTCTTCCAAACTAGATTGCAGTATCAAATATATTTACATCCTTTGGATAACCCTTAACTAACTTTATTTTACACACCGTTTTTTCATATTTTTTAGTCACTTCATAACTAATGTAACAGAAAGAGTAAAATAAACCAATACTAGATTTTTTTAAAGGGAAATTGCACTAGTGTATAATAAGCGCTTCTACACTCCCCCCGGCCTTCACCAGGCAGCATACTTGAAGCTGGCATGATCCTCCCAAAATAGTGTGTTTTGTTATGGTTGTCAACACTAACATTTAAAGGATAACAATTCAGAAAAGAGGCAAGGTGGTCAATTGACGCCTCCTGAATACTTTCAAGTGTAACACTCAAGTTTGGTTCCTGAGCCTGATGGGCTGTTGAAGCTCAGCTCTTTGATGGTTCAAGAGAAGGTAATTGTACTACCAGGGGAGCAGATCAGAGAATGAATTCTGACTAGGAATGTCAAGTTTAAACTCTCTAGTAGCGCAAAGGGGCTCAAAAGCGAATGCAAATCCATCCTAAAGCCCTTTACATTAGCAGAATAGGGTAAAAAGGTCTTATTGGGACTCAGAGAATCACAATTTCTCTTGCTTTTCTCTTGCTTTGCCAGGAAGGATAAATGACTTGGCTCACTTACAGGGCACTGTCCCTGCCTTGCATTTCATCAGCCCCATCATAGTGAAGGCAGAATTTGTGACATTCCACACTAGACTTTTTTTCTCCGTCCTGCAGTCACAGTGAGAGAGGCAGATGTACCTTTTCCATTCCTCCCACTACAGTATTGCAAAATCCAAACTAGACTATGCACTTCTGCTACAGGATTCTAACCAGCAGCATAAATCATTGAGATGGTATTAGGAAAAAAAAAATAATTTTCAACATTTGTATCTCTGATGAGATAGGTAGTGGTAGGATCTTGCAACAAACATTTCAGAGTATTCATCACTGCGCTTTTTGATACCTCTACACAGGCAGTTAGTTTAATTTCTGATATATCCATGTCGTTTTTCTTTCATATTAATATTCCCATATGACAAGTACATTACTTCAAGCCGCTGGATTGATTTTTCCAGAGGAATCTTGCTTCACATAAGTTGTTACTTCTTGGGAAATCTTTTTAAAGAATGGCCACATTCAATTCCATTCATTGTAAGGAGCATAAAGAAGTACGCTAAAGTAGGAAAAAATTATAAGCTAGCAGAACCAATCATATTGGTTTTGCAAATGCTTGTGAAAAGATAAATTAGTCACTAGAAAGTTTGATTAAGAACACAAATCCAACAGCTCAATGTATTACCTCACCTGAGCGGTTCAGGTTTAGAAGCAAGCACACCCCTTAGAGAAACTGAAACTGAGGCTCTGCGCTTCTGCTTTACCAAAGGTGCAGCATCTCTAGAAACAGTGAAACGTGTCAGTGGAGCGTCTGTCAGACAGATACTCTTTTTCGAGGAAAACACATTAGAGAGAGGAGCACAAAGTACAACATTGCCTATCAGAAGTTGTATACACTGAGACTATCTACTGAGTGTTTTAGATATATATCCTCTTCCCTTCCCTCTTTTCACTTTGCTACTCTGATCTCCCACAGTAGCCACTGGATGAGCCAGTAGTCTCATCTCCAACTGCAATAAAGATTCTCACAGCATATATTTTACTTTAATAGAGGAATTAATACTGAAATACTATAGTATCCCTACATTCCACCTATAGCTTTGGGATATCACCACATAATTATATTATATAATGTGCCCATGCCCTATAAAACACTTTAGTTGTTCTTCATTGTATTGTTTAGCTTTCTTGTAATCTGTTGTGTTTTGTTTGGTTTGATATGAATCTGCTGAATAATAACATTAAAATTGCGTGAATGTTGTATTGGTCAAATACCACTGCTGTTGGTCAAGTATTCATGAAAAATTAATGCAATTCCTCACCAAATTTGGACTGTCATTTTAAAAGCAGCCATCTAAAACCAGGCAGTGTTTAGAAATGCATGACTACAATGTTTACCCATGAAGAAAACAGTGTTTCTTAATATTTCTAAAGAACCATATGTCTCTTTTAGTAGATCATACCGGTTTCTTTTGTGCAGGCCAATAAGGGTCATTAAACACCAATGGGTCTCTGAGTCCTTCTTCAGAGTCAATGACATTGTCGGCTTCACTAGGGATGTCATTTTCCTTCTGCACAAGATCTGCAGGGCAAGGGAGGCAAATGAACTATGAAAAACATAATCTCTGCTTTTACTGTTGCGTTTTTCATCAGAAAAATTCCATTTATTTAAATTCCATTAAAAAACACATTTGCCTGCTGAAAGCATAAATATATACTTTTGTTACACTAACAATTTTTCATTTTAAAAAAGAGTTTTGACATTCTTTTGGGGGGAAAAGTAAATATTCTCTATAATAAATATTACACAAGCTTGTTATACAAACTTCAGGACAAAGCAAGTGGTTAACAAAGTAAATTCTTCTAGAACATTTTATCAGAGGTGACAGGAAAATATTTCATAAGTATCTGAGGGGATTAGTAGTCTAACACTCGTTTTCAGAAGTGACTTAAGCACCAAGGTTCAGCTGTTCAAAAGTACCCAGGCCTTTAACTCACATTTTAATTTAAGAGTTAGACCCTCAAAACCTATGAGGATCTAGAATTCAGGATGAAAAGCCCTACTGAAAGTCAAGGGGATTTGGGTTATCAAAGGCCAGATTTTTAAAAAGTATTTAGGAACTTAGAGGCAGACATAGGCTCCTAGTTGATTTTTTTTTTCAAAGTAAAGTGAAGAAGGGTTAAGTCCCTAACACTCACTGAGATTAGTGTGCTCTTAGAAAGTGCTAGGTACACCTCTGCATCTAAATACCTTTAAAAAATCTTTTCTTGAATGGCTTTTGAAAGTTGGCTTTATCATCTGGATGCTGTGATATATCCTGTTCTTAATTCTTGACCTCACAAAGATTACCATAGACGTGCTTTACTCAAATAATTTTACATCATGATCTTGATGGAAATGGAGAGGATTAGATAACAAAATCTTATTTTAACAAAATTTAGTTGGTATTTGGATCCAGAAATTCATAAAAGGTTGAGAGCTGAAAATAACCGACAGTTTTGCACCACTGTGATTGTACTTGGCTGAGCTGTCGGATGCTGAGCAACTTCAGCTTCAAGAGTTCACCCTGTAAATGCTAAGCAGCCCCCAGCACAAGCACACATGCATGAAGCCATACTGCTCACAGGGCTGGAGTCTGATAATATGAGTGACTAACTTGCTTTCACCATATTTGCCACAGTTGGGAAGAAGATGAGGGGCAGAATGGAAAAGAAAGTTGCAACACGACACAAATCTGGCAAGAGGCAGTTTCGGCTTTTGATTTCTGAGGAAGCAGAATTTATTTCTGATTGCATTACACCATGAATATCTGCAGCTCCAGTTTTTTTAGCCTTTCCTAGGTTTTTTTTTTTCCTTGCTTTTATAATTGACTCATATAATTATCTTACATAAATATAAATTTCTCTGTAACAGTTCTCAGTATTCAGCCTTTAAAATGAATCCACTCTTTAGTACTGAAACGTTAGTTCCTTCCTCAGTCACATTTGATTTTTTTCCTATACTGACTGGCTTCTGAGCACACTGGCTGATGGTAAGCTTTGTCATGAGATGCTGAGATATAAAGAACAACAGGTTACCTCATAATCTCTTCTTGTTAATGCTTGTTCTGGAGAGCACCTGCTGTCTTTAAAAGGGATTTGAGTGACCCAAGATTAAGAAGTCTCCCTGCAACAATTACTGTTCTTATCACTGAAGAATACTCATACCAATGTGACATCTTCCTGATGGTTTCAAATCCACAGACTGAGGCAGAGATAAGAGTCAAAGAACCATACAGTGTGCAATTATAAGAGGACATCAAACCGGTCCAATACAATTCCATTTTGGAGAATACTAGCACTATCAGACTAATTGATTTCTGCCTGCAAAGTATCTATTAGGACAAAACACCCTCTGATTTCATTTAAAGAAATTTTAAAGTTCAATGGTGCTTAGAGTATTTCTAATCGTCTTTCTAGTCCACCCTTATTGGGCAAATGACAAAACGGGCACAGGGAAGCTCAATGAATCACACAACCTAACACTGGCAATGTTTCAGACAGGGTATTAAGAGTACTATTGCCAGTACATCCTGCTACCTCTTTGGTTTAAAAGATACAAAAATCTTAGGAAGTCCAGTCAGGTTTGTGATACAAATAAAGGATCTGCTATCATGACCTCAATCACAGTATATCCCATATTACTCCTCAAAACATTTTTCTAAGCCTGTTTAACCACTGAGTTCCTATCACCATTACATTCATCAATGATATTTGTGCAAAACCAGTTCTTTTAAATGTGATTCAAAGCCATCAATATTTTTAAAATTAATGTGGAAGGGTGGAATTATTAAAAAAAAAATGGTACCCACTGAATCTGCCCATCCTTTCTTCTTTCCAACAATCTAGCCACAAATAAAGGAAATGAACTATAATTTTGTTTCTTCTCCCTCCATCCCCCCCAACTCAGGATCCTTCAGAAGACATTTTTAAGAAACAGAGAAAACAAGTATAAAACCTAAATATCAAATATTATTAACTAAACTTCCAATTTAGAAGTCTTTCATATTAACTGAAAAAGCGAGCCTGCTGGGAACCTTCCTTTGTCCAATCTGAGGGCATGCTGAGGTCTCCAGATGGCCAAACACCTTCTAGGTTCTAGCAGTAATATGTGCACCATCTAACTCATTTAGATAGTACCTGAATTGAAATGGAATTGACCTAGTTTTATTCCCAAGTAAAGAAAAAACACCTGGTGGAACTCACATACTGGTTAGAAACTGAAATGAATTATTTTAAATCAGATGCAAATGGTAGGTTTGCCAGAAGGAATAAGTATCAGAGGACAACAGTGACAATGGGTAGTTGAAGGTTATCAACCAGGTTACCAGGTGATGGAAAGCCAAGATGGTGGTTTGCTACAGGTAAGGAAAAGTTTTATTATCCCAGGTTGAGAAGGTCAAATTTTTATCTGAGGTCAATTCATTTTTGCTTGACTACATTTAGGATTTCTCCAGTGTAAGAGAATACACTTCACTGCTTATAAGCTCTCTATTTATAAATGCATTAGAATATTTTCCTTATTGTGCTAATAACAAAGCTTGAAGGATAATCTCAATATAACTTCAGAGCACATTATGCATAGCTGTCTTCTTGACTGTAGAACACCTGAAATCCATTGATTGTATCCACAGTGGTGGAAAAAAATGTGCAAACAGCAACCAAATTAACTAGCAAGCTGTAGCATGCTGCCAAAAGAAAAGATGGTTAAACATTAACTTTATTGGGGTGTATGCATCTAACATCTCAATGAGTAATGAGTTTCCAGCACCGCAGAAACTCTCAGTTACATTCTGGAGCTCAGTGGTGTGTGGTGATCTACTAAAACAGGGAGATACAATGAGGTAGACTTCTGTTTGTCCGGATTGGACACAGAAATCCAAACTCTTCCAGTGATTCACGGATCAGTTATTATACAACAAACCCCACCAGCTCCTTCACAGCTTGCTCAGCCTGCTCTGTCACTATGTAGTTAAGAAGCCTTTAATCTTCAGGCTGACATAGGCGCAATGAGCCTACAGACTAAAATTTCATACACAATTTGGATGAAAGCTAATTACTGCCTGTTATTCTAGCTTCTTTTCTCCGAGTAGAAGAATGTGGAGAAAAAGTCAAATGCATCGCTTTTACTGCTTCATGCTTTATGCCATGAATTGCAACTGTGAAAACATTGTTACAAAAATGAAGCCATTTCCAGGTTTCAAGAGTTTGAAGGATTGTCAAGTAGTCAAAAATAGTGCTGGTCAAGATGTATCCCCCAATACATGTGCTTAATTTACTCCAAATTAAAATTCTGTTCTTCGGGTTCCCAGCTGAGGACATATTTTTACAATTGTTTCCAGTGAAAAGTGCATTTTCAGATCTGAGCCACAGTCCTTAAAATGGAGCTTTGTGATACTGAAAATGAGCCTGCTAAAGGCAATTAGCACACAAAGCTCTATGCCCACGTGTGTAACCCTTGAACTCCAACGGGACTGTTCACATTGTGCAGAGTAACATGAATCAGCCTTTGCAGGACCAGGGACTTCAGTGTAACATCATTAACACCATTATAATATACCGTTTAAAAATCAAACAAGCATAGAGATTAGTCTAAGTGGAAAGTGTTGTTCATTGAGTATAATAGATCAAATAGAAGGAAGCAGATATTACAAGGGAAGCAGGAAAAACAGCAGTGAAATCAAAGGATGTGAACATGTATATAGCATGGCTTACCAGAGGCAAAAAAAATACAAATAAGCAAGGAGATAATGTGCTGCAAAATTGAATAATCAGAGGAAAATTATGAATTAGTAAGGAAAATTATATCTTTCAAAGTCACATTTGTGATGTACAAGATATTTGAGCCAGATTTATACAAATATTTTAAAAAATGGCAAACTGCAGATTTCAACAATAAAAAGCCTTTTCCTAATCAGAGAGTGGTATAAGAAATCTTGTTAATGAAGCAGTTGCACTGTCTGCTTTCACAATATCCTTTGATGACAAATTATTCTTCAAGGTGAGAGCCAAGTCAGTTGAGATTCTTATTCTGAATTACCCCACAGGAATCCATCTCTCTCTTCTGACTATGGGTAGACCCTGATGAGTTGAGAGTCCATGGAGTAAAGTCACCCTTTGCAACTTATTTCCTATGTAACAATTTTCTAGTTAATGTATCTATCTATTTATTGGACGTCGATTTAAGTACTTCCATATTTTATTTTATTTTTTCATTTGGAAAGGGACAAGGATTTTAGCACATTATTTCAAGAAATTGCTTCTTCCTTAGAACCTTTTCTTATCACATTCTGAATCCTACAACAGTGATTTTCAGCATTTCTCATCATGCATTCATATTCACCAGCATTTAATAAGAAAAGGGCAATTTTAACTAGAGCTTTTGCAAGAGATTTCATCTATTTCCAGATAACCCATTAACAGTTCCTCCACCTTGTACGCTCAAAAACTGTTTTGCATGTGTATGTTATTTCCCCCAGTTTCAGTTCTTGCTGGCTGACTAGATCAACTGAACTCAAAACAAACGATTTTCTAAAGGACATTGAATTACCAAATAAACTCATTTGTGCATTATAGGAAACTTACCCTACAAGAGGAGCCTCCTTTGCGCATCAGCCTCACCCTTTCCAATCAATCTTCAAAAATGTCTTTGGAATCAAATTTGCAGTTAGACGAGTTGCATATACTTTTGACATTAAAGTAGCAAAAATTGTGCTGCCTATCTCACTACAAGTTTTTAGGCACCTTAGAAATTTCAGAAAGGACAGATTCACTAGGAAATAAGCAGAGAAGAAAACAAGAACATGATCATGCTGCTCTATAAGTCCATTGTGTGCCTACATCTCTAATGCTGTCTGCCATCCTCATCACCCTGTCTCAGGAAGACCATGAGTGATAGTATTCCCAGATGAGGAGACACTGGAAGTGTTAAGACTCTCCACCCAGAGTGCTGTTTCAGCGCCAGGGTTACTCTGGACTAGCACTGGTTTTCAGCGCAGAATACCAGAGCACTGACAGAGTGCTGAGCTGCCAGGATCCTTGGTCTGACCCAGCATGGCACCTCCCGCATGTTTTAATGATGCAGCTAGTCTCCAGAAATGACCAGAAGCAGCTTCCTCTTCATTTATCACATTACCTCCTCATGTGCATCAAGCTTTATTCTCGAGGCAATGGCCAACCACAGCCGAGTGGGCCCCTGGCTATTCTAAATTATATCAAGGCTGAGAACACTGTAAATCAGGCAGGAAAGTTTAATGCCACCTGTGGCCACAATGACCATCAATCCTTTATCCCCATTAGTCACAACTGGAATCCAGCCCAAGCGTCTGCAGTCTTAAACGTGATACCATCTTTGATGACCACTTTCCATCAGACTTAAAATAGGCCAGTGACAAAGCAGCCCTCCTGCCCCACAACCTGTGGAGTGACAGCACTGAGAAATAGGATGTTTTCCATGAAAGAGAATTTATATGCAAAAAACTGTGCTTCTGCTACAACCGGCAGCCTATGGTAGAATATTTTTAGGATACAGATAATTCTGGCTTAGTTCCACAAAATGAACGGTAGAACTGCCTCAATTTAATTACCACCCCATGAAGCAATCTGACAGCCCCAACGCAGTGCTTAGTAAGCATTTTACCTCAGACAGCTTGAAGATGTATTGTAGCGCTGAAATTACAATACGTACCATGACTTGTTCTGTCATCCTACTCCAGGAATGCAGCATGCTTGTCTCTATAATGAGCTGTCTGATATTCACCCATTTCACCTGTAGCAAACAGGAGTAAAACGCAAGTAACCATAAGTTGGCATATTAGTTGAATGCAAGCTAAAATACTCATTTTCGGCAGGAGGCTTCAGATTCTTTTAACTATCTAGATATGTGCAATACATAATTTACTTACATTTACATTTTGGAACACATTTTCAATTTTCTAAATTTTTAATTATTGCAATCTGGAAAAAAAACCAACCCACAAACCCTGTTTTCTCCTTCTCTATCTTACTTCCAGCTTACAGGATTCCTGGAAAGTATATTAGGGCTACTATGTTTAACACAGGGATTAAATGTGTATAACTTAAGGACACATATGTGTCCTCTTAAGAAAATTAAGTCTGCAAGAAAAAAAAGTTTTCTCTGCTTAGTTCAAAAACCAAAGAAGAAAACCAATGTATTAAAAAATGCAATAAGATACTTTATAAGGCTTACATTAACGCAGTTCCGTAATGTTTTTTTAATAAATATATTTATGCTTGAAAATATATGCTACTCTGTCCTCTGCAAGTATAATGAAATGATGTACCTTTATTAAAAAACAAAACAAGTGATCCAGCTTGTTACCAGCAGAAGAAAGATTGAAACTTATTTATTCATATGAAATCTTACAGAGAAAATTGAGCGGCTTTATTTTCTTTTTAATTATGCCATTACATCAGAATCGAACTGTGCCACCCTTCCTCTGGCTAAGCAATTTTTAGAAGGCATGTGGAAAAGCAGGTAAGCCCAGGCTAAATTTTAAAACCCCCATCTCAAGGGAACTATTCACACCTATAAGGGGGCCCACCTGGAGCATCCAAGAAACCAGTGAATTTTCATTGACTTAATCATTGACATAACACTGCTGTGAGTTGTGTCATAGACTGAGTCCTGCTTAATGCCACCTCAGAAGCCATGAATTGTGGAATGCAGAAAAATAATACCCCACGTTAGCCATAGCAAATTCCTAAAAAAAAATCCCACCACAAAACAAACCTTTAAAATAGACAGTATAAATAAGTTAAAAAAAAAGAGCTGAGACCCTTCTTCTGTTTCGCTGTAGGATTCTAAGGAAAGAGTCCTTGCAACAAACTGACGGAGACAGACTGTCTGTCTGTCTGTCTGTCTGTTTGCAGGTAAAAAAAGATGTTTCAGATGTTATAGGAAACATTAAAGTCCAGATCATACAAACATGGGAATGCACAGAATCTGTAATACTACCAGTGCCTATAAGTTTAAGAAACTATTTGGAAGTTAATTGAAAATCTCTTAATAACCAGCAGAATACCAACAATGCATGATACAACATGTCCATTTGTACTAAACCTTCCTTTTTCTGTTTAACTGCCCCCATATTTGGGTTTCAGTGCTCTGTTCCCTGAGATTGCCTGGGAACAAGGGTTCAGATACTCAAAAGTAACTGTACAGATCAAACACCAGTCAAATTCTCTGACAGTGTGTGCTTAGCTTTTTCTGAAGACCAAGTCCTCCTTGAGATAGCTTAAGTTAAGAATCTAAAAGCCAAAAGGACAAGAATCCTAAAATGTTGAACTGAAACAAGACAAAGCTAGATTATACAATCTGATGCATACAAAGTCAGAAGCAAAGATGATCCAATCCATAGATTTAAAAGTCCAAATATACTTGAGAAAGATCACTTGCTATATGATATTTTTTAAAAAATAAATAGAAACATCTGCAATGTAAAATATAGTTTTGATTTGCCAGATGTTGGCTTTTTACAAACCCTGTGTACAATTAATTGTCTTTGGGTCTTACCCATTATTTTGAGTATAAATTCTTTCTCAAACTTTATTTTCTCTCAATAAATCTCTATTTCTTTTAAAAATAGAAATGTGCCGTCACCTTTCTTCAGCCTGACACTGTTGCAGAAAACAGAAGTACCTCAGGATTTAGAAAGCACTTCCTAGTCACTACTACTTGAAAGCAAGAGTTTTCACTCTCAAAAAGGCATAATGTCCAAAAAAGAAACAATACTCTGAACAAAGGTGAAAAATTGTAGATTACTTTCACAGGGTCTTATTCTACAACGGAGAAAATATCCACACTCTAGCTAGGCTTCTTTGAAAAGAGTATTTTCCTTTTATACAGAGATAAAAAGCAAAGCTTTCAGGTCAGAGGCTATAGGGGAAAAGAGCTAATGTCTCCCCATGCTTTGATGTTACAAGTAGTCCCTCGTTACAGAAGTGTATTAGAGCTTCTAGTAAACTGAGCCAGCATATTTAATAACCACTTTCAGTATGGGTGGTATATGGATTATTCTGTACATAACACAGCAAGGAGAGTCACGCGTGTTACAAACAACCTTTCTTTTACACAGACCTTGCCTTTAACATGGTAACGCTATTTTAAAATATGGCATAGCTAAAAGGTAATGTGTGGTTTATAGATCCCATAGGAAGACCTCTCTTTGTAAATGTAGCTGAAATAACTCTAGATTGCAAACCAGGATTAAGTGTTCCTCTCCCAGCGAAACGTAACACACATAATGGGTTCCGTACTGGCGTGCAATATCTGAAAACAGCAAATTTCAATCTAAACACAACAATAATGATTAATAGTAAATGATGTCTCTGGTGCTTTTGAAGCTGAAGGACTGTGGACTGGAGGAATCAGGCTAAACCACTGTGGTCTTTCACAAACTCTTAGAGGCAACACCTGAAGGACCTAATGCACCAGTTTACATCAGCCCTAATGCACCAATGCGCCTTAGGGACCCATTTATTTGTTAACCCACCTTTTGGAAAGTATCTCAAAATTCATGGGCTGCTGGAATGATATCAATAAAGATTACCTTAGAAAATCAGTCAAAAATACTAACCAAATGTTGGTGTTATGTAGCACAAAGTTGTGTAACAGTAAGAGACACTCTTAGAAGAAATTATTGAATTATTTTTAACTTTTTTTCTGTGCATCTATGTAAACTGAAACTTTCTAGAAGTACTAATCCTCAAACTAAGAACAAAAAAATCTTTATTCTCTGAGGTATTTGATATCCTCCAACAGACCACTACACACAAGAAAATATGATTTCTGATTAAGTTTTGTATAATTTGGAAAATTACGTTTGTTTGGATATTAGTGAAATATTAATTGCTGAGACCACTGATTATGCAAATTTGAAAATTACATTAATACTATTTAGGTACCCTGTAGTTTGAGCATTTCTTATTAGACAAACAAACAGATCTCCCATCGAAATCTCTCAAAATCTCAAGTAATCAGAAAGCAAAATGCAGTTACCCTACGTTTGAAGCAGAGACAGAGGCATTCTGGCAATTTTTCTTCTCAAAAGTGCCTACAGAACTTCTGTAACAGCTCCAGGTTTCAGCCAGAAGTGAGTCGCCACAAGAAGGGTAACAAGGGTTTGTGAAGGACTTACTTGCACTAGGGAGTTTCTGCAGGAAAGATGGAAAGGATTCAAAAGAAATAGAAGAAAAGCAGAAATATTGGGAATAGAAAAGTGAAAAAGAACATGAGTTCGGGGCAAAGCTAAGAAAAATGGGATAAAAAAAGCTAGATATATGAGGACCAGTGATAAAGAAAGAAAACTGCAAGAAAATAAAAAATGAGGAACCTGAAGTAGAGAGGAACAAGGGAAATACCAGTCTCACTAATGTTTCCTGGTACAGCAGCAAAGAAGCAAATCATCCTCCCTATAGGCCCAGGTACCTGCCACAAATGTCCAGGAGGAGTTTTTGAGTCTGATTATTCTTAACAGATTTCCAGATTGCATTTTTAGCTTTGTAAGTTTTGTTTATAAATAAGTTTAAGATGAACAATTCACTGGCAATATTGGAGAACACGATGTTCTAAATAACAGCAGCGTTTCTACACTCATTTTCCATGCTGGTGGAATACGTCTGAACTGATGATATTGGCTTCACAATGCTATGAAATCACCCTACCCCTCTGATGGAAGCTACATCTCCGAAAGCAGAGCTCTCTGAAGGGAGCACATCCTCCGTCCCTCCAGCTGTAAAACCACTGCAATAGCGTGAACTCACCTTGTAAGATAGTACAAAATTCACTATATAGACATAAACATCTGCTATATGGATAACAGGCGCAGCAGAAAAGGCTCACAAGCCCCATTACAACAGCATCAGGAGCAGAGAGTCGTAAACCAGTGCCCAAGCCCACAGCAGCTGTATTCAGCAGATCTCCTGACAGCTTTTAGCAAGTAAAATAACAAAACATGCAGATCCACTTTTCCAATGGGAGGTGTCACACACAAAGGCTACCTTTTGCTTCTCTCAACTGATTGGAAAGTGCCAAAGTTATAATGGACCATGTCCTGTTTTCTGTTTCAACACCTATTTTTCCAAACTGGAAATCTCCAGATTTCTTCCAGGTGTTTCCTAGTAACACACAGCTATGAAACACTTCAAACCTGTCTGCTCTGGTCTGCTGTTTCTTCACCCTGCCTCCACACCATTTTCTGCCCTACTGCCGAAGGATCTGCGCAATGGCAGGTGGGTTCCCCAAACCCTTTCTCTTTTCGTATGACAGCATAACTCTACTCCATTTAGATGGTAATACTTTTTAGACTCATTTTCTCCTTTGTCTTTTGGGGAAGCCCTATGTGGACCCCATTCTAGCTCCCCCAAGCAGGACCAGAAGGAACAGGGGTGGGTTTCCAGGTGGGAAGTGTGAGCAGGGTGATTTTTGTGTGGAATTTGTGGCAATGCGGGGTGCAGCTGTAGGGATCCCCGGCAGGTTGGTGGGCTTCCTCCCCCAGAGTGCTTCTGTTTGGCCCTTGTTTATTCTTAAACTATGAACCACGGGGAACAAAGACCATCCAGTGCATGTGTTTGGAAAGCAACACAAGAGAAGGCTCTGCTGCTAACAAGCAACAGTGATGAGAGTTTTCTTTAGAAAGCAATGTGAATTATAAACAATATCCTACTGCCATGTGTTAAAAAAGAACAAGGTCACTAGTGAGAAAGAAACTAACTGTTATTCTTAAAAGACAAAGTCAGGAGATACAAAAGGGCATACATCATTTCCCTCTGAAATTGTATGATAAAATGACAGCAAAAATCAGCTTAGAAGCAACACGTGAACTAGCCTTCTGTGCCTCCTGCTCTCTTCCTTCCAAGACTAAATGGATCTGTGTCTCTCTTTTGTCACATTGTTGTAACTTTCATTCAGTCTCCCCACTTCACCTTGACCGCATCTGAACAGTGACAATATGTTTCTTGTTCTTCACACTTTTCCCAGCAAGGATCACTGACAGCCTCTTACTTTGTATTTTCTCGGCTTTTGAGGCAGTGATTTTTTTTTTTTTCCCTTCTTTTTCCCCCAGCCATCATCATTGCTATTTGGAGAGAATTTGGTTCAATTTCCATTTTAAACATGAAATGTTTGAATTAGCTCATAATGTCTCCCAGCTTGCAGAGGAATGAGCTGGTCTTTTAAAAAGAAAAAAAAAAAGTTTTATTTTTTGCAAAATACAAAAATGAAAAGCTACAGAATAATCTTAAATCATTTTATACTGCACATAAAACTTCAAAATAATGAGAGCTCTTCAATTTAGAAATGATTGGGGTTCTAGGCATACGAATCAGAGAGAGCTGTAAAATTATTAGAACACTACAGCATCTTTCATAAGCATTTCAATTCAGAGGTGATCAAAGATTCTGGACTTGCAGAGCAATTTACTTGGCATTTGCAGGAAAGCCTCAGTCTTTCAAACTGAAGCACTCTTAACAATATGAAGAACTCCAATAATTTTAAATTGATGTATACCATACATGCCTAGAAATCCAATTTAGTCTTTAAATAAAAACATTATAACTTCAGAAGTATGAAGGGCCCACCCACAACATAACAGCAATCTAGCCTTTCCAATTCACATGTCAATTCAGCCTGGCTGTTATTTCTCCTGTGCCAGGTTTTTCTGGCATGAGGAATTGCTGAAAACATTAGAGATGAGTATTTGTTTCTTTTATCCCTACCCTTCAGGCTTGGTTTCTGATTATCTATGATTCTTTTCCTAAATCCAGTGAACTTCTGGACAGACTCAGAGTGCAAGCTGATTTGCAAGGTGTAAATGGTATTTTTACCTACTTTTAAATACTGCAGATTAAAAACAGAAAACAAGGTTTAAGCCACATGAAAGATGCAATATATTCTCAACCAAAACTTTAATGCAGCTGAGTTTAAGTTTGTAAATAAGTATATCTATTTTTCATTTAGCTAAGCTTAGGTTCGCAAATAAGTATTCTTAACGGAAATACAAAGTAGATTGAAATCTAAAACAATATTGATAGAGCAGGAAAATAAAATTTAGTCTAAATTTTAAAAAAATACATGAAAAAAAAATAATGAAAAGTCCCCTGAGCAAAATAGATCTTGTGTTGACCCAGCAGGTCCTCTGCTGCTTCCATGCAAATCATACTTCTATTTAAACAGGCTCCTGTCACAAGCCAACTTGGAAAGTCTCTCAGTTTCTCATAGCAGGCAACCACCTTTCCAGTCATACTGGCCATACAAGCAACCCTTCCTGTAACCCACAAGGCTTCTCAGTGGTCACAGGAGAGCTGCTGTCTATAGAAACTCCATTTTTCTTTTCCTTATTGACATTGATGTAGGGCTGTGTGAGACATACATGAGGCAGTCAGTGATATTTCAGGTTAGATGCAGTCTTGATGCCCAGTCCTGAAAGTATCATATTCACTTCTAACAAGGTGCTATAAGAACATCAGCACAAGTTTGGACACACCTTAATGATGCTGGGGATGACCAGTGCACCAGAAACAAGTAGGTGGAGGGGATCGATCAGACTAGGTAGCCATGAATATTTCCCTCAGGCTTTAAAACCACAAAGAAGTGGTTTTGTTTCATGCATGGGATGCAGGTGATGCACTGGTGGATGGAAAAGGCCCATTCAGCATAATCCGCTTTTGTCACAAATTGGTAAGATTTGCTGCCATTATTTTAGATTTTACCAACTGTAAGCAGCTTCTCCAATGTGCAGCATGTTAAAATACTTTTGAGTTCGAAGGAACTTCTGGAAGTCATCTGGTGCAACCCTCAACCCAACAGAGAACCAAGACAGATCAGGTTGCTTGGGATTTTGTACAGTCGAGGTCTGTAAAGATGTAGTTTTATAAATCACAAATGCTTCTTTATGTTCTTTATCTTTTAAATTACAGTAATCTAAAATTAGGAAATTTCAGGTTTTCTGTCTGAGAAGTTGATAGCCAGGCCTGTTTCTAAGGACAGAACATATCTATGAAATATTAATGTGGTGTAAACCTTGAATGCTTTTTAGTACTATTGGAATTCATGTGATCTATGATAAGAAGCCTGTTCTGTTCCCCATGGGTAGCTTAGCCTCAAGACTTAGTGGATGTGTGACTTAGTGGAGACTATGATGTCTATAAACCCTTACAAAATGTCACACAAAAAAGTATCAGTAGATACCTACCTCGAATTATGCCAGGCTCACTGTCAGACAGCAGAAGTGTTTTCAAGTATCCATCATAACGTTCTCGGGTTTATAAAATTAATTTAGCCCCTTGTGGTGGAGACTGACACCAGACAGCAGAGGATGCATTTTAAAGTATGCATTCTCTTTCCTTGAAAATAGGAAAGGACATTAAACCTCTCCAGAATCTTTTAAATAGTGAAACTTGAAGTGCCTGTAACTGGACAAATTTGTGACAAAGCTTGAGGACCAAGCCAAAAATGTTACATGTAATATGCATATTTCACATACATCTTAATTATTTTCTATCAGATTTGACCTTCCTCACCCATATTGTTTTGTGTGTGAAGTTTGAAAGCAAACTTGTTTTGGAAATGTTAGAAGAGGAACAGTAGCCATGGCTTCAAAACGGAAACTATCTACATGTTCCGTATTAAATGTAGATGCAGCCACAAAAAGAAGAGACATTAGCAATAAGCAAATATTTTTCAATGCCTAAATTCTTTATAATTTTAACTGCAGTCTTAAATGAGATTTAAATGCATGCAATGTGTATATTTTATTTCAGGAACAAACTATTTTAGCTTAGTATAGCATTTAACTTTGACATTCACCTATTAAATAAACTATACAGGAGAGAAATGTGTTCCTATCTTTCCTGAAGATGTTTTTTGGCAGTGCTCTGTAAGACAAGGTTGTCCAAACAAAAGAGTAAAATAGTTCATGCCATTACAACTATTCTGTGTAATAGCCAGGTGCCTCCTACTATTTTTGAGCCAAAACCTCAAATGCTCATGACATGACAAAAATCTAGAAGTCCAAATCTGTAGCTAAGCTTTCAGCTTCCTCAGTGTTGAGGATTATTGTTCTACTTTGAGTAGTTTAATCAGGTACTTAAAATTTCTCTTTATGTGCACAGCAGCTATCTGAAATGAGCCGCTTTCAGCCTTTCCAGAAGCCTCAGGCCAGGAAGAGAAAAAAGGTAAATAATGTCAGAAAAAGTGTCTAAGCTCAATAAACTCTACTAAAAACTTAACAGATTTCCCTTTAGGATTCACCTCAACCTCTTAATGTGTTTTAAAATCTAGCCTGCCTAATTCCCTTAAGTTTTAAAAAATGTTAGCACATTTTTAAAAATACAATTTTTTAATATTAATTTGAGGAGACATTGAACTAAAAAGAACAGTCATTTATAAACCATTTACTGCTTTGGTTTTAAAATGTTTTGGTATACTGAGAACAGAAGGAACAACCCTGAACAAGGAAAATACTCATCCAAGTCAAAACCAGCAGCTATCAGTTGCTTTTTCTGTAGGTTTCTCCAAAAAGCCTATTTTCTGATTGTTTTGGTTTGTTCTCACTGCCTATTAAATACAACGGAAACAGAATGTGTTTTGCACATTCCCATCATTCAAAAATTCTGAAAGGATTTCACTGAAGCTTCCCAAATAAATTATTTGGTTGTAAAGAACATCCATGAATAGTATCAATTTCTGCCCAAAGACTGAGGGCTTCACACAGTTATGAAGTTTTGGTGACAGGAGCTTATGAAACAAACCCTTCTGGTAATCCAGCCATGGAGGACTTCATCAGGTATCAGCAGTAGCGAGTGTGTTATACTGTTCAGGATATTGGATTTGATGTTTAGCTCTCCCTGCTTGTAGGGCACTTCCTCCAAAACAAAATCACGTTCTCCTACCTTTTTCATTGAGTATTTCTTTCCACTTAGTTCTGATTAAAAATATTAAATTGAAACGATGATAAAAAATATTAAATTGTACCCAACAACTCTTTTTCACTCTTCCAGATTGATAACATTGGGAAAAAACCCACAAGTGCCAAACTATGCTTAGGACCAAGGAGGGCATTACCCCAAAGGTGAATATGTGAATACCAATAAGGATAAGGAAGCACTTATAAGAGAAAGCACTTGCACACTTACCTACAGAGGTCACTCTTCAAGCCATCACAAAGTACAGTTGTTTTTGCAAACTGACTTGCCTCTACAAACAAACCAAATACAGAGTAAGTATTGTTCAGGCCTTCTTCTAAGACCTTAAAACTAGAAGTAAATTAGTTTATATTTCTATGCGATAAAGTTTTCCATACCTCAATATTCATATTTATATACATATTTGAATTGTGATGCTTTGTAAACACTATAATTCCCATATTAAAGTAGATAACCTTGAGACCATAATGACACAGAAGTATTGAAATTTGTGCCTAGTTTAGTCCTGAAAACCCTTACTGTAGTCAGCAAAAATTTACAGAACCTGGGTGAAGATATAAATAAATATATATCTATTTAGCATTTAGATTCCTGAAGCAGCATACACTACTGGGTGAAAAACACTGCAATATGAACTTGCAGCCAAATTTCAGCACAACCAAATTTGTTTCAATTTATAAATATGTGCAAATTAAAGCCTTTGTCCACTTTAGCACAAAATAGCTAACATCAGGAATTACTTTATAGAAGAGAACATAATTCTAAACCGAAATACAGACCTTATTCAAAATCAGAAGATTTATTGAAAAAAAAATTAATCTTTTATTTTACTTCTCTGCTTTACTGTTTTTCATGTTTAATGATTTTTCTTCACCTTCTTTGTTCTCATTTTTTTGTCCACTACTCTTCATTTTTCAGTGGTTTTAAAGGTAGGAAGAAGAGAGCGATGCTTGAGGCAGAGAAAAACAAAGCAGGGAGATTTTCTTAAAAGTTTGAAAAAAATCTAAAGTAAGGCTGCAGATTTTCACAACTAAGGAATCAGATGAGGTCTCCCTCAAAAAAAAAAAAAAGGGGGGGGTTGTGGTTTGGTCAAAGTGATGCCCTTCGGAGTATCCCCCACTTCATAAAGGCATTGGCATGAATGAAGGCTGAGTGTGCTGAGTCTCTTTGCTTCTTTAAGGACTAAATTCCTCTTGAATGCAGAATAATTCTCTACTCATGACAGACTGGGAGAAATTACTCTGGATTTGTAAAATCAAATTTTGTTGAGTCTGGTCTCTATACATTTGCCCAACTTAGTTCAAGTCGAAGAATCTTCAACTAGAAAAAAGTGTGTATTTCTCCCAGCTAGTAGACGATTCACTCAGCAAAGTTACTAAACTGGACAATAAACTGGATACTAAACTGACTGACGATCAGTGTAAGGCCACTCCTTACATTTCAAGCAAAATGGTGTTGAGGTACTTGGAGATTTTGAGCAAGGTATTTCACATTTGTGAATAAAGAAGATCTGGAAAGGTATAAAGCTGCCAGATTTGACTTAATTTCCTCCTGCACTAGCACCTTGTACAGATGTAGGAAAATACATCCTAGGGATGTGAAAAAGTATGGAAGACCTTGGGCCCTGAAATGCCTGCTCCTGCCCTCCAGTGATATGGCTGATATGGGGTCAGAGCAAACCAAAACATCAGCTCTTCAACTTGCATGGTTGTGGCGTGGCTGGGAAGGGAAGGGCCCTCTCTACTACACCACCAGCTCCTGTGATCGAACTGGCACATTCTAATTGTGTAAGCTAATTGAAGACGAACAGCACTCAATTTTGTTTCAAGGTCATCACAGACCCAGGAACAAACCCAAGAATCACCCAGACTTTGTGACTTCGCTGCTTCAACCACCGGAACCTCGTCTGAGAGACGAGGAGTAAGGAATGCTCGAGGGAGCCGCTCCAGCCGCAGGGGCTGAGGCCTTCTGAAGTTCTTCCAGTCATGAGAACTGTAGAACCATAGAATTGTCTAGATTGAAAGGGACCTTTCAGATCATTGTACAGCAATCAATGTAACACTGACAAAAAATACCACTAAACTATGTTGCTGAGCACCACGTCTACCCATCTTTTAAATACCTCCAGGGATGGCGATTCCACCGCTTCCCTGTTCTTACGACAGAGCTGGAGGAACAGTTAGAGCAAGTTTCACCAAGCCAGCAACACACGTTTGCAAAAAATATTTAATTTTCACCCCAATAAAACGAGCAATTAAACTTTGAGGCCCACATTACAGGGGTTGGGGTTGTCTGGTAGGTGGGGGGGGGGTTGTTTGGTTTT
>JAOXJK010000023.1:79499998-79509520 GCA_025774025.1 Xenus cinereus
AATTGTGTGCCTGCTGAAGGAGCAAATAAGAGAGAACTGAGAGTCCCAGCCTGCTCTTCACTGGCCAGGAGAAGTGGCAGGTGACACGTGGTGGGAGCTCACCATGGGGACTTGCAACCACACGGCCCCCAGTCCCCAAGGAGGGGAGCAATGGCTGGAGGACCCCGACACTGGCACACCAGCTCTCCATGCTATGAAAGAGCTGGGGCAAAATAAAGATAAATAACATTATTTCCGTCTGTTGCAATACAGAAGCTCACACCACGGTAAATTAAGCAATCCACTCAATGTAACAGAGCGTGCTGATAGAAACCTAACTGCTCTTACCCCAAACCTTAGTTTTGGGGCTTTAAGTTTCTGCTGAAGTGAAACAGATTATTGTGTAAAACCCCACAGACCTTTCTATTGGCAGGAACGGGATTTTCACTGACAACAGTGTATTGAAAAACTGTGGTTTGGCAACAGTGACAGTGTTTATCCTCGAAAACATCAGAACCCCTCTAACCCGAAAGTGCTACCTCTGTACCTTGATGTACCTGAACATCAGTTTTAAAGGTGCAAACTACATAATAGGTATATAGGATAGGTATAAACACAGTAATATCCCGCTTATCAGTAAAATTTTTAGACACTATTAAAACAGCTGGTATCTGCCACATAAAGGCAGTTGCATAACAGAGGCAGAAGAGCTTAATCCTGTCTGTGAGGTCTTTAAAGTTTCCACTAGGATGAAGAGTGCTATAAAAATATTTTTAAGCCTGTAACTAGCAAAAATGACTTCATTATGATCTCATGTGCTGCCAGAGCACCAATTAAATTGACTTGATAATGTTATGATTAGGCTGTACTTTTCATCAGTTACAAAGCTCTTGATTGAAGAAGAGATTTGCAACATTGAAAGAAATGACCTTGTGATATGGATTTTTATCAATGACTTTTTACCTTGCTGGTTTCCAATTACATGACAAATAAATAATAGTACTTGCAGCTTCTATTATACTTCTGAGGATCCCAAAGTACTCTGCTGATTAATTAGCTTCACAAGAGCTGTGAGAGTTAGATACATGTTATCCTGTTCTTATTAACAATTCAGAATTCAAATGTGATATCTTTGCCCCATTCAAATAAATGGCAAAAATCCTCTTGACTTTAGTGGGGGTAGGATTTCACTCGGAGAGTTTAAGCAGTTTGACCAAGGTCACAAAATCTGTCTGCAGTAGAGCTGGGACATCTCTCCTTTCTCACGGCCATTGCAGTTAAAGCCATAAAATAACTCAGGTAAAACGTACCCAAGGCTTGAATTACACTTGATCCTGTACTTCCATTGTCAAAAAGTCACCCTTAAAAGTCATAACATACTGCTATCAACTTCATTTTAAAAAAATAAATAAATAAAATTTCACATAATGCAAAAACATTTGACTGGTGAGAAAAAAGAGCCCATATTCCACAAAGCATCCTTTCAAGTCCTTTTCAGTCTATAATATATAACAGTTTGAGAACACTTGCTTTTCAGTATTTATATGAACACATAAATTGAGTAAATGTGTATTTGTATTAAATATGTTTTGATATTTGTCTCAACATGAACTCATAGAATAAAATCAATGCACAGTACAACAGTCTATTCAAAGTTTCTCAGCTTATGCTAATGCAAATTCAAAATGACGTAAAAAATTGCATCATAACAAAGAATAACTTAGAAAAAACATTTGTATTCTTCAATGCTCTAAAATATGATTATGGTTCTTTCTTAGAGCTAACGGCTGCTTGGGATACAGTGCAGTGTTCTCCACACTGCACTCCAGACTCCTTTGGAAAGACAGACAGGGAGACAATTTGTTTTTCACTTTTCAATTATGGAACAGAGTCAAGAAAAAAAAAAAACAAAAGATCTTTCTGGACTCAGTTCAAAAAATGTGTCAACAAGAGCAGTGACAACTGAGCTGCATTGCCTCTTGTCCACCAGGCAGGCTGACTGCCCATCAGAGGGCAAGTGGAACCTTGGCTACCTTTTCATTTTTGGAAAGTATATGTCACTTTACATCAACTAATTTTTTTGCCAAATGAAAAAGCATGAAAAAATTCCTTCATTTCAGGGATTACAGCCAAACTCAATGCCTGTCCCCAAGTTTGAGCTGAAAGAATTATGATAGCAACCCCAGCTCATTTCTTTCTTCAAAAGATATTCCAAGGATATTGCGGTGGTTGTGAAAAGGATTCTTTCATCGTCAATTGTCAAATGTGAACAGACTGCTGAAATGTAATTCTTGCTCTTGTGGTGTTGCTGGATGAAGAGGAGACCCTAGAAAGGGAAAATGCAACCAGTGCAAGAGGTGCCTCTGTATGGAGGATGGGAAGGTGACACCTACAGACATTTGCAGACACTTGCAAGAAGGAGCTGCGACACTTGCGTCAAGAAAAAACAAAACGAACTGGGATGACCTTCAGCACTGACTGCACAACAACCAGTCTCAGAAAAATGCTCCCCCTCGAAACACATTATTACAGAGCTGAGGACTGTGAAAATCACTACAGCTGAGTGCAATGAATTAGACAGCGCTAACCAGAGCTGGCTGGTCCGCACGGTACAATAAGCATTACGTGGGCAGGCACAACTGTGACCTGCATTGGGATCCCCAGGCTTCTAACGCTATGAAAATTACACAATAAACCCATTCTTTTAAAATATTTTTACACTTTCAATGCTTTTTAATCAGAATAAATGTGTATTATTAATTTCATATATATTTTATATACAAATACATTATAATAAGTTATGTTATAAACTTACCTCTATTATAAAACCACATCATGTCGTTTGACCAGGATGCATTTAGTGCAGTAGCTGGGAGAGGGAAAGAAGTTTACAATCAATGTTTAATCTGGTTACCAGCCCCATAACAGCAAAAAAATTAAGCGGATTTTCATGGTATCCACAAAGGCTCTAGGCAATGCCAACCTCAGGTCTTAAATTACCGCTTAGAGATAAAGCAAAGTATGAGCGATTTTACAATTGTACAGAAGTGGCTTTATTGTTTTTGACCCATAAATGCCAAATTTCACATAAACCATGGTGTAACATAAAAACTTCTTTCAAGTTGCCTTTTGCAGCCAACTCAGAAGTCACGTATGGATCTTCAGAGGTAGAAAATTCTCCATCCACGAATTACTGTTAGGTCAAAGGAATGCTCTGTCGTGCAGCATTCCCCAAATCCGTGGGCACTCTATTTTGGGGGGTTCTGGCACATATCCAGACTATAACAAGCCATGTCAACTGGTTACACTGCAAAAGACTACCTGTACACACAGGCAGTCAACGTCGATAGTGGGATTCAATTATATTCCTGTTTACAGACATAAAAATGAAGGCAAATTCTCAGAAGACTCTGTGTTGACAATTCACAATTCAGTTTTGAGTAAGTAGAGATATTTGTATCACAGAGATAAAAATAAATAAATAAATAACCCCAAAACAAAACCAAAAAAGCCCCACTGAATTTTCAAAATTTTTATGTAAACTCACAGAGCCAGAAAATCCTGAAGATATGCTTGTAGGAAGAGATGTTAGTACCTCCTGGGATATTAGCAATAAGATTTATCTCCTTCTTCCAAAGACTCCCAGCAAGAAACAGTGTCCAACTGAGTTTGGAGAAAACAGATAAAAGATTTGACCTCCAGTTTGTAATAACAGCAGTGGACACTGAACTAGATTATCTGGCTGGCAGGGTGAATTAGCTTGACCACTAAGTGGACGTGATTAAAATCAGGGATGGACAGACTTTGGAGCAGACAGTAAGAGAAGAGCAGCATAGATAACTCCATTTCATGTGCCTTCTAGCATTCGGTGATTTGCTTTTGGAATATGTTACAAAGCTGGACACAAATAAATCATAACATCTATTTGTCTGATAAGGCTGCAGCTGATGAAGTAAAAACACTTAGTGCATGATTAAATAAAAAACAAACCTGGCAACTCAATTTATTTTTTTTTGCCAAGGAAAGCTCCTCTGCTGCAAAACACAGAAGATACTAAAAGAGAAACAAGTAATTCACATGTGGCATGTATATCACACTTTTTTTTCTTTATATTTCTGCATTGGATTTTCTGTCTCTTCTCCCTTCACCTATATTCTTCTTCTTTATTAAATGCAAACTCAAAGAAGCTTAAATCAAATATACAAAGTCACTAAGTTCAAGCAGATTTGAAATTAGGTGAAGAAAGTTCACTCAAACTCACAGACTATGTTTCTGGCTTCAGCAATTCTGAAAACAAACATAATCTGTATCCATAGGGGAAGAACATGAAGCAGCCTCTGATGGTAGAAATGTAGATCTAAGTCTTTTCAAATGCAATGGATTTTAATAAAATTTTCTTAAAATATCCTTTGGTTCCTGTTGCCTGCTAGGTGGAATGAGGCAACACAAACCTCACGAATTATTATTTCAAATATTTTTGATATTGGCATTATCACAATCATTATTTCATTACTATTTAAGACTTGCAGTCAAGATTATGGTTTATAAAAATGCTAGCTGTAGTAGCTTAAAAGAAATAATATTTCTGTGCTATTTATTTTCTGTTAATGCTCATAGACCACTAATTCTTCTAACCATCTACACCCCAGTGTGGATGTTATGCCTCTTTCTTTCCAGTAAAGGATTCTATTTCCTTATTTGACCAAAATGCTCTGATAATCTGTTGTTTACTTCTAATCAGAATTTGGAACATCATCTGCATTTTAAAGCTTCCAAAAATTTGCTGAAATAAGGATCATACGATGGTTTCTTCATTAAAACAAACATATGCAACTGGTGTTGTGATGCTTACCATTAATGTAGCTCCATGAAGGGCAATAAAATAAATTGAGGCAGCCAAGGATTTAATACTGAAGTAGATACACACAAATTGTAAAGCCTGACAGTTCATCCAAATCCAAAGAAAATTCTAACAATTAAGATATATAAGGTGAGACTTCATAATCCAGCCAAATACTGACAAGTATTTTGTCTAACTCATATTCAGATACAGAGTAATTTGAAGCTAAATCATTTTACATTACAAAGAACATTAATGAAAGCCTCTTAATTTAAAGATCCTCTTCCTAGCAAAACAGTCAGTGACACTCAACCATGTTGTTATTTCCAGTATGTGAATATATATGGTGAAACTTCACCATCATTAATAAAGATCCACTTCCCTTGGTGTGGAGAACATTATTTTCCCAGCTGTAGCATGAATGGAGGGAGATCAAACAAAGGTGTGGAAAAGAGACCAGGAAAAGAGAAGTGTATGAACCGAAACAGGAAGCAAAGGGGATGTGTGAATGAAGGATGTGAGGGGGAAAAGGGAAAAGAATATGTGTACAAGATGGTATCAACAGAACAAAAAAAAACCCCACCCTCATGAAGATGAGAAGGACTAGAAAGGAGAAAACAAAATCCAGAAACGGTGGGAAATTATGCTCATGAAAAAACAGGCTGCGGGCTATAGAAAAAGAAAAGCCCTTTGGCCTCACACATCAGTCCTAGGTGTGACCTACTCTAAAGCACAGAAGAAAAACAAAAGCTGAATAAGGCAAGGATGTTTATAAAATCTGTAGCTAGTTTTCTGTGGATATAAGATAGAGTCTTGGAGAAAAAATAGATTTCATAAGTAAATACATACCTATGTGTACGTGCAAACTTACTGAACTCCTAGCTCTGGGATTTCAGGTGCAAAAACCAGCTATCAAGGGTAAAGGAACTGAAGTTTATTTTAGCCTCACAATTCTCTACTGCCAAAGAGCCAGAACTTAAGTAGTTCACACTGCAAATTTTGCAGCCCAGACCAAGCAAGTACAGCATTATTATATAAAATCAATACAGAAATGTCATGTGCAAAATCCCTGCCTACCCCTCCACCAGAACGTGTGCGTGATAACAAAACAAACTGCAGCTGATTCACACTGTTCCTGCAAGGGGGAGTATTTTTACATCCAAACCTTTTCCCTTGCCCTTATTCTTGTTGTCAGTGCAAGCAGCAGAGAGAATTCCTTCTGCTTTATCAAATGCTTCATTAAGAACCAGTTTTGATGAGATACTAATGGCTCTGCCCCAGTTCCCTGCAGCCTCACCTTATTTCATGCCTGGAGGCAATAGCAAAGGCACAAAAGTCTTATGAGTTTCGTCATGGTCACCATCAGCAGATGTACACTGGCTGCAGGGACCAGAACCATCAGGCTGTATACAGGGGTGGGAGGAGGGACAAAGAGAGAAATGCTGATGGTCAAAAGTTTTATAAAAGACAGCTCCTGAAATTCTCGAGCTTGTTGTCGCTAGATTTTACTTACCGTAAATAAGAAAAATAAATGCCCACCCTTAATCATAATGTGACTCTAATAACCGTCATTCTTTCTAGCATGAAAAGTTAAATACTACATATTAAAACCTGCAAAAATATTTGAGCTTTAATTAATTTTCTCTTTTGTTTTTTCTTTCCTAGCAATTTGTTACAGTAACCATACTATTCACAGACAAAGAAAACATTTTTCATCAAAAAGAATTGCAAAGATCCATAAAAATGTGTCATGACTTAGAACAGAACACGTCTACTGTTTAGCTGCACAGCACCATAAATATATAGTGGAATAGGAGGAAAGTCATCTCACAGGTAGTAACCGTCTCCCCCTCATACAAATCCACTACTTCATAGCCTTATGCAGTCTGTAGAGTATTAGAGATCCTTGTAAAAACATAAGTGACAGTTTCAGAATTTTTTTATAGTTTTGTAAAATAAATCTCCAGTGGATTTACCTCATAAAGCTAAATCAAAGCTGATGTTTTTAGCAAACAACACTCATAATAAAGTTGTTAATGGGTTTATCCCGTTCCATATGTTCTTGCCCATTTGTTTTTGTTTTGCTTTGAATTTCAATTTTGATGTTTTTATTGAAGTATCATGAAAATAAATGCATACATAAGAATTTACAGGGAAAATATCACAATACAACATGCATCAAATACCATACTGAAACCTAATTATAAGTGCTGGTAGAAACATAATTATTTTTGAAAAGTATGTGGATTGCAGAGGAATGTAATGGATGGAAGAGATGTCACTGTACTGGAGGAAGTGGTATGCAAAAAGGGGCGCTCCCATTACGTACACTAGCTGGCAAATCCCACCCCTATTTTCAGGCCAAAGAATCTCCACTAAAAGGACTCAGTCCTTACTTTAAAGTATTATGCATGGGGGGGTCACAGGGGCTCTGTCCCAAAGGTTCTCACCCACCAGGAGGTCTGTAGAGAATGACCACATCCTTGAAGATATTTCGATGCTACTTGCTGCTGACACATCTAAATAACAGGCTGCGCTCTTCTTTATGCTACTTAGAAATTTCATCAGGCCTTAACACCTGATGTTTCTACGCTTTTCAGCTGACAACTCCAAGTAGAAGAGCCAGAAGTAAACCAGCAAAGTGATCAACAAGCCTTGAATTATTGTAGCAAATTCCATACCTGGCAGGAAAAGGTGCAGTCTTCAGCACAGCCTACAGTGGCAGAAAGCTTCCTTTTCGTCACAGGCAAACGTCCTCTTTAGAGATGCTATAACCATTCCTTCAGTTCCTGGAAATATTTTCTTTCCTCACCGGGATCGCTTCCATCATGCCCAGGAGGAGTCTAACAGACTGTTCTTCCATCGAGTAATGTCTTTCAGGCACAGGGGCATGCTGTTGATGCCACTCTCTCTTCCTGACAAGAAGGAAACAGAGCTGAGTGCGTCTGTACACTGATTTTACAACTTCTAATAAAGTCATTTAGAGTTGCAGCACATACACCGAATGTGAGAGGGGACAAAGCTCAGTTTCAAATGTCAGAGTCCTTTGCAGAGGACTTTTTCCTTTGCAGCTGCGCTGCTGGAAAAGGACCGACCTGCAGAACTAAACACATCGACACTGCAGTTCAAGAGCTGGTATTGAGGCTATTCCCAATGTAAAAGTCTAGACTACACAGCTATCAGAAATGCTGGAATATCCAAAAGATTCTTAGGTGGTTTGGTGATTTCCCTCTGATCAAGACTTTCATTTGGGTTGTATAAAGAAATTTGTAATATTCTTTAAATACAAAGATTCCATTTACATGTCTACTGTATTTGGTTTTCTCTTTCTTTACGATTAAGTGGTTCTTATATTCCAAGATTTTTTAAAAATTATTTTTAAATGTTTATTTTCTAAAAAGATGACCATCCTATAGTAAATAGAGACAATAGTTGACTGCTCAGGTTTCAGACTCTGACATTTGACACTGAGATGACAAATCTGGATATCATAAGTCAAATTGTTACCTGCAGCAACTCATTCTAAATATGAAGCAGGTAGAAACTTTTTGCTCACTACAACTTCCTACCAACCAGCTGGGTAAGGAACCAGGCCTTCATGTATGGAAATTCACATAATTTTGCAGATGCCATGAGTCCTTCTTGATAAAATATAGCCATTAAAGGATAAATGACTTGAAAAAAACCCAACCTAAATCCAGGTAGTCAAATAGAAATAATCTGTTAATGTAGAGATATATATTTCTCCTTTGTCACAGAATAGTTTGGAATTATGATCTGTAATTGCTTCAGGATCTGAACTGCTTTTCTTGCACGTATGTGTGGGGACAGTGGAACTTCAGAGGTTAAGGAATTAGCCACTGCAAATATTCATTACATTGCTTCAGTAGAAATTATACTATATTTGTTATTAGTCAATAAAACATTATATTCCTCATTAGAATTAAGCTGTATAATTAACTTTTTAATTCTTAATACTGTGGTAAAAAGAGGCTTGACAGGATGGAGCACAAAATGTCTTTTACAAACAATCCATTCTGTAATTGGATTGTTCTGAAAATATAATCCTTTCCCTCTGGTTCAAAATTAGTATTTATAATCACAAGTCTTGGTAAATATAAAAATGCAGAAGTCTAAGCCTGAGCAGAGTGTTTTTAGTTCTGTTCCTCTTTTTCCCCTCACTCTTCTGCACCTACGAGTATTTTCTTTGAGACAGAAAGAGGGATGCAGCCTGAATGCTGAATGCAATCTTGCAAATGTTTCCTGGTTTTGCTCCCTCACATTTTCTTTTTCAGAATCCTAATGTAACATTTCCCTGTGCTATCACATGTTAAAGCCCCGGCTCCTGAACCGTTGTATTTGGCCAGCAATTAAGAAGCTCCCTGCATGTGAAATCCTCCTCCTCACAGAATTCTTAGCCCTCATTCCCTAATGTTAGCCGAGCAAAACGGTATATCTTTATACACACAGTGCAACTGCCAAGAAATCAATTCTGTGTGTTTTCCTCCCTTTTACACTTTTAAAGGACCGTGATCAGTTTTCTGTCTCTGTTTTCTTTTGCACATCCTTTCCTAGCTTTAAAGTGGTGTCTGAGCCCTTCCCCTCTCCCCTGAAAAAAAAAAAAAAAAAATAAAAATATTCATCCATCTCAAATGGAAAGTTATTTCTGATATTCTGAAAAGAAGCTAAAACACTAGCAAGAG
>JAOXJK010000023.1:79514681-79547548 GCA_025774025.1 Xenus cinereus
TGACAGCTGAGGGGAAAAAAAAAAAGGATTTTTAGTACAGAATCTGAAAGAACTGGCAGAAAGAAACCTTTTGCCCCTTTAAAGAGCAGCTGCATATTAAACATCTACACTTTTGAAGCACCTTTAAAAAATTACCCTTAGCATTAGCATTACAGTGTTTTATGAGAAGCCCATGAAATTCAGAAATAGTTACAAAAGAAGGAAAGAATGGACAAGAAATAAACAGCATTATGGAGAGCTAAGAAAAAAAATTGGTCTGGAATTATACAAGCTGTTACAGGGAGCAGCCAGGGGTGGGGCAGAAGATTATATATTTCAAAGATTATCAATTCATTTAAGGAAAAACACTCAATGGTAACTTAAGGTTACTATGAATTGAATAAAAATATTGCATGCAGTGGAGAAAGGTTTGTACTGTACATATGTATTCCTACTTCCTGTCTCACCCTCTTCTGTTTTACTGTCTCCTTTGCACTATGTGATTGGTACATAGTTTTTAGGGTGCTCTGCATTCTGATGTTAAAAATACATAGATCCCTGTAATGTCAATACTGGGGGGAGATTCTGCAAAGAGACATACGAAAATGAATTCCACGCTTTTATCTTCACACATGAGCAGGATTAGGGCAAGGCTCCATGCGTACAGAATACAGACTTCATAGACCACAAAAAGGCCACCACTTCCATTAGTGAACTACACACACCCTCACGGATGACAGACCCAGGCTGAACGTATCGAAAAGAGTCTACACCCTGATGTCCAAGTGCTTGAAAGCTACCACACCAATGCACATCTCTAGGTGTAGGACAAGAGGCACATGGTAGATCTTTACAAGATTATATACTGATGACAGCTCTTATAGAAGAACTTCAAATGCTGATACTTCACAAAATGAAGCAAGGAAGGGAATAGCCCAATACCAAGAACATTTGAAAAAAAAAAAAACAATAAGGGGTCGATCATTTAAAAAAATTAAAATATTACTCAAGGAAGCAATGGGGTATGTTCAAGAAAAGAAGGGAAAAATCTGCCTGGGTATGCTGGTTTGATTCCCTGAGTTAGGTGTCTTCTGGTTTTGAATAAATTATTATGAGGGGAGGGGAATTTAATTTATTTTTCCTATATTAGAGACCGAAGAATTAGAGACACACCAAGTCTCTCATAGAAACAAGCCTGAATGTACAAAGCTCTGAAGGAAAACCTTTTTGTTCTACAAGGTGTAACCAAACTCCCATGCCATGGCTGGATGGTACAATGGGTTAGAACCCTTCACCTTTGGAAATACCTGCAGGTTCATACAGGTATATACATCTTTAAAACTGGAGGAAAAGGTGATTTTCAGCTGTGACTTATCACATGCAATGGGGCATAGTAACAAAGAGGCAGGCGAAGAGAGGACTTTTACCCACCTCTGCACGATGACTTTTTCAGTTCTTCTGTTCTCATAGCCTTTGAATATCTACCACCTCTTTCAGAAAGGCTTGTAATGCTCCAGAGCATGGAGATTACATCACACGAAAGAAAGGGCCGTCACTATGTTTGCATGGAATATTAAGGATACACTGTGCCAATGAACAAGCTTAAAACCAAAATATTTTATGAAAGCTTTCCAACCACTGAGACACACCAGGCAGCACAAGATATGTCTAATAATCAGGGTGCCAATAGATTAGGGAGTTAATTAGAGAAGGAGATCCTCATGGTAAGAGCCTGGATAATCAGGATTCTATTGTTTTCAATATTGACAACAAAGGAGGGAAAGTTAATGGTAACACAGTCACTTTTATTTAGTGCTCTTCTTAAATGTTACTATTTCAGTGCCTGCTATCCAAATAAAAAATTCTGTATGAATTCAGTCCCAGTTCAGCATCTGCAGGTGCAAAACCCAAATAAATTACTAGGGAAGGGGCAGATGCTGACAGGATTGCAGTCTAGACTCCTCACTCTAAATCCATTTAGTGCTATTAACCATGACTGGGTGTAATAGCTCTGTGTACATTAGCACCAGGATAATTTTCCCTATTTTGCTAAATATCAAATGTGTGTATTCATACATACTATATAATGAAAACATCAGAGATAATAAAACAAAAAAGCTTACATGCCTCTTTGCAGCATAGTCTATATTTTCAAATGTTGACTAAGAAAAAAGAAATGAAAGTAGGCAGGATTACTTAAAATATAGCAATATTATTCCTGAACTAAAGAGTGGCACCAGATAAAGTATTTCCTTTTAACACAAACAGATTTTATACACAAAGAGTACACAATTAAAAAAAAAGTTAGGAAAAGTACACTTCCACTGCATGCAAACAGCAACAGAAACCTAACTCAATCAAAAGATAATCTCGTTTACGTGAATACATTTGCTGTGTAACAACCCATATTTTATTAAGTTGCCCAACACTTTTGAACCCTGATAAAGATACGGACATATTCTGGGGGCAACAGGGATATCTGCTGCAGAGATTACTCCTGCCGTATACATCTACCCTTGTTAAGAAGCAATGAAGAAAGGTGATATGTAAACACAGGGAGGAAACAGAAGCAACACTGAAAGCGATATCAAACTAGAGAGCCCTCCTTTGTGAAAAGAAATAAAGCACAAGATTATCTGGAAAGAAGAGAAAGTAGCACCAAAATGTAGGGAGAGGCAGGAGGTGAAAGGGAGAGAGGGGCAGAGAACAGTCGGGGTGTGTGGTGGCTGGGAGGGTCAGGTTGCACTCAGAGGAGGCGAGGAGATCTGAGGGGAAAAAGCCAATTAATGGATTAAAGGGTAAGTATCCAAGTTCTGAAACAGAGGGGTGATAATATAGGCAGCTAGGGAGAGGATTAGAATAAAGAAGTGATAACAGTATTCAGCTGAGAGGGAAGGCTGTCAAGAACTGAATGGGAAAAGAAGGTAAGACAATGAAAACAAAAACCTGTCATTTAATCAAGGGCTGTGATGGTGAGAGCCCAGACACCAAAAAGAAAAAAAAAAAAAGAATAAAAGAAAAAAAACACAGTTTGGTTTCAGGTCCAAGTGTCCTGAAATCATTGTTGGAGGGCAGAGACAGATGGAAGATTTGGCCACGACTATATGAAATCAAGTGGGTAACAACGAGTTTAGAGCAATTACCACATTCAGTTCCTGGGTGCCGTTTCTCTGCACTGTTTGCCACTAGGCGCTGGCTTGTCCCGGGTGTATAGAGCTGAGGATTTGCAACAAAAGATACAGTGCCTATTTATGGAGCTGCGTGAGGAAGTGTGGGCTGTGCTTCTCTTTTCTGGGGCGTCACAGAACCAAAGTATAAAACGCTACTTTAAAAAGAATTTGTGATTTCCCAGATATGTATTTATTTTACTGTGCAGCCTTAGCTTCCACAGCGTCTCCAACACTCTCCCAAGTCTACTTTGAACTTAGCCCTTTTCCATTAATATATTATAGAGGATTACTCAGGAGGCATGGCTGGGGACTGATTTGTTTCTTGCTCTTTTATTCTTTCAGTCCTCTTTTGCTGTTCACACTTTCCTGACCTGACAATATCTTGTTTTCTTCTTCTGTGTAATTTATTAATATTGTCCCGTATGCTATATCTTAAATATAATAAATCTATACCATAGAGATAAATTATAACTGTCATACCACGTTTCTGCCAAGGGAAAGTTTAAGAGAACTTCAGAGTTGTAGAAATTTAGCAATAGTTTTAAGTGACAGCAGGATGCCTTTAATACAATCTGAACAGGACAAAAGTTAAGACCTTTTTCACAGAGGCATTTTTAAGCAATTATGGCAGAGTATATCAGCAAATTTTAACTGAATACGTTTGTTAAAGGAAGAATATTTAATAAACAGAAGTGCCCCCCTTGTCTTTGAAATTTTACATCCTTATAATGCTTCGACCAATCTTAAAATCCATCTTTTTGTGTATCCCATACTTTTCTCAGGGAACAGGGGAAACGCTTTTTTCTCGGCATGATTCATATAACTGACCACAGAATGATGAAAAATGGTGAACAACCATCAAGGCTTGATTTTGCCTTAAGATACTGACATCTATCTTCTACCGATGTCAGTGACCCAAGGTCAAAACTAAGCCATAATTGTCAGGCAAAAAAAAAAAAAGGTCTAATGATAAAAGCACAGGACTGGAAGTTGGAAATGGCCACTGATTAACACTGCCTTCTTCCACTGCTCTGTACATCAGCAGATCACTCAGCCTCAGGCTAATAAAATTACATTTATGGGTTCATGGAGGTTTTTTTTTTTGGAAAATACAGCATTCTTTCCACCAGCACAGCTAAGCTGGGAGCAGGCCAAGAATTTATATGGAAGTTGGACAGAGGCAAAATCAGTTGTCAAAACTGGGGTGCCCATATCCCAAGGAAATCACCTGAAATCTGGGCTGGAGCTCAGCCAATGTTTCACCATGCTTGTCGGACCACTCCATTTGTACACGTACAGACACAGTTACCCAGTTGCCTTGAGAAGCAGTTTAACATAAACCAGCAAGTTTTACACTGAAGTAGATGGGAACCATGAAGCAATTCATTAATGCAGTGGTACATCGAAGGGAGGAAGGGAGAGAAGTGGAGGTAAAGGGATGAAGAGGGAAAGAAGGAGGTAAAAGATAGGGATCAACAGTTAGGAGGGTAGTATCTGCTGCACATAGATACACCACAAAAAATCTGATTACATTCTGCTGGTTTTTAAACCAGAGAATGACTGACTGCACTCTCAGGGTGACACCACAGTAATCAAAAGACCACAACTATACTTCTGTGCCTAATAAGTTCAGTCATTATCTATTAGAATTTATGGAGACCAAATTATTTTTCCCCTCCTAAAATTTCTTCCATTTTATATCAGTACTGAGGTATAAAATGGTAAACATCATCACAGATAACTTTCTGTTCTTGACCCCTTCCAGACACACGGTACTTCTTTTATTATACATTACTGGTATTCATCTTATTTTCCACAAGGCTAAAAATTCCCATTGACGACTTCGCAATCTCTCACCTTGATGCTGTCTCCCCTTCCCCTTCAGCATTCTTCCCTCACTGCGCTTCAGTTCCTTTCCTACCTGTTGATCCTACCACAGTACTCTGGTAACTCTTTGAATTGGGCAGTATTGCCTGTTCCTCTCCCAGTCTGGAGAACTACAACTGATAGTGGGTTTTTAATGCTAGCGTGCTTCAGAGTGTGTGTTTGCTAAGGTAGAGAATTTCATTCACAGATTCCCATATTTAAAAAGTTTAAAACACACACCTACCACACATACCCTTCACTAACCAGAAACTGTCACAAGAACAGATGAGAGAAATTTTCTGAGAAACCAAGGTTGAATCTCTGCCTGGATTCTTGCAGAGCATGTAGTCCTATTAGTAAGGAGCAAATATCCTTCTCCTTCCCAACCCCTTGGAAAAGTTACAAGATTCTGAACAATTTCTGCATAATCTATTTTACTCCCTCTACGCGAGCAGTTACAGCTGCTAATATCTTTTTTAAGAATTCTGTTCAAATCTAACCTTGTGAAGAGCTTGCTAAAGTTCTGGGTTTAATATCAGCCAGCATCTGGGCAGGGAAAAGTCTCTTCCAGGAAAATCTTACTAAATTAAAAGGGTTAGAGACATCATTTTTATGAGTTTTACCTATAGGGTAAAATATTTTTTTCCCAGTTTGGGGGAGCACTTGCTTCCCAATTTGGAATTTGCTTTGTGGTTATAATAAACGGGTTTGTTGGAAAGCTCCAGTGCTAAAAGCCCTAAAAAAAACCTTAACTGAAATTTTCTTTAGAGTAAAATGTGTTAACTTTGATAAAATGGTGTGATTTTATGTTCCGTATTTGGAATAATTTGTAAGAAACTTCATTTAAATGCAGAGATTAATCAGTGATTTAATCAGAGATTATTTTGTCCTTTAAAGTAGGAAGTTTACTCAGTCTAAAAGTGACCTGAAAGATCTAAAATTGTTTAAAAAATTAACTGAAAAATAGGAAAAACCACGTTAAATTATTATTGTTTACTATATCACTATTAAATGTGAAGCAATAAAACAATTCTCAGGACATCTTTCTTAGCAATATTATGTTCCAAAAAAAAGTGAAACCCACAAATTTTACAAATTGGAAGTTTCTTTAAGAAAAAAAAATCAGAACTTATTTGGTGTTAAAAGGACACGTTTGGGTCATGTCAGGTGTGATTCAACTGAAGCAAGTTCACTTGTGGATGACAGTTTCCAAAGTCTGTTTGGTGACTGTATGATAAGAACAATTAAATGACAATGGATTATCAGAACTGGAGTTCTGAACTCAAATGCCGAGAATTATCCCAAACTTAAGCTTGTGAATAGTATTAAATGTAAGATGCTTGCTAGAGACCCCACACAGTCAATAGCACTTCCCCAAAACAATATTATCTGGGTTTAAGCTAATGGGTTGAATTGTCCTCTCTCAATAACTATTTTACCCTAAATTTAAAAAATCTTAAAGCCTAAAATTACAGAATACAAGTCCCTTCCAGCCATATACAGGAAAGGGCCTTCTATTGTCTGATGTTAACATCAAAAGTCAAAATCATCCAAATGCCTGGTGATTGACCATTGGTACATGGCTTACAGGTGTGCTAGGAAGGTAAAATGCCATAGGACTTTCCAGATTACAATAAGCATCTGGAACTGATAAATCTGGAATTGAGTTTGTCCTGGAAAATCACTCTTGACAAGACTACTGAAAAATTTCAAAAGAGCAAATTTATACAAAACTTAATACAACAGGCTGTTGTCTGGATGGACCTTTAATCATTACTGCTTAAAGAGTGAAATTGTGTTCTGGAGCCATCTATTTCTCTCTATTGCCTTAAAGACATCGTAGTTGACTGGGCTTCTAACTTAGACATTACAGTGACGTTTATGTAGTTGGGATCTTATGTTCCCAAGAACTCGGTACGCTTATGTTGCAAAGTAAGAGGCCTGAAAGTACCTGAGTCATAGCTGGGATTATTTCCCAGCATTCCTCATCCATGTTTAAGAAGGAAAACTCTACAGTACACAAGGATCAGACGAAATTTTGAAAATGGAATATAGAATAAAATATAGCCAGTGACCAAGGGTAGCTAATGCAGCTTTAAAATGACAACTATTTGTTAAGATATCTGATTTTTCCAGGGGAAAAAAAAAAAGGAGAGTAGTTCTCTCTCATCCGGACCAGTGAAGGAATTGGCAGAGTGCCACGGCAAATTACTGATGAAGTTGAGAAGATGGGAATTAGAAGGAAAGCTGTACAGGGGGAAAGGAACTAGTTATACAAGACAGAAAGAGGTTATACTTACAGATTTATTCCCTGTCTGGGAGGCTACTGCTAAAATTTTTCATGGCTCATTTTTGAGACCCATCTTGCTTAATCAGAAAAAAATCAGAACTGCTTGATGAAATATGCAGATGACAACGTTGGGAGGTATTTTTCAATACAAAGAATTATAATATCATGCAAGAAAAAGAGAAGATCTCTAGGATAGGAATAATGGAAACGGGGTGACATTTAACTGTTCAGAGTGCAAGGTCAATCACTAACAGATTAATAAGAATTTTTGCATTAAATTTGGAGCTCATCAGATGGTAACAACATAGGAAGAAAAATACATTGTCATTTTTTGAACAACTAATTTAACAATGAGGAGCAGGAAAACATGTCTATGAAAGAAAAAAAAAACCACACCAAAAAACCAACAAACCAAACAATACCCTGATATCCAGAAGGCACTGGTGAGTTAACTGGACCACGTTCTTGAATAGAGCATTCAGTTCTAGTCATGTATATTCAAGCAAGATGGGTCTGAAACAACAGGGTTGCTGACAACAGCTACTACCTTGATCAGAATAGTATGGACCTTATGAGAGAAAACTACAAGACTGACTTTTTTTTAAGTAGCACGATAGAATCTGAAGGGCAATAACTGGTCTCATTAGGAAATAATATACCTGAAAAGACAAAGCAGCACCTAAGATGAAGTTACAAGAGCAGAGGAAAATACACTGACCGTGAATAAGGTCAAGTTGCAAGCTGGGGAAAAAGGTCTCATGTGGAATGAAGTTCTGACAGCAGTTTCCCGATAAGTCCAGTCTTTTTAAAGTCATAGAAAGGATATATAGATATTGCAGTTGTCTCTAATAGCAGAAGAATGGATTATGACTCTAGAAGTCCCTCTGGTTAGGAGGAGCCTTCTGAAAGCAGAGTAAGCCTAAAATCTAACAGCTTACCATTTATGCAAATACTGTTTCGACAACTTACTGAACAGTAAGGGGTATTTTGCAACATATGTTGCCTGTATGAACATGTGGCTCAAAGTACATATACCTAATTTTTAAGTCTGAGCATTACCATATAAGCACACCTGCTCTCCACTCCTGTGTGTAGTACATGAGAAATAAAGGAGTAGGATGGATCTCTGTTTCCTTCAGTTAAAAGGGGGAGTAGGTTTTGATGTGTCTTAGGGCAGTATATCTCAAAGAATATCCAGTTATTGTGGAACAAAATTGCCTTTTTCCGCAAAATATGGTTAGTCTGCACATTCCTACTGTCATATCGCAGCATCTTGTAACTCCCACAAATCATCAGAGGAAGATTCAGAGACAAGAGGAAAGATAGGAATGGGCAACTGTCCAAACCAAAGGTCATAGCCAGAAGTTCATACAACTCCTCTACGGACAACAAAAAGAGGAGAGAACTTCCCTCAAAGATGCTCTTGAGTTAATCTTTGAGAGCTTGACCAACCCACAGCAGGTGTTTTCATCTTGGCTGTGACAACTTCGGGCCCTAGTAAAAAAGACATCTAATAAGACTCTTTGGGAGTAGAGACACAGAGATAGTTTGGCTTTGGATGGTAAAATTTCATACGGCCTTTTGCACTTTCCCGTGCCCCCCGATTGCAGGAACAGCACTGAATCATCCAATGTTGCAGAAACTCACTTCAAGAATATAGTCCTGAATTTCCCACTCATGATACTATTGGCTGAAATGGTTTAAGCCATTCATCTGAGTGGATCTTCTAGCAGATAAAACATTAATAAGTTAATGTGGTGACACTTAAACCACTTCTTCAGACTCACTGTCTCCTGATGCAAGATGGGCAAATAAGCAAATTAAGACTTTCAGCTTTCATAAGGCCCAGAAGAGCTTCTATTCTTTTTTTTGTTGATGGTGGTTTTGTAGCTGTAATAAAACCTTTTTCCTCCCAAAACGTGGAGAGGTCTCTCTGCCTCTTAAAATTAAAAGAGAAGCCACCACCTGCTGCAGCAGATACTTATGACAGAGTACATTTCCCTGATTAAGATGTTGAGAAGTCAGCAATTACAAAACTTCAGGGCAGGCAGTATCCAGCATCCTGACAATTTCTCATTTGCTTTGCTAAATAACTCCCAAACTTGGACAGAGAGAACTGAGTCAGGAAAGACAGAGTCACAGCTTCTGGCACCCCTTCAAAGGGACTGATTAGAAGGCACCAAATGAATAAAAGCTAGCGTTGTACCATTTCATTTGTACTGAAGTTGTCAATGACTATACTTAATTTCTGTCTAGGCATTTAAGAGTAGGAGGACAAATAGAATCTGACATGCCAAAAAGAACCCTGAAGTCTTGGATCAAGATTTGGAGCGACCTGCTGAGTTTCATTCTGCAAAGAAAGAGCAATTGAAGATGTAAAATGAGAAGTGTCTTCAGTTGACCGGCTGCTCTGTGACCTGGACGTCTATGGATAAACATCCTGCCTGAAGTGCCAGATCAAAATATGAAGGAGGAAGAATAGCAGTCTGTGCTACTGATCTTGCTATCAATCAAAGGAAAATTGCAATTTGTATGAGCTCTGATACCTCTTTTGCCAGCAGCTAGTAAGTTGCCTAAGTCCTGGGACTCCAGGAGAGAGGTGAAAGGTAGACTTACACATCTTAACAGAAATAATAAAGGTGTGGGCAAAGCTGTCAGAGTAACTTCCCACAGCCAGCTAAATGTGACTGAATGCATAGATAAAATTGGCGGCAAATCAGAAGAAATGTCTGGGGGTCCATGTAACAGTTCTAAGCAGTTCCTAATATGAAGCAGAGAGTACTATGGAAATGGAAGACCATCCAAAAGAAAAGCTGTATTTTGAAAATTCAAAGGAACTGAACATTTATTTGCTGAAGTAAGAGGCCCAAGCTTTTCTTGTCCTCTGCCTTCTCATCAAATTGTGTCACAGCCAGAAGGAAATTCAAAAGTAGATTTCATGAGGCTCTCTGTACTTCTCATCCCCTTGAGGATGGAGTTCAAAGAATGCAAAGAATAAGATGACATTAGAGAAACTGCTTTTGCGAACTGTGCATAGGGACTTGATCTCTTACCCTAGTCATTGAGCTATAAGACACCCTTTTTTTCTAGCTGGAAGAAAAAAGCAGGGTTGGGCACCACGCAAATGCTCAAAAGCTACTCAGATCTGAGACAGATCTAACAGATTTACCTCTTCTGCCTCTCTTAATGGGATTTAGATCCATAAGCATTTTCCAAAGAGGAGCTTCTCTCTGAGACAATAAAGACTTCTGGTATTACCATCTGATAAAGGTAGAACTTCCTAACATTTATAAGGAAGTCTGAGAAATCCATCAAGGAAACCACAAAAGGGATAAAAAGTTTTTAAAAAAGAGAGAGAGACAGAGGCAAAAGAAGATTTAAACAATACAGAAAAAGCTTTACAGGCTAAATGCAAGGCCAAGAAAGAGTAGGACATGGTTTAAACCCAAGCTACATTTACCACGTGTTCCTCCTTTTACCATGTGTTCTGTCCATTGCATGGGCATGGGCATAGATGCACCAGATGGGTAATGCTAAAGCAAAGAGGCTCATTCACACCCACAACAGGAAGACACATACGGAAAATCACCCACAGGAAAAGCAATCATTTGAATGTCAATGAAATCATATGTACAGTTATATAAAAAGCAAACTTATATAGACCTGTAAATATGGCTAGCAAATCCCATTCTGGATGGCAATGGCCTTAAAACAAAAGTGGTATCATTCTATCAATAATAGGAATGATATGTGAGTTGATAAAGCACCTTACACTCAGTGGGAAACAATTTTGACTAATTCAGAAATTGACTTAAGAGATCAGAAAGAATGCATACTGTCCAAACAAAGAAGGAAGTCCTTAAATTCCCTCATTTGGAAGGAGAGAACAGTCAATAAATAGTGCAACAAATTAGAGGGAGATTCTACAGCTGAGAGAGATGTCAATATAATAGAAAAAGAGCAGAGGAAGGTCTTCCTGTAATTGTGGATAATATTTTGTGCTGTTAAACTAAACTGCATATGTGCAAAGCAAAACAAAACAAGGCAAAAAGAGTGAGAGCTGAGTAATAATAATAAAAAACCTCAACGTTATTTTTTTTACTACCAATATCTCTTTTCATAACAGGACACCAAATTCATATTCAAAGTCACTCTTGGGTTCACAGAACTGAAAGGTATTACACAGTTACTTTGCAGATACAAAATATTTTCCTCTTATTAATATATCTGTGGTGGAAGTTTTCAGTTAGTGAACTATATAGTCTGATAATGTAAAAGAAAGGTATGCATGGAATTTCAGAATTTGTCTCCCAATAAATAGCAATTAGTTTTAAAACCTTCCACATATGTTGGGAAATGCAGCTATATGACTATCTTTTAGCTTATGTCAAAATTATTTTCCATAATTACTATTTAGTAAGCCTTGGGTCAAATTTTCCTTTCACTTACACCAGTGAAATGAGACTTGAGTAAAGTTTCTTTGCTGTCTGCAAGACAAGAATTTTGCTCCCAGTCTTTTCATTAAGTGCTGTGTTTAAAAAAAAAGACAGCATGTCAGATCATATCAACATAGTTATCTCTGACAGAGCTGTAATCATTTACACAGAATCAGAATCTAGCCTGCTATCACAGATTAATTGTGAATTTTTTAGTAATACAACCAGGAGGGAATAAAATCCCTTCCACTGTTACTTCTATCATCATGAATAGAATACAGGATTTCCTTCCCATCTTTTTACTGTAACTTTAAATAATCTTTTTGGCTACATATGATGTATTAGTTCCCTTAAATATCCCTGCAAATGTCACAGTATAATGCAAGTGCTGAAAGGCCTATACAAAAGTTAGAGTGTTCATATTGCCTGAGAGTTTAGACTTTTTTAAATGGAAAGGAAATAATATTTGAATACTCAATGCAATATAATTTTTTTATATGAAATTAATATATATATACACACAAAGGCTATTGACACATGTACATACTTGTGTACAGACATTTCACGAAGAACTTTACACTGGGGTAGAATGTAGCCTTTTTAGTACTGAAATATACTGCTTTATATGCACCATTATATAAATTTCTACACCTAAGTTCTCTGTGTACATTTGGATGAACCTATATGAAATTCATACATAAGCGATATAAATGCTGTTTCCCTTTGATCTTTTAAGCTTTCAAAACCATACACATATATTAGTTGCAAAAATGTTTTGTTTCTTCTTTTGAAAATCCCCTTAATTCCATTGTCATTCTTCATTGCTGTGCCAAAATCTCCTTCTCCCACTCGGCCACAGCTCAAAAATGCATGCACATATTCCTACAGATACAGAAACACAGCCTGCCCTAAGATGGCTTTGGAAATCTGCGTGTGAGGCAGCTCTAGGCAAGGACAGCTAAGCACCTTGTCCATGAAGTTTCACAGTGACAGCACTAAGAAACCTTCATGAGCTATATGGGAATGTCCAGTGTCTCCTTAACATCCCTGTCCTCAGGGCAGAGGGCAGTTCCCAGCCCAGCCTTTTCCTGCCTGGTGCCATCTCTTTGCTATCAGTTCCCCTTCGTTGTCCTGCCCTGCTGCCTGTCGAGCCACAGCCTGTGTAGGGGCTGGTTTCCACCGGCTGGCTCCTGCTGGAGGAGTAAGAGTGAGCTGTGACCATCTCAACAGAGAAGTTCAGGTGAGTTTCTATTCTCTACTTAGCCATCTGTTTTCACAAAACTTGTAGAAACCTCCAACTTGTAAGGTTTCCAGTCCTCCATCAAAATGTCCACTGGCTGGACAGACTATTTAGCAGTGGGCTAGTCGAAGGCATCCTTAGGAAACAAAACTAAAAGCAGGAATACCCACATATTCCAGGGACTGCGCACATTTCAGGTAGCAATGCTGTTCCTGTTTATACTCTTTGTTCATGCTTTTCCCTTTACCAGTGTAGACCATCACCAAGAATAGAGTTTATCAGAGAAAATTAGTGCTGCAGCAGTGAAACAAGGAAAAGCACTTCATTTCAGCTCCAGATCTCAGCTCATCCCTTGCAACTGCGAGTCATCACCTTGTTGCTGCCCAGTCCTGCACTTTTCCTACCCCAATTCTGGCTCTTTCCTCCAAACACTCAGAGCTGTGTATCTCACGTTATCTCTCTGCTGGTACAAACCTCCCTCCACAACTAATGATCCTGTAGGAACCACTTCATCTTTCTCAGCTGTGTGACAGCGCAGACAAAAGAGCGGCTGCCCACAGCTCATACCAGTACCATTCCCAAGGAGGTCCTTAAACACAAAATATTTAGGTTAACCCACTACTCAGGACAAAAGGAAAAATGCACTCAGGCTTGCCCTCAGATGTAGAACAAACAGCTGTTCAGCACTTGGTACACCATCTCTTTTAGCATCTGTACTCAGGAAGACACTGCATACATCTACTACAGAAAACAACAAAATAATGCCTTTCCTATGCAGCACAAAAATGCAGGCAGTTACTCTCATCTTTATATATGCTGTATACACTATATAGCTGTAAGAATGGCTGGAAAGCGGTGGGAAGTACCTTTTCCTTTTTTAACCTTCTGTCATGTATAAAGGCAAAAAGAATATCTGAAAAAGCCCCAGTTCCTTTAACAAGAAACACAGGTTGAGCTCAGGTTTAGCAACTTTCAGGACTAAGGCATGTTCAGCTTCGCAGTGCATTGAAAATGATGCTCTGTTAAGGTTCACACATTACCACTAACCTTAGTTTAAAGATAATAAAAGGTTAGGGAGGAGGCAGAGATGAGGGGTTTCTTTCCTCCTAGCTAGGTAAAAGAAAAAACCAAACATGATGGTTGCAAAAAACCTGTATTCCACAACAAGTCCTTAAGACTCCCATGTGCTACATCAGCAGCAGTACATCCTCGATTTTTATTGTAATCTTGTGGCTTTTTATTTGTAACTTATATGAAAAGAATCACATTGATTGGGGCAGATTTAACTCAGTAAAACCTATTCTACTGAGATTGTCTGTGCTAGGTGATTTTATCAAGTTCTCTTTTGGTTTCATTTTCTTCCTCATCCCTATCCCCAGGGGAGATTGCAGCCCAGCTTGCAGAGCAAATTGCCCTAAATTGAGTTCTTTCTCTGCCATATACAGGCCTGCCTTTGGCTCCTCAGCTTGAAAACTTTATGCATTCTTATTTTTCTCCATCTTCCTTAACACCCCCCTTCTCTTTCCAATTAAAATGGAGAAGTTTGCACCGATACCTGCTCCCAATTAAATGAATACTGCATTACCAGCCACACTCTCCAGATCTCCTTTACCCTCCCTTCATTAGCCCTATTCCTCTGAGGTTTCCTGGCTGTCTGCCAGGGACTTATGGCAAGAATTCAAAATCTTGTACACTTTATCCCCTCAAAATCATTCTTGAATTTAAGCAGCCTGCTCCTTGGGCCCAGCATGAGAAATGCTAGGAACTGATTCAAAGGGGAGGGGAGAAAAGAAAGAAAATGATTTATTTAAAAGGTTAAAAAGCTCCCATAAAAGAAACTAAGCTAAAAGAGGTTAAACTTCCGGGCTAATTGGCTTCCGTTTCCTTTTATAAAATCTTTCTGGAAGACAACAAATGACAGAAAGGTGTTCCTGTTTTATTTAAGAGTACTCATGCCTACAGAAAAAGCATCATTCTCTTAACACCTCAGGCATGTTCACTACTGCTCCCTCAAATTATACACCCAGCACAGAAAAAGCCTAGGCAGTCAGAGGCTTAAGCAGCTGGGTTGTTGGGGGTTTTTAGGCCTTTTTTAAAAAAAATCACCATCTAATTTTCCAACAAATGTGAGCACCGCAGTACCATGGCATCAGCCACTCTCATCTGACACTTAAAATAACTAACATCATGTCAAGCTGTCAGCAACGATAGCCATATTGGCAAGTCTGAAACAGCAGAGGGAAGTACTGTATCCTTGCATTACTACTTAAAACTATATAAACTCTCCTCATAGATCATGCAAGTTTGCTGCACTTATCGAACAGTCATTTTTCAAACGGCTCAGCATAATTTAGTGGCTGAAGGCCCTTGTGTGGAATTACAGTTTTTCTTGTGACCTGATTTGAAGCAATCATTTAAACCTTTTAAAGCAACATTCTGATATTAATGGTCTGATGCTCAGTGACAGCTTGTCTCCAAACCATACTCCCAAACCAAGCAGGTCTCCTTTCCTGTGGACCCTAGAAGAAACTTCTATCTTTTAAAATGCTACAATATTTTTGTAGCAATGTAGTAGTCTTCACAGAAATTTCCCAGGAGAGATTTTTAGCAATCTGAATACGTTCAAATGGATTTACCCTCTCCATTAAAGCCAGGGGAAAACATGGGGTTTGTAGCATTGAACTCCTGTCTCCTGTTAGTGGCCATTTCTCACAAGCCACAGCTTCCCAAGAAATATTGAGTTGGTGAGAATAGTTTGCAGGAGGAAGGTGTGCGTGCGTGTGTGTGTGTAGCTGGGGGTGGGGGCTGTTAATAGTCTGCTTTTAAGGATTTCAGTGACTCACAGGTTTAATTTTCTGTCTCTTCATTTCTCAGGCAATATTTCTTAATGCAAGGCGATTCCTGCCTAATGAAAGCAATCTCCTTGGAAAATTCTTTGAAAGTGAAGATGGGAGGATAACCATCTCCTGTTTCTGGAAGCTGCTTCTGATCTTGTTTTTCCCCTGTCATTAAATCTTTCTTTACTAATTACTGCTTCTCTCTTTTACAGATGGAAGCAAAAAAGGACATTATAACTATGATAGCTGATTGATTGTAAAAAAAAGTAAATAATACAATATTTAAGCCTTATAAATATTTCTGTAAGATCTTATTGCATTTACTCAAGTCATGTCCACAAGCAAGTGACAACACTCCCTCACTTCTTCCCTTGCAGACAGGTAACAAACAGTGAACTAGTTCAGGATGAGAACTGCCATACACAATTTTCAGACCCAACAAAAGGAAAAACAAAAGTAGCCACTACGCGAAAATATGTAGTGCATGTATAGCACTCCAAAAAACCTAAACAATACTTTCTACCAAGTTAATAAAACACACAGAATTGACAGAGTGTATTAAAATACCATAAAACAATAATTATTAAATAAAATAAAATCACTATATCCATCCTAGAAAGTCTCAAAAAGGAACCACCAATATCTCAGTGCTAGCATATTGTTGGGCTACATTCAATATTATTAATAACCTCTGCTCAGGAAAGGCCACAGGTAATACAAGCCAAGAAAAAAACTGTACTAAAGAGCTGCAGGTTAAATAATTCGTGGATAAATAGCACAGGTACATTGTACTGCAGTGCTTTTTGGATGTTTGTGTGACCTACAAGCACCATCAAGTTATGGATGTTATGTAAGGCACTGTACAAACAGAGCAGTACTGTTTTCTTCAATGATCATGCTAATTTAAAGATTTGGCTTCAAACAAATTCAGGTCAGGATTTAAATCCTGAGATCTTTGCTGTATTCTTTCAACAGATTCTCTGACTATCCAAGAAAAATAATATAATCCTAAAAAAAAGATTTGTCATTCCAGTATTTTTAAGTTTGATGTCATCCATCAGCAACAAGGCCATGACCAGGAAGAAATTTTGGTGTTTAAAAGTTAGCTGCCAAAATGAGGTAATTTTTAGGTTTCTGATTCTCGGAGTAAAATAAAAAATCTAAATCTCTTCTTCAGTTCTCAGGTTCCTTAAATGTACATGGGGAAAAACAGGTATTTTAGAAGAAGGCAGTGAAGCCCTGAGCCATGAGTTACCTAAAACAATTATATTCAACAAACAAATGCCTACAATGCCATCTGTGAACTGCTAAAGACCAGCTCTTTATCTATTTTACCAAGACTCCTAACTTGGGAACTGAATCAGGACCTCTGTCTATATGGGTCCAAAGCCTTGAACTTTCTTTCCGTGTTCTCCCTCCTCAGACTTACGATGTCTCTCTGACACTGTGAATCTCAATTTTGGCAGAGTTTCAAGAGCAAAACTGGAGAGCATGATTTCCACCAAAAACAGCCTTGCGTGTAACAGCACAAGACCAATTTTGAACAGTGTAGTTTTGAACCTGCTCAGCTAGAGGAAGAACCTGAGCCCAAGCTTTAAGATATTAAAGAAAAAAAATTTAAACACATAGTCATTCCATAAAAAGGTGAATTCTGTTGTCTTATTTTAGGAGTCTGATATTAAGTCAATAGCCACATTTTGATAGGAGTCTACTGCAGTTACCATGTGTGAGGCATACACTGAGACCAACAACTAATGGAGCTTCTTAGGATTCTATACTAAAATAATTGTTTCTGGACATAATCCAGTTTGTACCTGGTGTAGATTCCCATCTGTTCAGGATGGTCACAACTGAGATGGTCCTCAAAATCTCACAAGTGCAATTCTATGCATCCAAGAAATTTTAACTTCACAAACAAGAAGCCTACATCTTCCTATTTAACCCCATGATTAGATGGCAGTTAACAATATATTTTCAGTTTTAGACTTGGATATTGAAATTCACTTTAAATTAAAGCTGGGCATCTAAATTCCTTCCGTCTTTTTTTGGATCTGCCCCTGGATTTACTGAAAGGTTTTTGTCTTCCTAGAAAAGCTCATACTGCAGCACCAATCTAAAATTCCCAAATGAAAATCTTTATCACAAGTGTGTTCTTTGCTAGTTAGCTTCTATTTTTATGAATGAACAAAAGCCATCTAACTTTTTCTGACTCAGACAAAAATGCACATATTTTGGTACAGAAAGCACAGCCTGCAGAGTAGTATAAATGGTTCAAAAAATAGATGGAGAGAAGACAGACCACTGCCCTTTCAGAAAGAATGTTACTTAAATTGTTTTCCTTGGACCAAGTGAGCCAATTTCCCTTACTCTGTGAAAATCATCATCATCATAGATCTTCCAATTCATGTGCAATACAGGTATCTGCAGCCCTGGAAAAAAATACCATACAAAAATAAACAAGATTCAAAGTAAAAGCATTTTTCTCCCAACTCAGAGTTCTCTGAAGTTCTATTTTGAGATGAGTTTACCTTCAAAAGCTAGATGAATATATTTACAATGCTCTTTTAAGGAACAGTAGAACTAGTCTTTCTATGAATTTCAACTACGACACACTTTCCAGAGTTAATTGGACCACATGCTTGGTTTGTTATTCCACTCAGTCTCCAGAAGGCCCTGAATATGCTCTTAGAGACACCTCTCAAATGTTAAGCAATTAAATCATGCTTAATATTTCTATAGTTTGTTGGCAACCCCAAAAGGGACAATGAATCAGATCTACCCTACTACCATCAGACCTTGTCAACATCAGAAAGGAATAATTATTTATTGATTACGGCATAGTAAATCTCCAGCACCATGGAAGCATTTCATCCAACAGTTTTGAAACAATCTACCTCCCTGCCAAATGCTCCCTCTTTACAGCTACAGACAGATCAGCTAGAATACACCAGGCCATGGTGTATTTAAAATTAATAGTTGCAGTGCGTTAGAACAATTAAGACAAAATTAATAAAAAGAAAGTTATTTACTGTAGAACTGAAAGCACAGTGGCAAATACTTCAACAAATTAATATTTAAAGTCCAAAGGTTATTTAAAAAAGCATATTTGCTCTGTATCACAAAGTTCTACTGATAACATATTAATTATAATCCAGAGTTCCAATTTTTTGATGCTAGAATCCCTTTTCCTCAACATCGTGTTTCCCAACACAACTAATATTTGAAGGAGGATCTACAGAAAGGAAAGCTTTGATTATTCTCCTTACAATAGTCTATTATGCGGACCACTTTCAAGTATCTCAGGGTTTCTAGCACAGCTTCTGTATTTTGCATGCTAGCTAATAGCTAATGCCTCTTTGATACCTCCAAGAAATGGGATTACAGACCTTTGTCTAAAATAAATTAGTGACAATGCATGCAGTTCTGTATGACATTTCTGTCTGTCTGTATTTCATATGAACTTCCTCAGAAGTCTGAAGATGCTATCCATTTCCTAGTTTGATAATTAATTGTTATTATTATGACTATTCTTAACATCTGCAGGGGGGGGAAAACGCATTTCATAATACTGAAAAATATGATATTTCTGCTACAATGGTATGTTGTTTTCAGAAATGAAAACCAAGGTATACAGTGAATAAGTTGTTCAAGGTCATACACTGAGTCTGCTGCACAGACAGGATTGGAATTTCAAGTTCTTGAATCTCTGTACCTCAGTAACCAGTATCCTTCTCATAATACTTTTTATGTCATACAAGGTATTAAGAATACTCGCACACATCATGAAGTGCGAAAACATATAACAAATAAAGCACAACAAAGTAGCACCACATGCATACATAATAAACTATGTCATTGTGCAATGTTAAAAACCTTTCAACTTCTCTGAATCTCGTAAATCCCTCGGCCAGGCGTGAAAATCTTAGCGGTACTTTTCTCTTGAACCTGAAGCAACCACTGAACACACTGAAGCCGTACAATGTCTCATGGTTCTCCCTGTGCACCTTGTTTGGAAGTAAAGGACTGCACAAAGACTGTGTGGGATGGAGCCAGGTAAAGAAACTGCCAGCCTGGGAAGAGCCAGCCCAAGTGCCGGCACCACGCTCTTAGAAGTAACAATGCCATGACAAACATTGCAGCCAGGTGCTTATTAGCTTGGCCTTTTAATTTTCTGATGATTGTGAGAGCAAAAAGTAAGAAGTTAGTGGCAGACCTGCAGCCCTACCAAGGCGGGAGGATGGTGGCAGAGATGGACGGCAAGTGTTTCTGGCCAAACTGTGAAGAACTGGGCTTACTGGGCACAGCCTAGTTCCTGTTTTCTGGCTACCAAATGGTGGGAACCACTGTGATATTACATGTCTACTCTCACTTTATTTACCTACTTATTTTTAATACTTATTTAAAAGAAGTCAGGAAAACTAGCTTTAAAACTCTGAAAACCTTTGTATTTATGGCCAAAGAGTAAGGTGCTAATACCATAAAGAGGCACAGCAGCTGATCAGTGGTATCGTTCTTCTAAGAAAGACAGAAGCTCCTCACTTCTGCTGATATCCTCTCATCACTAAAGTGCAGCAGGTTACCACCAGCTAAAACTCAGCAAGAGCTGTCACTTCACAGCCAGACAGCAAACCAAGTTGCTCTGTGTAAAGGCAACATATTCCAAAGCCAGCTCCTGCAGAAATGGGAAAGCAATTTTGCACAGAAGCGAGATACCACTGACCATCTGACTACTGGACCTTTCAGGGAATTGATTTAACTCACTAAAATAAATGCAACTAAACCAGAAACAAAACAAAACTGATGGTTTTCTTTAGAGTTAGTAAATTGAATTGCCTCAATTCAAGGTTCAGCAAGCACCAGGGCTTTCACCACCAAAAAGGAGTCAGAGGCCACCTTGCCACTAGCGAAGGCAGTGGAAACAAGGGAAGCAAGATCCTGCTGCCAAGAGCTTTTAGCCTTGCTCAAGCTGCTTGCAGAACTGCAGCCCAAGGTAGGCGATGTGTACATCTCCTCTTTGTCTCACAGAGTTGGTTGACTTCCTTCACATTTCATAAAAGTTCTTTTATATGTAAGTCCTTGGTTATCAAGCAGAGTCAAGAGGCTCGCATTACCTTTCAGTGGCTCTATTGGATTAGTCCCTTGAAAAAGTTATAGACCTTGAGTATGCTCAGCATTGTTTATAACACGCTAAAACCATTTACATTTATTCTTCTAATTACTACATGCAGTTTAGTGCCTCATGTCTTTTACTACTAGAAGTCTATGAGACTTACTCCATTTTCAATTACACCAGCATAAACCAGGAGTAATTCCATTAAAATCAGTGAATTTTGTTGGTGTAAAAACTGGAGGCAGTTATGTAGTGACTTCAAAATATGTTTTATGTGTGAATCTTCTACAATAAGGTAGCCTGAATTTATAATAAGAAATCATCATGAAAACATTTCATATTAGGATTTTATACTGTCTGCTGTAATCATCATGTTCCATTTACTATCTCATTCACATATACAAATATTTTAATCATACAAGCTTTGTATTAGAGAAATACATAGTTCCAGAATCAGCACTGGTTTAGATACTTCATTTTAAAATCTTTAACTGTCATTAAAAAATTCCTAGCTTTTCTAGAAAAGAGGAACCTAAAAATAAAAAAGAATGTTTAAACAATGTAGAAGAGCTATCATAACCTCTCAAACATTAGACAACTTTGGGATACAATCACGTATAATCATCTTCAACCTAACTAACCATAAAGGATGAGCCACAGTGGTCTCTGAAATCACACACAGCTTTGAAAGACTGGTATGATCATGTGAAATGTCAAGGAAGAGAACTCAGGTATGTCAGCGTAATTGTTTTTCCTTAACAGCTTCTTCATAATACTAGTTCAAACTGTATAAAGACTACATGACTTGTTCACTGGGGGAGAAAAGGGCTCAGGGCTATCCATAGTTTATCAAACCATCTCTGTAAGCATCTCTAAACACAGGAACTGATTCAAGTCAAAAAAACACAGAACAAATATATTTACTATGACATGACTTTAGACTATGGTAGAGCAGCAGGAGCAAAATTAAAAACTTTTGCAAAACTCCCTGCAGAGCTCATTCCTGAGATGCAGGATGGCATTTCAAAAACTTATCAAAATGCAGAAGACAGAAAACTTTCACTTGATCAGCTTTCACCATACCACCAGATGTTGCTGCAGCATTAGCAAAAATAACTGGATCATAATGTGTATGATAATTCCGTTATCAATAAAAAGTTCAAACATTCCATTTATGCTACTGGAAAAATCAACTCTCCATGAAAGAAAACCCAGAAAGGAAATTTAGTATTGAATAAAGTAATTGACTAAACTCATTTTGTTGCTTCACAATACATCATTTATAGTTAAAAAGAGATGAGAAGCATTAAAATATTTACAATTACAGATGAATCACAGAGCAATAACCATATATCAAACTCTTAGCAGCTACGTGTCCTACCTTTTGCTCCCCAGATAGCAATACCACTTTATTTGGTTTGATAACAACACATGTGTGATGGCAAGGAGTGATGAATATCTTCCATACTTCAGTGGACTGACCAACCCCCTCCAGGGAAGTGAAATTATGGTCACACATCTTTAGTTCATGCATCAAGAACAATTATATTCTAATGTGTTTCTTGAGACTTCCACTATAATAAGGGGCGGGGGGAAAGCTTGGGGTTTTTTGTTTGTCTTTTTTTAACAAGTGCTCCCTCACACAGGTGAATCAAAACATCTAGAAAACAAACAGTGTAAGTCATTAAATGACCAATACAACATAAATTTTCAGGAGGAGCTGTGACTAACTCACAGACAGAATAAACAAGAACATTAGCCTCTTCCAGTCTTTAATATGGTATGTCACAAAAGGATTAGCATGCACTGTAGTTATTTAGATTTTGTTACTGAAGAAAATGTGCTGTAAGGAATAAATTTTCACATTCTACAAAATGTAATCAATATAGAATGAAATGCCTATGTGGAACTCTAAACAATGTTTATCCAGCATATCAATGACTAGGAGATCTTGTCATCTGTCTAAAACTAAGCCTAGTCCCAAAGGAAATGCCAAGGAAATAGATGAGTCTGTAGAATCTTCTCACTTGCCCTTTCTTTAGCTCTTATATTCAGATATGCTTGGGAAGGCTGGACTTGATGATGTCTTCCTTCCTTTCCTCAAGCTCTGCTTGAGTTGAATAATACTCAACTTGATTTGGGATGGTGAAGTAAAATGGCGTGGTTAGCTACAGTACTTAAAACAATTCCCTTCAGGAAATGCCTGCCTCTCTCTGTTGACAGTAGAGTGAACTATGGCAAACGAGGCTTCTAACTTAGGAACATTTGTATTGAAGATGGAAGTACTCTGTATTTACAGTTTTTCAAATGAAAGCAGATCTTGGTTTAGTGTATCATTTCAGTTCTCAAATATACCTGCTGAAAGAGAACTCATGCAAGAAATATCTGTGCTAAATCTATTTTTCCTATTTTATTTTTTACAGAATTAAAACTCATGATCTGTTTGCAGTTCAGATGCAGTCATGTGGAAAGTTTCCATCTCTTTTCCCAGAGCTTCCTGATCTGAAAGATGACTTAACGCAATGTAGCACACTCCTCATTATTATATCAGTTACACCAATTGAAGCACAAATCCCCCCAAAAAAGAACATTCTAGATAGGTAGCATGATTTGGGAACTAGTTCAGCTGAGAGATTTGTTGCGCAAATTATTTGTAACTAATAACTGTATACTACTATGCTCAGTGCTTGTAGACCCTTGATGAGCACCATATTGCAAATAGAAATTGCAAAACAAGAGGAAATACTAGCGGAAGAACACACAATTGGAGAATTGAGGATCTCTAATACAGAATTTGAAATATTTCTAGAGAAGAGAATACTTATTACTGAGTTAAAAGTGTGTCAAGAAGGTCCAGTTTTTGACAGGTCACTGAATCAAAACAGTTGTCAAAGAGAGCCAAATCGCCTTACTCTGCATTTGTAATCAATATCAATTGCCCATGTCAAAGACGACCACCAGAAAATAACCCGATTACTGACAACAGCAGGTTTTAATGCATTTCACGTGCTCGATAATTTTCAGCTAGCTCAGATAAAAGATGCCAACTATGAAACTACATTGCAAAAATGTGAGTACTGTCCTTGTCTTCTGAGGGGATATATTAAATCTGAAGATACCTAAAGAGAGTGCAAAGAATTTGCACTTTATCCAAGCGTTGTCAATCTTAACTAACCCAGTTCTTGATAGAGGCCTGTTTGCTATTAAAATCTGGCAAGGGGAAGAAGGGAGAAGTAAGGACTTCAAAGGCTAGTATTAGGCCAGGAATTACAACGGACCAGGGGCCATTTTCTCTGGTCAACTGGCACTGTGTGACTTGCGTTCATACGGCTTCTCTACCTTATCTCCAAAGCCAACTGGCCACATGCAGACTGCCTATCGAGAACAGACCTTGACTCGTGCTACTCACTCTTCCACAGATGAGGCAGAACTCTGACAGGGACCGTGCTCACCGTTAAACAGCAGGAATGAGAAAAGGGCAGCTTTCAGGTCCATGCCCAAACCCCATGTTGTCTACTAGGAGAGATGTAGCAACAGATACAACTGGGAGACTAGAATTTACCCAATAGCATAAGCAGAATGTGCCAAGAGCAGGATTCACTCCCTCAAGAATAACACTTATGGGAATGGAAAATATCTTAAAGTATAAATGAGACTGAAAATCCAGAATACAGGAAAGATAGCTAAGACCTAATAGCAGAAAATCAAAGCCACTTTGGAAGAGACTACAGGCTTGCACAGACTATGAAAAATAGCACAATATCTGTCAGATGAAGAAAGATGAAAGACATGCAGTGGTTCATATCAGTGCATGAAAGTTTGCAGGCACCCGTCAAGCATGCACAGCACAGGCAGAGAGGCTAACTGCAGTGTGATTCCTTGGATGAATTTTTGTGGCAGCATTGCCCATCATTACACAAGAAGATAAATAGACTGTCAACCTGAAAGTAAATGGGACATTTATTAACTTTAAGCTGGGCATTAGAGCACTGAGCCAGTGGGATGTCAAATACAGTGTTACTAGCATTAAAAGAACAGAAAGGGGTAGCAAAATGCAATTAAAAATATATGCAAAATAGAGGTGAAGGTAGTCAGTAAACTGCCAAATAAAAAGTTTGCAGCTGTAATCTGCAGATGTAAAGCCCTCTCTTCATCAAGGGCATGGTATTACTGAATGGTCAAGGAGTCAAAACAAACACAGGAATGTATGAAGACTTCTTAGGGATTGAGAAGCTCTGAAGAACAGATAGCAGCTGAAAACCTAACAGGTCTACAGTTCAGGTTCCTAAAAAAGTTCCACATAGGCAGAAGGAACCAGATCACCTAAAAGAACAGGTTGCAAACCATCTTCAGAAAAACAAAGGAAAGTGTTTTTCCTTAAATTTAAATACATGAAATAACAAAATGTCTACTCCAGGAGTAAAAGATACAAGGCATTCTCTCATTTCCTTTACTCTATATTTTTTTAATAGAAGACCAGGTTCTTGAAACAAACTCTTAAACTCACTACTGTGTGGAAGTGTGGACCTGAGGAAACACAGTATCAAAGTGCAAAAAATAATTTGATTATAAATGGTTCAACACAGTGAATTGGCAAAGTTCTCACAAAGCAGTATGGTCAAAATTGTAAATCAGTGCTTTATTCATTCTGGCCACTCAGAAAAGCTAACTCCTGGGTAGAGACATTGGTTTTGTGTTTAGTCCATGACTCGAAAACATTCATGTCTTTATTTATAGAAGGCCAGTATCAATTATAAACAAGGTAGTACAGACCCAAAATCAGCTAAACAAGCACCACCCTGAAAGTATGGCAATTATTTTTAAATTACAAATTGATGATTTGCAAATTGATTACCAATTGAGGGAAACTTGGTGACTGCATGAAAATTCTCTAGAGTGTTTGTTAAAACTTCATTGAAATAAAATCCAACCTAGAGTTACTATTAAACTGATTTTTAAAATATTGTCCTATTACAGAAAAAGTGTAGGTTGCAGCACTTCAGGATGAGAAAACGATCATTAGTAGCACAGACTAGTTGGAACAGCACATTTCAAGCCCGAAATCAAAACCAAGGCCTGAATTCATACAGAGGACTTAAAATTATCAGAATAGCGAATTGACAATGTTACCAAAAAAGTATCTTAAAAAGGATAACTGAAAGGACTGAAAAATCCAAGAGATGGGCTAGAGATGTTCAATATTGCTCCTGAATAGTGGCACTGGAGAATTTATCTAGGTTTTGTCCTGTGCAAAAATCTAGGCTCTGTCAGTCCAAAGAGACCTATATGGTGGGACAGAGTAAATTGTCCCCTGGAGTAAAGTAGCTCTCAATTTACTTAAACTGACTAGGAAGATGTATATATTAATTCTAGACTATTATTTAAATTTTCCTGAGATAACATTACTGCAGTTAAACAGGTGATTATGCAAATGTATTTTTGCTAGGCACAGAATATCTGACACATTGTTTAACAGTGGGCCACAGTTTACTAGGGAGGACTTAAAACAATTTGCAGTGAAGTATGTGTTTACCAACACGATGATCTTTAAATGGCTATTGTAAAAAAGCCTGGATCCAAAGAACATGAACATATTTAATTTAAGCCTCATGAAGTCTGCTCACTCCCTTCAGCATCTCAACAAAAAAAATATATTTATGGTTTCTTAAAAGAGTTAAGCACCCTAAGCCCAAATTTACCTTATTGTGGCAAAGGTAAGCAAGTCAGCAGTCACTCCTCTGCTATGTTTCTTCATGAGCCAAAGAAATACCTGGCCATGGTGCCCTGGTACGGTACCCAAGATTAAAACACTGTGAGAGCAGAGCATGACATCACCCAACCTACAAAGTAGCCTGTAATGCAGGAAACGCTCCTGTCAGGCAAAATGTTTCTATTTGAAACCTGTCAGCAGAAAAGGACAAAAAAACCCGCATCTTCTACTTCATGTGTACAAGTTCAAGTCAGTAGGCTTTCATGAAAAAGGGGGGTAGCAACACTGCTACTGTCATTCTTTAAGTGGGAGTAGCCAGTCATTGCTCCCTCTTCGTGTTTGTGCTGTGAACACACCTATGAGATCTAACTCAGCAGAGACCTTGCAGGTTTAGTACTGAATTTTCAGGATGTTTAGATCTACCTATCTATCTATCTATCTTTTTGCTTAAAGAGCACTGAGAGTACATTCATGGGAAAATAGAGATCGTGGAAACTTACGCCATGCATTTGACCTGCCAAAGTTATCATAAGAATGTAGGCACTTCTAGAATTAAGCTGTGCCGAAAAGAAACCTCTCTGAGCCACCCTGAGGTTTAGGTGTCTGAGAGAGTGCACCCTTCAGCATAGAAGTGCCTAAACTCTTTGGGTTTGGCAAAATAACTTAGAAAATGAATGACAGATGAAAGTAAAAAAGCACTTTCTTTTGTATACTTGAGAACTACAGGGGCACAGCTATAACGTTAAAGGCTTCCTTATGTGAATTCAGGAAAAAGGGCATTTGTTTCCTTTTAGAATTGATGTATAAACAAATAATAATAGAAAATCTAATTTTGTTTTGACCAATCTATCTTTCTTTTCCAGCAAAACAGAAAACCTGAAATAGTCAAACTTTGTTAAGACCAAAAATAAGTACTTTGCTCTGGGGTTATTTAATGAACCTTTGCTTAAACTTCATTTAAAATGAAGAATATATGCTTGAAGCAGAAAATACCAGTTTTATTTTTATATATCAAAAGTGGTTTTATTCTTGACATTCTTGACAACATTTTCACTGTAAAGAATTTCAAAAATAAATATCTGGGTTTTTTTAACTGCTCGTGGTTTTTTTAAGCTGAAGCTATGGGGGTTATTCTGCCTTTAAAGAAATATCACTTAACTTACAGAAAAATTCAAGTTTTTGAGCAAATTACTAATTATTAAGAGCCTTTTGCTTGGCTCTGTCAAAGAAACAGAATCAGTACCATTCCACTGCTACCATAAGATTGTCTTCATGATACTGTAGCTGCTAACGATAAAATTACTTTTTGTACTAAAAGTCTTAAGGGAGCTATTGCAATGAAGAACCAAAACAGCAGATGTTACCCAGTATAAGTACTGGTAAGTATCAACTGAAAAATAACACACAAAAGATAATACAAGCACTTAAGCATTAGGAGATACAAATAAGCACAAAAGTGTATGCTATTTTCAAGAAAATATGGTACCCAAAGGCACTAATAGACTCCATGGACTAAATAATGTATTTCCCAGTGTAAAAGCCTTTATCAACTTAGAAGAGTACAAAAGAGCATCAAAACCCAGTCGCTCTTTTTCCTTCCGGTACGTAGAAAAATTGATTCAAAAACAATTTTTAAAAGAAAATTCTAGCTCAATGCCAGTTATGCTACAGTTTTTAAAAAAATGAAATTAGGGAAGGAGAGTGAGAAGAAATTTTAAATGACAAAGATTTAATATTCCCTTTATACTACCAGAAAAGTTTTATCACAGTAACAGTCATATAGTAGTCATCTTTACTGGCTCCAAACTCATACAATCATAGAATAGGTTGGATTAGAAGGGACCTTTAAAGGTCATCTCATGCCCAAATTACATCCATGGAAAACTGCAAGATGAAACTCATGGGATTTTTGCATGTTTTTCAGCAGTACTATTTCAGTGGAAGTATGGCTAGAGGTATGCATATTGTAGTGACGCTTTCTTGTTACATGAAGCACTGTTTAAGCAAAAAAAAAATAAAAATCTTAGGATTAATTCAAGTTTTAAGATTTGTTGCTTCCAGCAAAAACCAGTTATGACAAAACTGAGAAACCTAGAAGGTGGATCTTCCGCTGGCACAAAATTGATGCAGATCCATACACTTTAGGTTGAATATTTTCCTACTAGAAGACCCTTGTCAAGGAGAAGAAACATATGAAATGTATTTAGAACATTGCAAGGGCATGGCAAAGCCAAACAGCAGACTCCTCACGTCAGAGAGGATGTGAACATATGGAAGGAACTTCTGGGAACCAACTATTTTGTGTCCTTGCCACAAAGTTCATGCTGTGACTCAAGCTTTTCCACAGTATCTCTAGATTGCTCACCCACATTAAAATTAACCCATTATGCAAGGACTGTCCAAAGCCTATGCTGAGAACTAGAACTAGGTATTTTATTTTATTTTATCTAATTTTATTTTATTTTTTTAAGGGACTTTAAAGATCATCTGGTTCCAACCTCCCTGCCATGGGCAGGGACCCCTTCCACTAGACCAGGTTAAGCAAAGCCCCATCCAGCCTGGCCTTGAACACTTCCAGGGATGGGGCATCCACAGCTTCTCTGGGCAACCTGTTCCAGTGTCTTGCAACCCTCATAGTGAAGAATTTCTTCCTTGTATCTAACCTAAATCCACCATCTCTCAGTTTAAAACCATTACCCCTCATCCTATCATTACGTGCCCTTGTAAAAAGTCCCTCTCCAGCTTTCTTGTAGGCCCCCTTTAGGTACTGGAAGGTTCCTATAAGGTCTGCCTTACCAATGAGAATTTGTGCTCTGTCTCACGAGCGCTGGTAGACAGGCGTTTGCACACGAGAGAGCAATATAAAAGCCACAGTAGTCAAAAAGAAACTTTTTTAAGGGAAACACAGCACACGGGTTAAGCAGGGGTAGAATCAGAGGATTTACATTTGCATGGCTCTTCCTTTTTTTCCCTTCCTCCCAAAAGACAGCTACTCATTAGGGCTCTGGGGTGTGGACTCAGAGCTATAAACTGGTGGTGGGTAGTAAATGGGAGTAAATAATCAGAGCAGGCTGGCACTTGGGTTGAGTACTGATTAAGAAGATCTGAACCTAATGGATTAAGTGGTTCAAAGGGTTTAATAGAGGTCTTTCTCCATGGACTGAATTTCACTCTTGTTGAATGTCATGAGTGTAAGAATATAATACAAAGTCAAACGGAGAAACTGGGAGCAATTTCTTGCAAACTGTGCTCCAACTTGGAGAAATGAACAGGATGCAAAAAAATGGGAGGGTGTTGGTTCCCTTTCTCAATACCCTTTTATTTGTTCCCCCTCCTCTGTCTTACGCACTACAGGCATGCATACACTTTCCAGATAAGAGCTGGGCTCTATGACAAAAAGTGAACAACAAATTAGGAACATGGGAAATCTGATAAATGAAGATTGGCCTTTTTTCCATTTGCCTATTCAGTAATTCCCTATTTTAAATACACAATATTGAGTAACTCACAGAGGCTTCAGAGTATGTATGAGAATGACTTTCCAACAGCGACAGACAAGATTCAGAATGAAAAATTTCACTGCCAGGCAAGAAAAATTTGCAATAATTTTCTGTAATACAAGCAGACTTTTTTAGCACTTTTATTGCAGAAGCAATTCTAAATAACGGAGCTTGTCTTATAATAGCATTTCTATAATAATGGTGTTTTATAACAGAAGTGCTATTATTACAGAAATGGTATTATAATAGTAGCATTATTATTGTAGAATCTTTTCCATAACAGGAGTGCTAAATAAGCCCGTTTGTATTATAGAAAATGATTGCAAACTTCTTCCATGGTGCTGAAAATGCCTGAGCCTTTATGTCTAATGTGATCCAGATTTTAAGAAGGTTCATAAAAGTTTAAAAAAATCTTTCAAAAGGAATCCATGCTGTAGAACAACTGAAAACCCTGGCATGGCTCAGCAAATGGTATACCTGTTACCAAATTTTAAATTCTAGCTTAAATTCCAAACCAAAAGTGGTTCAATGCAGAAGTTAGCAGAACATGTATTTGGGAAGAGTAAAATATTTTCAGTGCTGGAATAAAGCACTAAAATGTTGGAATATCATCTGAGGTGATAAAAAGATGTAATATTCAATAACAGTTATACAGCAAAAATGCTTTGGAAGAAATCTTATATCTATATCAACTACATTAATATAAATTTCAATCATCATTCAATAAAGTATATATTGCTTTGCCATATATTTAGGAAGCATTAATCTAAAGAATTTACCTGTATATATAGGAAATGAATAAGTAAATTTTAGTTTATAAAATTCAACTTCTTTTTATTAAAGTTATCTGGTAATACTTCAGTGCTGAGATTCAAGTGCAGTATAGAAGACAGAAAGAATTTAAGTTCCAAAGCTACTGACCTTTTTAACATTAAAATAAAATTCTATATACTTCTAGGTTGATACAATCAGATTATACCATCTGGTTAGGATGGAGTCTATGAAACAGTAAAGTAAGAAAATTCAATAAACTCATATCCTCTGCAGGCATTTTTACATTTTTTAGACTGTCATGAAAGCTTTAGATGTGTGTTTGTATGAAATGAACTTATTTTATTATTGATTTCAGGCAGAAAGGAGTTTTGCTGGATCTTTTTTTTTTTGCATCCTGCATTGCTATACAGACTAGTTTTCTTTACAGCAATGGTGCTAGCTAATAAGCACAAATGGAAAATTTCATGAGCTATCTTTTTTTTTTGAGATTGAAAGATAATGTATGACACAGTTTAGAATGCATATTTAAGAAATAATTCTAACATGATAAAATAAAAATGAAAGTTATTGATTAGGTTTTTTAATTAAGTTTCTGGAACACACATTGGTGTGCTTAGAACCCACGTAGTCAACAGATATTATATATTCGTTCCAAAAATAATGGTAAAAGATTTGCAGAAACGATCTTGCAAAAAAAACCCCACAAAGCTAACCCTGACTCTGCCGCTTCCTCTGTGTTGATGATTATGATGTTTAATCACAGGAGCAAACATTCTTAAGTTCAAGTCCCTTGCCTCATCCCGGGTTTAGTTCTGCACACACTGCAGCTGAGGATCGCTCAGCCACGCTGAAAGGTGCATTGCAAATATTGCTCTTTCTCTAAAGCTCAGCCAAGTGTTTTCTCTCCCTACACTTGGATTCCTTTCTCTCTCTTTCTGATTTTTTAATTCTTCCCACTCACTAGTTAGTCAGGTTACCAGCAAAGTTCATCACACTCTTGCTATTTCTTCTGTTGCTCCTACACACGTTTTATTTCACAGGCTGCCTTGTGTTTCGATACCAGTTTCAAAGTTAATACACCAGCTGTTTAACTCCTCATTCAAATTACTGCAAAGTCCTGCCAGTTCCCCTATGTCAAAATGCTACTAACAGTGCAGGATTAGTGATGATGTCTTCAAAGAGAAAAGTTTTAATCGATACCAGGTACGCCCTTTCAGTGCAACTTGTTTCCCTGTTCTTTATATTATGTAGGCTCTTTGGGGCATGAAATATCTATTTTTGTCTTTTTCATAGGAAAGAATACACATTATTTGTTAAGAAGTGCCAAAGAAAAATCAGGGGAAATACCAGAATGCCGCATTCTTCCTAAACGGCCTGTTGGCAGCACCTTAGGCAGGGAAGTTTCTGAAGCACCCACTATGTCATGCTCTTTCCTGCCAATTCTATCATGCTTTCCATAGCACCAATATCATCTACAGTTATCCTGCAAAAGGCTTTTCTCAAATATTTCATTTTGTTTCGGCAGCTCTGTACGTTGTGCTACCCTTGGCTGCTGCAAGTTCAGTCCATGCCCAGCTCAAGCCACTGTTTCATTATCTCCTCATACTTTTTTTAAACACTTGACACACAAATTTATAAATTAGGAAATGAAAGTAAATGCCTACTTTTTTTTTTTTTTTTTTCACAGCCTGTTGATGTAATTCTAGCTAGCAAAACAATATGCTCTCCCTACCAGGTTTCCTACGACCCATAAGCAAATCCAATTCAAAATGAGATCACGGTACAGTGACCTCATTCTGAATGTTACCTTATGCTTTTGGCAGCCCAGAAGAAAACACCCCTAGCTCTTGGGCTGCGTTTCGATCTCTTTGAATTTCTCCAGGGGTTTGAATATCTGCTGAAAAGCTCTCTGCAGCTCTGAATACACCAAAAGAGGAAAGGGAAGCAAAGGGGGG
>JAOXJK010000023.1:79548264-79603501 GCA_025774025.1 Xenus cinereus
TCTGCTTATATTATTCTTTCTTTTTTTTTTCTTTAATACTTCAGTCACTGAATACACTGGCTCTGTTTTTCAACTGTGTTAATGGCCCTATAGAATAGAATATATGTGAAACATCCCAGTCCCCACTGCTTTCTAAGTAACTTTCACTCCCCATACTGTCAGTTTACATCAAGGGCACACCTGTAATATAAATTTATAGCATTTAGATACCTAACAGCATTTCTGTAGTTATCGGTTCACATTTTGAACAATATATTTGGAACTTAAATAGATTTCTCTCCCATTTTGTTTTACTCCTACTCAGATATAATTAGCTTGAATGTAAACAATCAAAGATTCACTACACACAGTATTTGTCAATGCATATACACTAGGGCTGAATTCTGTATTCCTAAAATTAAAACTCAGATTGACTTCAGCAGGATCAGCATTCACCCCATGAATCCAACATCCCGTTTTCACTAGAGAAGCAAGCATATAATTCCTGTATCTGAGCCATTCTTTGCCAGGGAAAAGTCTAAAAAAAAAAAATCTCATATTGAAATAATGTAAGAGGTGTTTTGAACAAATTGATTAGTTGGGTAGTAAAGAATCACCAGTCAGAAGTAACTACCTGTAGTTTTAAAAGAATTCATATAAAATTGCTAGCCTATTAACTGGGGTATGCAAATGACCATTTAAATCTGCTTTCATTCAAGGAAAAGGGAGATGGCAATATAATAGCAATTCATTAAAATGTCTCCAGAGGTGATCTGGGAACTAAAGACTAGAAAGTCTGACTTCTTTATCAAGCAAACTGTTACAAATTAAAATGATGAATATGTTAATAAACATATACAGCACCAGAAAGCAAAGCTTTTGTAAAGAGAATTGATGCTTCACCAATCTATTACAGGTTTTTGAGGCAGCCTGTCCAGGTCCCTCTGAATGGCAGCACACCTCACGGTTTTGTATCATCTGCAAACTTGCTGAGGGTATGCTCTGGCCCATCATCCAGGTTATTAATAAAAGCGTTCAACAGTATTGGCCCCACTACCAACCCCTGATGAACACCACTACGTACCTCACCACTGACCTGCTTCCAGCTGGACTTTCTGACACTGATTACAATCTTCTGCACCTGTGCACTAATCCGACCAGTACTTTGGCAGCTGCTTTATGTGGAGATAGATAATGTCAAAAGCCTTACTAAAGATAAAGATCAATTGTTCTCCTCTCATCCACCAAGCTAGTCAGGCAGGTTCAATTCCATGACCAGTGGTCATAAAGAAGGTACAAAAATAAAAGAAAGAAATTTAGAGTAAAACAGAAAACATCACTGTGCGCTATTCAAGAAATACATTTACTTCATCAGTACAGCAAGGAACTCTGATCTGTCATTTCTTAGAAAAAAAATAAAAGAATAGCAATAGAAAAGTAGAAAAAAGGCTAGAATAGTCACAGGCACAGTAGTGCTTTCAAATGAGAAAAAACCAGCAGACTAGGACCTGACATAGAGGGCATGACTGAGTGGCAACACAATAGAAATCCACTGTCACAAACAGAGGGAAAAAGAGGAGGTTGGAATAAGTCATTATGTCTCATAAAACTTAAACTATCAACACTCAGTGTCATCACCAAACAACAGATTTTTAAAAAAAATATAAGTACTGCTTTGTACAATGCATAATATGCTGTGGAGATGCACTTGTTCTTTCTGAATCTCTAGAGACCAAAATTTTAATGGCTTCTGAGAAGGACGAGACTGGTTGCTGGAGAACAGGCACATTGGCAGTTATCAAACACAGCGTCCAACTGCAACCTCTCCCTCATGCAGGCCCTACAGCACTGCTTGCTGGAAATGCTAGGGACAGACAAATTCCATACATTCTTCTTGTCTTCCTTAAGTATCCACTACCCATCAGTCTCACAGACAAGATGCTAGTATAGATATACCTTTGACATGACTGATGTATTTCAACCATTCTTATGTTCTGATTATTCCATGTGCCTACGAACTACACAGAGATTAAAAGTTACAGTAGAGCAACTCTCGTTTAATGACTGTAAATATTTGGTAAGGCTGCTTTTCGGGCTGCTTCTCAGAATAAAATTGCCTGCTTCACATAGTGCAACTAAAAGTATAGTCTTACACTACTGTCACGCACGCCAGGTGCTCTGACAGTAGGTTCTTCAGAGGCTTGGTATGGACTATCAGTGGATAACAGAGAAGGATGAGGGATGGGCACAGGAGAGGATCTTTCACAGTCATGGATCTGTTGCTGAATAGTGCAGGACTCTAGAGCAGAAGAAAAAACAGACTCTATGGATATTTCTGTCTATAGCTAAAGCACTCTCTAATCTCCTTTCACTGGGAGGAGATGTCAAAGCACCCCAAGCATGTTCCATATCCATATTCTAGGAAGATATCCATGATATCCATATTCTAGGCATGTTCCATGCTTATTCTGACAATAGTCCGTATTTGGTGGCTACAAACTCGGGGGTAGAGAAACTAAGGGAAACACAACGTACACGTGACAGAATGTTATCTCATCTATTCCAGGGGAATGCAATTCCATACAATTTAAACTCACACCTCATTCATATCATTCAGCAAAAAATAAAAATAAAATAAATTTAAAAAAAAATCACAAACCACTGGAATTATTTGGCTGAGATTTTTTAAGAGTATTTGTTCCAAGATGCTAAGATTGAGGAAAAAAAAAATATCTGTGTATCTGACAACTAAAAAAAATAAATTGATGAGATGCACAAGGACACCAGCTTAGTATAAATTCTAAGAATTTGATGTTATATAGATTTCTCCTGACATAAAGAATAATGGTGGATTTTTCCTTGCTCCCATAAAATTGATTTATAATCTCAGATCCACATTTCATAGTTTGGCAGTTGGAAGATAGTCCATGGAAAAGTTCTTCGGGAGTTTTTCCAGGGCACCTTATTCTTGCTGACAAGCAGACTCCAGCTACGTGAAACTGATGCTTGCTGGTTTTGGGGCACATTTGCAGTACCTCTCTCAGCCAGGTTTCCTTCAAGTATTGGTCTGCAGTACAGCTTCTTTACCCCATCTCCAAGGTGCAGTTCCATTTACATAGCCTCTTCCTCTGCTATTATGCAAACTAGCTTTCTTGTTTTCCCTCTCTTTCTCACTTTATCTTCTTTTTAAGGCTAGGAATTTCACCAGCTCTCAGACTTTCCTACTAATTGTTCTCTTATACTCTTCCACATGAGTTGGAGAGAATGTGGTCTAGGAGTGAGCCAGCGTGATGACCCCCTAACTTTACTGAATAGACAACTCCGTAAGTTCTACGTTAAGATGCCAAAATTTACTGAACGTACGTCAACAACTATAGATAAAATCGATATAGTAAACTGGTCAATGGAGTTGCACCAGAAAAAAAAATGTCTTTGGAATGTCTGGTGTAAACCTCCCACTACAGGTATTAAGCACACACACACAAGACCAAAATTTTTAAATACTATTGTTCCTTTTCTCTCCACCCATAAAGTAAGCTGGTTCAGTTACTGATGCTCGTGATTCTTCTCAAGGAAGTCATACTACTCAAACACTATAAAACTCCTTTGTGTTGCGTGTACTTACAGTGTAGTTTTTCCACAAAGAATTTCTCGCACCCTTTCAAAGTATATTTTTTAATCACAGGCCTTCTATTTAATCATTAATTTCTATTTTATAGTAACCTGCAACTTTGGAGTTTATATTTTTCAGCTCATGTTTTCCTTCAGCTTGGAAACCTAACAAAGACACCACTTGTTTAATATTTCTGATCTTTTCATACATAAATAGTTTCTCTTCACTATTACCCCTTAGAAACTTAAATGTGAGTAAAGACACCGGTAACTTAGGTATCACAGAAATTTTATGAGGATTCTAATCATAACATCTATGCTGATAATAACAGTTAGTTCTTATTATTTATACTATATATATACATGGGTACATCAATTCATTTTTCATGCATGTTTCATTTTTAAGATCCTTGCTATATGTGTTACCACAACTTCTTAAAATTCCAGTGAGCTACTAGTGAAACATTGTCTTAATACTCTGTGATGATAACAAGGAGAGATGAGATGGCAGCTCCTTTTTCACACTTAGGACAACTGGGTTTCTTGTACCTAAATCCCCAGCAGAGTTTCCCACATCTTAAGAAATTACACTTTCCTTGTCAAACTAGTCAGAAGGATTTCATGCAAGTATGAGATCATTATTTCAGCATCTCACATCCTGCAACGGAATCTTTTCACTGCCTGCATCTAGGCATTCAGTCTATAGATTAGTTAGACAAAAGCGCTCAGCCCCTTACTTCGCAGAACGTACTGCCCTGTCTTGTTAAAGCACAAAAAAATAGGGCTGGAAAAACATCTGGGTCAACAAACCTGGTCACCAAACATAAAAAATAATTTGTCCTATGCACCCCATTTATAAATGTATCAAGTTTCCTACTAGAACTATTTATTTCTGGTTTTCCTATAGCCAGTAATTCCTGAACAGGTGTTCCAGAACTGTACATCTAATAATCACAAGCCTAAAAATTTCCATCTTAAATCTACTCAAAAATAGAAAACACAACTTCTACGTTTTAAAACTCAACTTTAATTACCAAGTTTACAAGGCTAACTGGTTATGTGAGCACACACTATACATTTATGGCCATATCTTACAATGCAAGAAAATTAAAAGGGAATGAGGCTGTAAATGAAAAGGCTGTTATAGATGGATGTCTTCTAAGTGATATATGTGATAGAAGTGATTAGCATTAACTGATCTTCTTGAAGAATGTACAAGTATAATTCATTATAATGGCTTAGAAGTGCAATTAGTGAACTATAGTGTAAATGACACTGCTGTTCATAGACCTACCCATAAGAGTAATTATATTTTGAAAACTACTTAGTGAAAAATTGATTGAATGGGTCCTATGGGCATAGGTAATTGAGGTAAAAATATGTAAACAAATGCCCATTAATAAGTTTTACAGCAAGTTTATATATTTACATGTTTAGCTAGTCTGGAAATATACATAAGGAATGAGAATTTTCTGGTGTTTCATTCTGAAGGCACATTTAAATGAAAAAAATATTTTATGCCACTGCACACAATACTACTGATTATTCACATTGCATAGAAACATTCATTGTCATTTTCCCCTCTCTGTGGGGAGGGGAACTTCAAAAATAGTGAAGTTCAGGGAAAAAACCCACAAACTCACTCAACTGTCCTTAGTCATTTAACTTCACAAAGCTCCTAGATATGTAGCTTTAGTGTGGCACATGCTAGGTCAGAACTAAACCTACCTAGTGGTGGTTGCAGGGATTCCTGGGGCAACAGGAGCAATATTTCTTCTATCATAGCAGTATAAACTATATAATAAATGTATTTTGCAAAACAGTAAGTTTTGACAGTATTTTATTTAGTACATATGTTCATTTGAGAACTTACTGATAATATCTGATTGGCCTAAATCTGTTTCATTAATAAATACTAATATCTTGTTCTTTTTGAGATGTCAAAAAAACTTCTGATGCTGTTTTTTTGCTTAAAGGCTGTGCTTTTTCCCAAAGACCTCAGTGAATTAACGTGCAAATATTTGGTTATTCTAAAAGTAAAGGTTTAATTGACTTTGCAAGCATAGCAAATACTTTTTCCCCATAAAAATTCTTTATCTGATTATTAGAAAGGCAGTGTTTTCAGCTACAACTTAACTTACTTGATGATTTAACACAGGAAACAAGGTCTAGCAAGCATCATTTAAATGTGTAACTTCAAGGGTTAATTCTGAGAACAAACTTGATGTGCAAAGATATGAGACTGATCAAGACAAAAATTAATGCTGGATAGCAGTGGCAAAATATTTCAGTTTTAGGCCCACAGGAGTCCCAGTGCAAATTGTTCCTGTGAATCTAAACCCTTCATCAATCAGATGTAAATTACAGCATGCATGACTGGCTGCCTTTTCCATTCTAGAGTTCCCCACAGAGAACAAGAGAGCTAACTGCTACAGAGGCTCAACTAAACTGTAGTCTCTTTTTTGCTCCCTTGAGGATATACACCAACACATCAGAAGAGACAGCTCTCACTTGTATTCCCCATCAGGAGAGCTTATGGAATCACAGACAATGAGTCAAGCCAGCATCTTCTAGAAAAAATTATAATAAAGGGAACCAGGAAGGGGACCATGGGAGAGACCTATAATGACACAATACTAAAAGCTTTCCTACTAAAAGTATTTTTCTAGCTACACGTCCAAGCTTTCCTTGAATAGCTGGCTCAGAGAAATCAAACACAAGAGGCTGGAGGATAAATTCTTTATAAAGAATAGGAGCGTAAGACATGCTTCCAGTATTCACGTGAAAGTGGCTGTCATAGACTTCCATAAGCAATAGGAGGGACAAAACCAGATTTTAAGCAACAAAATAGAAATGGAGCTGTTGAAACACCTAATAGGAGATAACCAAGCTACCATGCAGGAGAACCCAACCATTAATTGAATTTCAGCCACAGAGGGGAAAGCTGAAATTCTTGCTGTGCTTGCGATCTTCACTCACCTAATTATGGGCAGAGTTAATGTATGAACAGACCCTATGATCTGTAAAAGCAAACCACAAATGTCAGGCTTTGTGAAGTAAAATCAGAAGACGACTAGAATATTTGAGAAAAGGTGCAGCTTAACATAGTATTTCTCAAACTTTCTAGAAAATCATGACCTCCTTTTGTCTCACCAGTCTTCATGAAACTTTCTGAGTCAGCAGCAACTCAATTTCTGCAGTGCAAAGGCTGCTAACGACTGGTTGAAAGTATTTACATTAACTTATCCGTCATAGACCACTAGAGCTACTGCTTAATTATAGGTAGTTAGCAGTTAGATAGCTGAGGTAAACAATTGCACCTTGTAATTATCTCACCTATTATCACCTCTCATTCCCAATCTGAATGGCTCTGCGACCTATTTAGGAACTGTCATCTACTATTGGTTTAATAGGTACAGATCCAGATCTGTATCTGGATGTGGGAGACAGGCCAATTTACTGCTCCTATCCTGCAAGTCATTTGACCTTTCCACGTGTTTATTTCCTTCTCCACTCTTTCTTGGTCTTCCTTATTTATATAGCAAGCTTTCACAGAAATGAATTCTTGAATATCTTCCTATGATATGTGACTAGCATCAATGTTTCTCAAAATACATTATAATCACTAACAGGTAATGATGTTTCATAGAACTTCAGGCAAAACAAAGTTATTTCTTTTTTACAGAACTATAGAAAGATAGAAAGCGTTGTGTTTATTTACTTTACCCTTCTAAATTCTATTCATTCTTATAATTTAACTTACTGAAATATAACATTGCTACCTGGGAACAATATTGGGAGCTAGTATTTCAATCCTTGTCTGGGTTTTTAGATCAAGGATCTGGTATGTAGTCTCCAGTTTTTAGAGAAGACTTATTCCAAGCCACCAAGAAACGTGGATACATTTCAAGGTTTTTACATTGCAGAAACTGAGGATACATTTTAAGGTTTTTGAGTAAGAAACAAAAACAGATGCCCAGAATATGCTTCTTCGTAATTATTTCTGACGGCTACATACCTTTAGTTTTGCCTGGCAGCCGGCTAAGTCTGTGTGATATGCAGTGGTTACTGAAGCCCAGTTTCTAGTGGGCCAACATCTACATTATTAAAGTTCTATCCCAACTAATGTCATTATTGGAAGGACTCTGCAGGAAATCCATTACTTGAAAAAGGAAGAATATATGAAAGGCATTGGCAATGCAAAACTGAAAAGCTTTAGCTGTTACTTTCTTTACTGCCCCTTCCCTGGGCAAGTCCATGAGCTTTCATCTACTGAATCCAGAGCACTGGATTTTCAGATTTTCCTGAATAAAACCCCTGCCTTTTTCTATGTATATTTGACCTTCACAACTGTTTCTATCTTTTTTGACTCAAAATATTAATTGCTTCCTAAGCCTGTGATTCTTCCTTCATTTGAGGTGATAAGAGCTATCTTTCTGCTAGGATAAGCAGTCTTCCCAGGATTCAAATAGGTGGCATCTTCATTTATTTTCTTTAATTTTCTTTAACTACCTTAGAGGACTACACATTTCTGAGTCATTTTCTACGCCTTTGGGACTCCTACTTCCCTATTCATTCACTTTTGATTCTCAAATTTAGTTAAGTTGTAAATCTGTAACCCCATGGAAGAAAAAGGGATGAAGCTTTCTGTTGCTTTAATACTTTGTACTGAACTTAATTTTTAAACAAGTCTATTCTTTTAAAGAAAGTTTTAAAAAATAAAATAGTGACATACTTATTCCATATAAAAATCAATGGATTCAAAATGCAGAATGTGACTGTGTGAAGCACCTCCTCATTGAAATTGCTTTGTTGCAAATCCTAAAACTTAAGGTCTTATGTGAAGGCTTGAAAATAGAACCTTTCTGTAGAATTAAAAAAAAAAAAAAAAAAAAAGAAACCAACCCTGAAAGCAAAAAACCCTTACCCCCCGAAAAAAAAAAAAAAACAAAACCCAAACCTTTTATATTGAGATCAATTCATTAGGTTTTTAGAAAGGATCTTAACACTTGAAAAAGAAAAAAAAGGTTTAGTAATTTTATCTATATATTATCACTGTTCTTCCTTTTTGGCTGACATTCTAGAGACTCAGTTCTGCCAGGAGCTCTGATAAAGTGCTATTAATCTATCTCCCCTTGCCTAGCTACCAAAGCAAAGCATCTTCTTGCTCCCCTCCAAAATCCTGCAAGCTGTCTTGTGCCCAAGATATCCCTCTTCAGCCTTCGCATTCTTTTAGCTGTCAGCCTAGATCCACACTGCCTCTTGAGTAATAACAGCAGCAGCTCATGAAGTTCAAGCATATATGCCCCCCTTTTCTGTTCTTCGTTAGCTCTACAGCCAATTCACTCTAATTTTTCATGTAAAATTAAATTAAATTAAATTAAACTGGATTTTAAATACCTAGATAAATCACCTTTGGAATGTAATGATAATAAACCAAAACATTTTCAAACAAATTGAGTATTTTATATTGTTCTCATCAGATGTAGTACCATCCTGTGATGTCAAAATGGTCTTTAATGAGCAAAAAGAAGCTGTGAAAGAGAATTACTCTTTTCCTCAATTTCTCCTAAAATACTCTCATCAAAGATTCTCTACAAAGGCTCATACAGAATGTGTAGGAATAGATTATTGAGTTCGGAATATGTTATTCAGCTTTCCAGTCATTTAAGATAAATATGTATGTATTTATATGGATATTTTGCTACTTTTTGACATACGCCAATTAAATTACTTTTAAATTCTTTTAGGATCACAATGAAATCTCTCTTTTACTTACTGCGTTGCATACATTTTGTAAAACTATTACTCTCTACTTTCAAAACAACCTTTCTAATGGTACTTTTGTCTCTGGATACTGACGAGAACACAAGTTATTAACTCCTTTAACAATTTAGACTAAGAGATACTGTCTTTACATTTGCCTCAACAACAAGAAAACTATTATCTGTATACCATGCTCATTTAGCTTATAAAGTTGTCATCAAGTTTATGTACAACAGAAGTGGATACTCCCTCGTTTTTGTAAATAATACTTCCATTGAGAATGGAAAGCAAAAAAGTCAACTCAGGAAAAATCTAAAGGAAATCTATGCAATCTTTGAGCTCTGAGGTTTCAGTGTCTCTCTCTTTTCTTCTAAGGTTAGAAAATCAACAACTTTCTCTTAATTGTTCATTTGTTTTATAGGTATCATGCTGACCCTGCCCAGGAAAACCTTTGTATCAGAATCACTCGGGGCAATCACGCTAATCTATTAGAAAACCAGCATTTTCCATATGCAATACCAGAGGTCTTTTCCTTTCAGCAGATTTGAAAATAGCTGGTAAATGACTACTCATTTTGCAAGGGTTGATAACATTTTCAGTTTTAAATAGACTACACAAATTAGGCAAGAAATGCAAAGGACATACAGTAAGTGACAATGCAGTGAAATAAGAAAACTTTAGATGAACTGCTTAATCATTGATGGTCTTATATATTTGTTCTCCACGCCCTGACTTCCACCAGGATAAAGTGTATTTCCGCAGAAAGCTAGCAGAAGGCCCAAAATCAAGGCACAGTACTGAATCAACACTCTGATTTTAGAACCATAATTCCTACACTTGCAAATTTCACTCAGAAAAAACTACTGCAACCACTAACCTTTCAGAAGTTGTCCAAACTTCAGAGGTTTTATCAACAGTTCAAGAAAACTGGTTACTACTGATTCACTGTTACCGTATTTTTTCCATGATGCTCAAACATTTCAGCAAACCACTTCTTTGCCAGCTCTTGACAAAGTAGCCAACTATGTGACATGGTTTCATAAAGATAACTTCTGAATGGATTTGAATAAAATCCCTTCATGAGAAACAGCATCCACTGCATTATACAGAAAATCAGCCACAAGATCTGCCCTATGATGCACACAATCTAACCAGGTTTCCACTAAGGGGAGAGGTTTGTTACTTTTTTTTACTAGCACTTTGTTTGATGTGACTCAGATTTTAAGAATTTTGAAACCATTTACTTTACAGTTCATTGTTACAATATTTGCCTCTTAAAATTTCAAAATTCTTGCAATTACCACTTTTATTCATACATTTTACCACAGACAATATCTTGCAAAATTCTACTAATGTCTTCCATTTACGATCCATTCTCAAAATGAATATTGCATTTTTGAAAGCTACTCCATTATGATCAACTTCTGTTTGCTCTTGATATAATGGCATATTGCTCAGGATACCTACAATACTAAAGATACAAGAAACTATAAAAATAAACCAGAGAAAAATAGAAGTACGTAGGTTTACATGAAAAAATCAAATCGATTCCACTGCTGTTTTTTCATTAAGAAAAGTTATTAAAATTATGCTTATTCCTATTAAGGAACAGCATAAGAAATCACAGGTGTGTTTATAACTGTGAAACTTATAATCTGAATAAAAACTTCGTGCACAATTATCGCAAACTACTGAAAGCTGTCACACGCACACACCCCCCTCCTCTTTCAGCTTTCTTCCAATCTACCCCTGCCATGAGAGAAGCATCAACCCCAAAGCAAGTCCCTACGGTGAATATAGACCTGAAGTCGCTCACGTACGCTTTACTCGGGAAGCTGGATGTAAGCCAGCTCCAGCCTGGAAGCAATCTAAGCACGTTCATACGGTGTCGCATGCAGATTTATAAGCCCTGCCTCTCAATGTTGATGTTCCCCATGATGTTCACTAGAGGCTTTGCTACTGTTATTTATTTTATTCGGAAGGCACTCAGACGCAATGGTGATGAGCCGCAGTACGAAACCCTGTGAGAGAGAGTGAGAGAGTGTGAGACAGAGATGAGAATGAGAATAAAGACATTTTTATTACGTTCGTCTTAGTTTGAAATTCATAATCCTGAAATTCTCTGAACAATGGACTTAAACTACAGTCAGCAATTCAAGAGGAACAGATTCCTCACATTAGCCTCTTGGTGTGTGGTGCCAAAAGGTCAAAAACATTGAATACGATTTAAATGTGTAAGTTGAGATTCTGTACAGAAACCACACATCTTGAAGTGGTGTGAGAAATGACCACAAGCCCTTTTAACACCAGTTTCTGTCACAAAGCAAATCTTCTCTAACACCAATCTCCTGATTATATTTTGCTATTCCACCAGTTAAAAATGTAAGGGGGGAAACTGCATCTTCTTACAGCCTGAATATTCTCTCTTCTGCTCTCAGGGGACCTTTACATATTAGGCTTTGGACATGTAATTTTGTTCCCTTATTTTGGGATGCTACAAAATTGAGAAATAAATCATAATATTATTTATATTATTGCAGCAAATGCTTTCTTAATCTATTTCTTTCACACACATATATAAAGAATATACACTGTATTTACACTCTGTTTCTGTATGTGCATAAAATTGCCACAAATAAAATGAGAGTCACAGTTTATTCTTTGTATCTGATACGAAAAAAAGTTTTAAGCCTTTTTATGGAGTGATAAAATAGAACACAAATTTTATAATTTATGGTTCACAGGATGCAACGATTGATATTATATAGAAATTTAATCAGTCTTGCAGAGCTCACAGACATCTCACAGTAGGAGGTTCTTTTGACATTTCATGGAGAACTAGGCAAGATGAGGTACAATATGTGTGCATATTTCAGTATGTTATGTATTTTCTTAAGCTTTCATCCTTTCAGGAGCTGTTGTCATCTTGAAGGAATCATTCCTTTAAAAAGTTTCGAATACATGAAAGATTGAAGCTTCAACTTTTGTTTGAAGCAAAACAGAGCTAGAAAATACCTGCAGAGGTAGCCAAATCTTTTCCTGGTACAGACTTTACAAAACTGAGACCCATCTTTAACACTTTTTCTGTACCTCTTGAACCTCAGGTACACAGCACCTGGCTGCAGTCACATAATCTGGCTACAACCCTAATGTCATGTAGAGTTATGACCGGGAACATTTTGCCAGAAAGTCTATCAAGGGTGGAGGACAAAAAAAAAGTCAACTCAAAGCCATGGACCCTTTACTTACCCACCCACAGCTACTCCATTTCTAAATTCCCAGCAATTAAGAACTGAGACTGAAGAGGGGAATACAAAGCTGTTATTTCCATTCTAAATTTTAATATTCTTATTTGCAGTATGTTGTTTTATGTAATGAACAGGCAGTGCCACAATTTTACTTCATCTAGCAGTATTCCATTATTCTTAATTGAAACAATTTTGCCTCTGAAACAAGTTTACGTCACAGTGCCATAATTACATTTATGACTATTCAGTAAACCTACTTATACACTAATATGATATTAGTGCTTGTTGGACTGAACATCTGAAGCCTCAGACACTTTATCATAAACCTGTGATTATGGCTGTTACCCCAGAGCTTCTCATTAGGAGTGTAAGCAGCTACGTAAACCTTTTGATAAATGTTATCTGATACATTATTAAACACTTTGTGCTGGTATTATCAAATTGATAACTTTGTTCATTTTTCTCATTCTCTACCATTTTTTCTGATACCACGAAGTCATGGCTTAAATATACAACACGCAGTACTCGCTTTTTTGGTGGAATCAAATTCTATCTTCAGAGACCTACCTTAGGAAACATCTTAAATATAAAATACTAGAAATAGCTCAAAATTATATATCTGGCCAGATAACATGCAACCATTTAATACAACGCTGTACTATAGTATTAGGTGACAATCTTTATTGAGACTATGCGCCAGGAACAAGAACCACAGCCATAAATGACTTTAAGTAGAGCTGGACGAAACCTTTTTTTAAGGTCTGTCTTTTCCCAGTAAAACTATGCAGCATTTGTTTCTTTGTTCTACTTCAAGTGAAACTATGTTGTCTTAAATTACATGTAGAAAAAGTATCCATCCAGTAAAGAGTTCAACTACACTAAACTAAAGATTAATGAGTGAGGATGGGTTACCACTGACTGATGGCTGGCTGGAGAGGTTTCCATTGTTATCTGCTCTGTCCCCAAGGCAGGAAGGACAGTGACATTCATGAAACATCTGGAGAACCTCCATGGTTTAAATAAAGCCTTGGATAGTAGATAAACCCCCACAAAATTTTTGTAAATAGAAATAGCTGAGCAGCTATTCTACGAGCAATTTTCCCACATTTGGAGCAGAGACTGGACAGAGACAGACAAAATGGACAGGTGAGAGCAAGAGATGAAAAGAATCACCCCAAGACGAACATCTATCTCTGTGATGCAGAACTCTGAGATAATAAACTGGAAGCAAAGTAGTGTACACAGTTTCCTTTTTCCATAACCTCCTGATCACTGAATCTTGCTGTACAAAACCAAACCCAAAAATAGTTATGTGGTAAATTCTGGCTTGAGCAATAGAGAAGAGTCACTCTTGAGATTTCAAAAGTAAAGGTATTGATGCTTCCTTATATTCATGGATTAGATAACTTCATCCTCTTATATCCTGCCAGGTACTGTAAGCTTATTTGATTTTAGACAATTGAGAAAATTCCAATCCAAAAGAAATCCCTAACATGGTCACTGATTTTTCTTTTTTTAAAACTTTTTTTTTTGTTTCAATGCAATTAAAAACTATGGTAGCAAAAAAAAAAACCAACCACCAAAACCAAAACCAAACCTGTTTAAAAAGCATAGAAACTAGTCATCATCTTAGGAGTCCAAAACCAAGAAAGGCTAATTTTTTTCAAGCTAACATGTGCCATGGTAAGATATTAACTCATTTCAAAAGTTTTGTGTGGCCTATAAAAGTCTATCTATGACTTCTTTGAACAATTGTTTTATTTACCATTGTTAGACCTGGGAAGTTTCAATTTGGGCTTGTATGTCAGTGTTTGTCAGCAAAGCACAAAACTTCATCTGGAGAAATAGAGCATGAAATCACTTTCTCACCCTGCTTCTATGCATCATACCTAACAACACCGAAACTTAGAAAAAAAATCCACACCACTGCTAAAGTGGTGTAAAAATAAATTGTCAGATTGCTTTCTCAACTCAAAATCAAACCCAGAAGTACACACACTTCTGTTGGCAGCTAGAAATCTGAACGCTTCACAGCAATTGCTGCATTACCTTTACCTTTTAGTTTCCATAATTAAAAACAACTCTAAAAGAACCCTTAGAACTGAGAGTTAAGATGCATGCTTAAATCCTATACAGTTATGGTAACATAGTAATGAATGGAGACAAATTTCATTTGTCTCATGATACGTAGCCATTAGTGAGAAACACTGTTGAACATTAAAGACTTAAATGCATAAAAATACTATTTGGATTCTGAGAAAAGAGAGTTAAGCAAAAGTAACAGTCCTGCAAAGTCCAGTCCATCAGGAGGTTCATGTAGGTTTCCAGGATAAGAATATAGTTCAATTCCTCTTTCTACAACTTTAAGATCAGCAGAGCTTCTTCAAAACTAGATACCTTTCACTTATTTTAGAACTTCACTTGTAATGGGGAACAGCGTAAGTGAGCAGATGATGGAAAATGTGCTGTATATAATGCAGTTTTATTTATGAAAAGAGCTATTCATAAGGCTTTTGGTTTAAGACATCAACTACACAAGAAAAATAAAAAAATTAAAAGTAATGTTTTGGACCAACTTGCTTAAGTTTGTATTTCAGCTTTGAGGGATTTATTTACCAAAACCCTGCTACAACTCATAACTCTCCATTTTCACTTTCATCTCAACCTAGGTCTCATCCTTCTCCATTTTTATTTCAGACTCAACTCTAATTTCTAGTCCAGTCTCACCTTTGCATGGAAATCGGGAAGCAAAAAGAACCTTCCCAGGTACTCTTCCTTCTCAAAGGCTGTGAAATATAAGACTGACATCCCAAAGGCATTCCTGATATTGGTCTGCAATTAGAGGTGAGAGGTGTGAGTGAAGGGTGAATGGGAGTGCAAGATGCACATGTACCTAGAGACAGATGTATCTAAGAGAAGGCCCATCTCACCTTACTCCTTTATGTGAACATCACAATGTATGGGAGAAGTCACAGTTAAATCCTGTCTTGCTTCTGCTTCTTATTCATGGTTTCAGATCAACTCCATGGTGTTTTATCAAAAAAAAACCAAACCCCAACCAGCAACCTCAAAACCTAACCAATGAAAAAATCTGACTACACAAAGAAATCTAGTGCATTTAAAGGAGATCTAAACTCTTATGTAGTATAGAAGCTGCTTAAAGGTTTTCACAATTCTAGGAAGTCTTTTCCAGGCAAAGAAAAGTCTCAAACCAAAGCTCCTGTCACCCTGTTAGAAACTAGTACAATTGAAAGTATAAACTTAAATTACTAGGTATGTGTTGGAGGAGTGGAAACAAAAAAAATCATTTAAAGCTTCTGCAGTTGTAGCTGCTTACTCAGGCCTTCTTTGGCTGGCACAGTTGATTAAGAGAATGATTTATCAGTCAAATGACAGTACTGTTCTCAGCTGCATTCTGCTCAAGCTTCCTCTGTCCTGTCTTTATCCTTTAATCCTTTGCTTCTTCTCTGTTTACCCCCTTCTATCTTTTTTTGTTATTATTGAAGGGGAAAAAAAAGAAAGTAGTTTTAATCTCTACTCCATGTTTCCCGCAAGTTAGAGGGAAATGACTGTCAAAAAGGGATAGAGACTGGATACTGCGGTTAGCTGATAATTCTTGTCATCTGCTCCAGAGATGGAGCCATAATTGTGGTTGCCTATTGCCTAGAAGAAGGGTATAAAATTGTGGATCTTACTTCCCTGATGCCTTTTTCATCCTTAAATAGACCGCTTTAGTCACCGAGGTGCTCAGGCTGGACCCATCCTGAATATTTAATTCATGTTTAAAGAGGGAAGCTCTTGCAGTTGTAAATAGAGCTAACATTTTTGTGGGATTTGGCAGCTAAGGTGTTCACACATTGCTGCAAATCCCTAATGCAACTTGGAAGTTGTACATTTTGAAGGAGATGAAAAGATAAATATAGGAGGAGTTGATAAGACAAAATTCAGGCTCTTTGCATTGGATCATTAAGCACAATTAGTTGCACTACCCTTGTTACAAGACAATAAGAGTAAGCACTACAGATGTAATAAAAGATAGTACACTGTTGATAACCAATCTAATAGTCAGCTTACTACCACCTGTAAATGCAAGCAATATGTTTCTTTTAAACAGGCCTGGGAAGTGGCTCCCAGGATACCTTCAGGGAATGTGTGCTTTTCGAACTAATTAATCACTGGATGTCATCACTGCTCCACTCCACCGCATATGAAACAGCAGTTCTCTGGCACTTAAAAATCTTCTGCAGAAGGAGGTACAAGTAACAGTTTAAGAGAAATATAACTTCAGCGCAAGAGAGATTAGCAGGATTTAACTTCAAATGAAAATGGGTAATTTATCAGCATAGCTTTTGTATTATGGATGAGTTTCATTCATTATTTGCGTTATTTTCATGCATATCAACTGAGAATTTCTTCCTTTTTTCCCTTTTAGTAATGTATTGAGTGAATGCTCTTTTGGGGAAAGTGGACTTGATAGACATATATTACAGGACTAAAACCTGTTTAAGTTCTCTGCCAGTGTACGCTGGCCCTAAGATCCTTACAATACAGTGTTTTATAGTGAAGAAAGACAACATTTTTTTCCAAATATGGGTCTTTTTTGTCATATGTACAAACAGAAGTAGGACACCAAAGCATGCATTTTCACTAGTGACCCTAAGGCAGAATATGAACCGAGGTCTCCAGAGGGGAAAGGCTAATGCACTCACCTACTGCACCACCAAGTCCCCTTCACTTTCCAATTATCACAGAATCTCTCCTACTGCTGCGACATTCTCCCTGCCACACAGGTCAAAAAGTGAGTTACTGTCAGAAGTGATTCATCTATCAGCTGGCTCAGGAATTCTATAGAATAAAATGACTGGTGCTTTTCCCGAGTATCGTTGCAATACTACAGATTTACTTCAGGCTTTTTATCTCTGAAATCATGACCGCTTTTTCATTCATACAGTATCATGTCGTATCAGATTTAGACGCATCTTGTAAGAGGGAAAAACCTCAGTGGCATCTGTTTCAAAATAAAGTTCAGGTTTATAGTTACTACAAAACAAAGACCTCGGCTCAAATAGCTTTGTTTCTAATGCACAAAATGATGTATGAGAGGTCTCTTTTTAAATATGTAGCCATATTATAAATGTGATTCAAATATGGTTTGGGTTTTTTTTTTCTATCGCGCATTTTAATTATTAAAAAAGTAAGCTGCTTATGAACTCAGAAAAGTAACATATACTTAAAGCTCAAAATTCTATGATAGTGTTTGTTCCCTCCCTAATTTTCCTGTATCCTGCACCTTATAAATAGATATCAAGTGACCCTGCACAATGATTCACAAAAGTAGCTTATTTGTACAAAACCCCCAACATTCACAGCCTGATTAAAATCATATTTTCAAACTTAGATTTACTCTAATGTTGAAAAGTCATTTCCCTAAATACTCTTTCAACAGTATGAGATTTCTCTTCCTTGAAAGATTTAATAATTTAGTACTTCAGATTAAACAACACTGAGTGGTTTCAACCTGTGAACCCTTTTTGCTCTCTTTTTAAGGTTATTGGCTTCATTTTGCCTCAAATTGTCACACAAGCTTACTAAAGATGCTAAATATTTATGAAGTTCTTGGCCTCAATGGTATGAATCAGTGAGTACAAAATTAGATATCTAACAGATTAATCAAAGTCTCCATTTTATACTAACAGTTATCTGCAGTTATTATGGTGTTTAAAGACTTTTCTTTCTCCTAAACTTACAGACACTTTCCAGTTCCACTCTTATTGCAAGTTGTAAACCAGACCAAACGAAAAAAAACCAACCAATTAGGAGTGCTTTAATACAGTTGCTTGTTCTGTAAATGAGATCTGTAAGTCAGGATCCTCCACTAAACATTTGCCTCAAACTTCAAAAAATTCCACCCAGCATTTTGCCAGCTTCATTGATCCTACTGCAGTTGTATCGGTGCTGTGTCATCCCTTCCCTGCCAATCCTCTGCATTTTTTTCATGGAGACATAATGCGTATAAAACAACTGTTAGAAAAGTATTCACCCGCATTTTTCCTAAATGTTTGTTCAAAACCAAATCCTGTGAATTTGCCAGGTATTGGTCATATAGACCAATTTTTACGTTGTACAATTGTACCTTTAGAAGAGATCCTTAAGGTAACTTCAGAGATCAAGCTAATAACTTATGAAACATTGCTAAAAGAAAACACTTAGCACAATGCTTATGAATTTTTACTTCATTAAAAATCATGGCATATTATTGCCTTTTAACAGATTTACTAGAAAAATTCTATTTAGAAAGTTTCAATAATGAACTGAGATAGAATTTTCCCTTTCTTTATGGAGCCTATCCTTCAAAAACTGTGAATTAAACAAGCCTCTGAACAAAAGAAACAAGATCATAGTTTATCATTACTATCAGAGAATAAAAATAAATGCAGTTTCTCATATTCAAGATATAATTTAGTACAAGAAAAAGTCTCAAGCATGATCTCAGAATTAGATGCCCTTTATAATAATTGCTCTTGAACCAAAATTATTCTTACATTATTATTTAATAGCATTTCCCTACACTCTATATATAAACTTTCAGTCATTCACTTTGATTTCATGGCCTCATATTACCTAATGTTGATACATCCATCTTTAAATTACAGTATTTTTAAGGAAAACTTAATTTTACTATATATTGTTACATATATTAATCAAAACTTCACTGCAAATGCTGATTCAGAACAGAAAGAAAAAGAATAATTACAAGGACTAAAACATCATAGCAAAGACCTCAGATGCCGTTTAAAATCCACCATCTTTTGCTTTAAAATAGATAATGTTAACGTTTTGGCCTGTGAAAAAATATGGTGTAATTAGCTAGTACTACACAGTAAAATGATTTTTTAAAGAAGTTCCAAAAGCTACTTTTTTTTAATCAGCTAAAATATGTAGATAATATGTTGTTTTGATTGCCTATAATATTTAGTATTCATCAGCGGCAAAAAGATTTTCTCTGATTTAAAATACCTAGAATTTCAGCTAACAACATAGAGTTTCTTTGGACGAAGGCAAACACTTTAAAATAGCAATTACCACCATAATTGCAAATAGCTGAAAGTTTTTGAATTTTTGATGGTCTGATTCTAGGCTTGATTTGCAACATCATTTTTGATTGCATTCCTCTGTGAATCTTTTTGTTGACATTCAGGTTTTTGGTGTGTTTCTTTTTTTTTTTTCCTTAGTATCAGCCCTGGTAGAAACTGTCATCTAAAAACCAGGAAAACGGCAGGTCAAAAGAATTGGGAAGGGTGAAGGTAAAGATGAAGAATTAAAGGTATTTGTGAGTCTTTCACATGGATAACCAATCTTCTTTTAAAACACCTGTAGAAAATATTCCAAAGGGTTCTTCTAAGCAGATTTTATAAAGGAGTTACTCTACAGAATCACCTTACACAAAAATATTTATAATTGCCCGAATAGATTCCTTTTAACTGCTATTCTTCATTTCATTTCACTTCAGAAGCTAAACTACAAAACAACCAGATCACCTGCTCAGTCTCCCTCCTATCTTCTTCTAATGCAAATGAAGACAGTTCTTCCTCAGGCTGAATATTTAGAGTCCTAAATACTTACTTCATGTCCATACATAACTTTTCTTCGATCAGGTTTTCAGAAAATCTAACTGCTTGGTACCATCAATTGTATTGATGAGAACCACAGTAATTACAATTGGCAGAAGCAGGTCTGGGAAAGGTTTCATACTATTTGGGAATGGTTTCTGTATCACTAGTGTGGAAAACCCTTTCTTACTTGATATATTTTATGCATTTGTATTTTCACTTCTCAGAGAGGGTAACTATTAGTGGTATTGTATGATACCTGACAACACATGGAAAAATGTGTAACTGGGGTAGTCTTAAATTGCTAACACTGATACACACAGTGTAGAAGAAGCCATGAGAAGGTGCAGCCAAAATGTTGATGACTGGGTGAAACATTTACTCCCATCCATCAGAATCATAAAGAATGCTGGACAACACAGACAGGAGTTAAACATAATGAGTAAAATTAATTAGAAGTAAAGAAATTTAAAAATTTCGTAAGAACAAATGACTATTCTCTGTGTTCATAATATGGATTACAAAATAATATCAATATACACATACAGTTTACACTATATTTCACAATATTTCAGTATTTAATAACCACGAGGACCCTGAGGAAAACCACAGAATGACTAAGGGCATGTCAAAGACAAAGATGAAAGTGTTTTAAGATGCACAGTCTGATGACTGTGCTAGATTCTAAAAAATTTCCTTCCACTCTTCTTTTTAAATTCTGTTTTTTCAAGCAACTCCACGTTTTTTATATATTTATATCAGAAATTGCAGGATGGAATTCTGATGGAATAAGAAAGAAACAGCATCTTCCAGAAAGTTAAGTTTCAATGTCAATTTATTAATTCCTTTCCTTCTTCCTTTTATAAAATTTCGTGTGAGTGTAATTTGAAAGGTGAGGAAACTTTTTTTTTAATTGCCTCACCTTCAAATTTGTGAGCTGGGATGTGATGGATTGAAAATCAGTTCTTTGTTTACCCTTTCCTGCAAGGACAGGAACACAGAATTTTTTAAGTCTGCATTCGTAAATTTGAACAAACAGTTTTGCTCTCAGTTATATTTTGTAACTTCATTTATTTGTCTAAAAACCATAACTAAGAAAAAACAAAGAGATGGAGAATATCCCACCTGTTTTGAAAGTAAGGCCATTATGAGACAGATATGGTAATTATTATCTTCAGGGTTATGAAATGTACTGAGCATATGGCAATTTACATTTACTTAATTACATGTAGACTTAATTAATTGGTAGGTTTACCTGTACATTTACTAACATTTGCTCTCCTTTAAAAAAAAAAAAAGCATGTTAAGTGTTACCATTACAGCACAATAGAAATATTACAAAACCCTAGTAATACGTGCCTCTTACTACTACATATATTTCTAAAAATTCAAAAGAGCAGCTTAGGAGACCTAAACAGTTTACCAATTGGTGGTGGAAGGACTTTCAAGCTTAAGACATTTTCTAAACTGTCATTCTTAAATATCTGAAAATAGGTATTTTAAAATTGGACTGGTGTAAAATGCCTATAAAATGGGCATTTTATAATTTTTTTACAAAGTATTAGTAATAATTAAGTCACCTTTTTCCAGCAACATTTCTAGCGAACCCTAAATAAGGTTTTCTTCTACTTTATTCATTCATAAAAAGCTTAGAAACTTTATCTGAAAGCATGCTGCAATCATACATGATTTGGCTTTTTTACTCTCCTATATCTATCTGTTTTTCAATCTTTTCCTATTTTGTTTTCGTAATTTTATATAGGCTTACTGTTGTATCTAGTAAAATGGGGTCCAAATGGTAGTGCAAGGTTCATACTAGATAATAAAAAGAGCAGTAACACCAGGAACATGACAGAACCCTCAGTCTAAACTGCTAATTCCTGTTTTCCCTGAAAAAGGTGCACTGTAACAATTTTAGTATCGGGAGAGACGCATTCCATTAGTAAACAAGTGCTCACCATGGGCAAGTATATGTAATTAAACCAATTACAAAACTGGGCAATTTTCCAATTCCTTTACCTGCAGACCAAACCAGTGACACAGTCTTCTCAGTTCTCTTCTCGAAGCAGATCTTCATAACAACACCTCACATGTGCAACTGAAATCCTTTAATTTTAATAACATCCAATCTGCCTGTCAAATCAAATTATTGTCTCAATGACAAGTAATAAAGACAGCCTGAACACACTGGGAGTCAGGAGTAATAATTGATCTCCTGAATATTTTTTCCCATGCTATGAAACTTGCACTTCAAATGAACGTATCCCAACTATACTTCGGAAAGCTCAGGCACAGCCACTTCAAAGCTGGGGATGGCAATATAGTCATGCTATAAGAAAGACCAGTTCATATCAGTTTCCTCAGAATCCCACACCAATGTACTTTATTAATGTGATTAAATCACATGCTTTACGATGCAAATGTGTAAGCGAATTTGTATTTAGGTTAACAACAGTTTGGATACAGTCACAGTTTCAAGAGGGTAGACTTTCCTTCAAATAGCCCAAATGGGAAATTTTCACATCATCTTTTGACCTTCCAAAAAAACTGCCTTCTGTTTTCATGATGGAAATTGTCATTCCATTTTAAAACCTTTTCTATGGGATATAGACATTTGCGTATGTATTTTTTATATGCCCATTTTAATAGAGGACATTTCATGTCCAAGCTTCTGAAAATAAGATTAGTCCCTATACTCTTCCTTCATATTTTCTTCCAGAAATTGTTTCTTTTCCTGAAATTCTTAAGCAGTTCATAATGTGATTTGTAATTTTCTTCTATAAATTACGTCTCTTCCCAGACATGAATGTGAAAGACACAGAAATTAGTATTCTTTATTACTGAGCTATTTCTTTCCATCATAGAAGGAGAAAGATGCATTGTTTGCCAAAAGCCAACATTAAAAATTGTTTAAATGTGAGCCCTATAGTAAGGGAAAAGCTTGCTGTCAGGTTTGTAAAGAAAAAAAAATATCTTCCTAGGTGAATTATTTCTTTGCTGGTGTTTAGCACAGAACAGCACAGGTTCTGAGGGACTCCTGTCCTTCCCAGACAAAAATGAGTCTGAGATCAATTATTTACTCTTTTTTTAATAGTTAAGAATAAGATGAACCTTAAAAATGCCATGAAATCAAGAGGAGTTTCTAGTGGAACAGAATGAGGTGGAGCTTTCTTTGGTCAGGATTACAAATCAAATAAGAAAATATATTTTTCTACCTAAATAACAAACCAGGCATTCACTCTCATCTCTACCACCTCCAATGTGCATTCATAAGTAAAGTACTTGAGATTTTTTTATTCTAAATAAAAAAGAAATTTAAAGTGATAATTTATATCAGCAAGCATATTTAGATAAAATAGAGAGGAAAGAGTAAGATTTACAAACTGAGTGAGGCATCTGAAGTGGGACTTTGATCGAATACTGGTATGTAAATTGAAGACATAAAATGACATACATCAACACATAAGCTTTTATCACTAATATTCCCAAGCTGCCTGGCATTCTGCTTCTGCACATGTCCAAAGCTACACCAGATAAATCAAGGCCAAGGGGTTCAATATCTAAACCTAACTGAGATCCTTAGACTGAGCAGTGCCCTGATGTATCTTCACCAGAGCACACAAACTCCCTGAGTGTGTGTTGCAGAGGGAGCCTGGGAACCTGACCCCCTGTGATACAGATTCCCACTCAAGTTTTCCACGTATTAAACTTCGAGTATGCAACACAGAGACTTGCATAATCTAAGTTCTTTTGCAGCTCCAACTCCCCGAATAAACTCTTAGACACACATATTCAAACCAACCCTAAAAGCTTCCAACACAGCGACCGCGGGAGATTCTCTTTAAAGTAGCAAAGTGTGAGTTACAGTGCTTGCACTTCACTCGTTAATACCAGCCACTAATTTCTAGATGTGTTTATTGATGTGCTATTATCAACATATTCTATATTCCTAGACAATAAAAACAGCATTTAGGTGTAATGGGAACGGCATATTTACAGGTTATGAATTAACTATTGAGGCAAAACCAAATACTATTGCGGACACAATTCCCCACCAGTTACCACCCCAAAAGGCAGTATCAACTGGCATACATATGCAAACAAGTTCAAACAGATTTCACATCGCTAATATGGAACTAGTTTATCCCGCAAATACACAGTGTCCCCTGCTGTGATGAAAGGAGACAAGCCCAACAAATTAAAGTTATGCTGAACAAAGGAAGAGATTTTAGGAAAAGACCCAATTGTTATAAAAGTACGATGCTAAAACATGCTCTCCACAGCACCAGGGACTGTCGATGAAAGCCATATAGCCTTGATATTGAACTGCACTCTAAATTTGATATTGAAAAAAAAAATGCAGAAGAAATCAGTGTCACATACTGAAAATCATATTATTTGCCGATGAAGGCAATTATGAGAAGTCCAACAATCAGGATTTTCATAACCAACTTCAGTCATTTCACAATATACAAATCTGCAACTTGGCTACAAGTATCTGCCCCTGTCATACAAACAGAAATAACTTCAGCTCTTTCTGCTGATTAAAGGTTGATGCGAAGACTAATAAACACTGTGGTTAAGGAGATGCGTTGAAAGATCAGCCCATAGTGTACAGGAACCAAACATCAATAAGAAGCATTTTATGGGCAGATATAGGCAAAAAGTAATTTTAGCTTTCAAAATATCATCCTATCAAAATAATCAGGAAAACCTGACTTGATTTACTCAGTAAACTATGAAAAATTCATATACCTATATTCAGTAACTTTAGAACAACCCAAATGCTTTTATACTGATTTTGAAATTGTTGGTACAAAATTATTAGCAAAAGGTTTTTAAAGTACCCTTCAAAAAAAGTTTGACTTTTACAAATTTTAATTATCTAATTGCAAAAATGTCAAGACTTCATTTTTCAAATTAAATTAGGGCTCTTCTACTAATGGCCCATACTAACACCACTTCTAATTTCAAAGCATAAATTATGAATTTTTCCAGGTGGGTTTTGAATGTCTCCTTCTCTGGAGACATTCAAAACCCTCCTGGACGAGTTCCTTTGCAAGCTGCTCTAGGTGGACCTGCTTTGGCAGGGGAGTTGGACTAGACGATCTCCAGAGGTCCCTTCCAACCCCATGTGATTCTGTGATTATTTCTATTGAAAAATAATTTTGATGGAGAATTCCAAATACCAGCTCTTCTGAGGTTGAGAATAAATTTTAATTGTATAGCTCAGTACGTTAGTACTTTCTTTCTTTAAAAAACTATTAATTTTCATAGAAAAAGAAAATAAATAATAAGCCATAAAGAGCTATCAGTAATATTCCTCAATTTAAAAATACTTGTTCCATTGCATTATTTCTCCTTTTTTATATTTCCATTTATTAAAAAAATCTTGCAAAATCAGTATATTTGCCACCTCTGTAGAAATTCTACATTTCTTAATTTGTGGACACCAAACCTTTTGAAAGCATCCAGCTCAAATCTTTCAATGTATTTACATCTGGCTTTTTGCCCTTGTTTTTTCTATTCTCTGAAGCATTGCTGTTCTTTTGAAGAAAACAGTTGAAACTGGAGAATGCGCATTATTAAATATCTTAAGCATTACACACCAGGATATCTATACAGCATAAGAAGCCAAATAATAGAAATTTTACAGAAACTATCCTTGAAGAGAAATTAATCTAATGAATTAATTTAAGATAGGTCTCCACACAGATGTTCAAGAAGCTCTAGTAGTTAGAGGAGCATGACACATAGGAAACAACAACTGTCTTCTTTCTCATCTTGCTTTCTTGGCATTTGTGTTATTGTTACTAGTACAAATTTTCAGGATTGTGCAGCTCTGCCAGTTCTGATAGTCATATCTGATTTTTGGTTTTACCTCAGCAAAACAATGGCACCCTCAGCAGAACCATGACACCCATGAGTAACCTTCTTCCCCAGTTCCCTGCAAGGATCCGTTTCTTTCTCCATGGTGACACCAGTGGTGGCCTCGTTGCCTATGTCAAGTGAGGTATCTGACTGTTCAGGCAGCACTTGCTGCTCAAGCAGCTGCTCCTGTCTCCCCAGGGAAACGTCAGGAGGAGTATATTGATTCAGCTAATTCATTTTTAGGATAGTAAACGATTTTAATGGAGAAAAGATTTGTCATGATATGCATGCTCAGTCCGGTTGGGGAATGGATTAAGGCCCCATTATCAAAAATAGACTGCTTTCAAGGAACCCTATTCTTAAATGGCATGACCCAAATTCACTGTTGAGAAAGTGTGGCTGACAAGGCTTCCCCTTTGCAAGAGCAATTATTTCATTACACTATCACCAACAACTCTGTTATCATATGAACAGGAAAAGGAGACATTTGCAGCTTTAGAATACAACATAAACTAAAATGTTTAAATACAACATAAACTAAGATGTCTTGCTGGCAAGAAGATCATGCCAGACTAAACCAATAGCTTTCCTTTAATAAGAGAACTGATAAGCTCGATGAAACATCTATCTGGATTTCAGCAAGGTGTTTCATACAATGCCACATGTGAAAAGGTTAGTTAAAGCTGAAAATACATCGGCTAGCAGCGAAATTGAAAAGTGGATAAGGAATTGGCTAAAGAAGAGATGGCAATAAGTTGTTCTGAAAGGCTCAAAGACAGTTAACAACCAAGAGGCAAATTTTGGGGCAAAAAGTATTTATAAATTGAGAATGAAAAAACTACAGTGGAACAGCAAATAGATTTCTAAAAGAAAGTTGATTTCTTCAGAAAAAGCAAAAACTTCTAAGATGGAGTCTGATAAGTTTATGGTGCTAAAATGAGAAATTTGGAGACCAAGACGGTCCCTTTTGACCCTGGGTTTCAAAATTTCTTACCCCTTATATTCTTTTATCAAATTCCATTACCTTAACCATCAGCGTATCACCACATTCTGTACATAGCCCGTGCTTTCTTAAGGCACATTCATCTCCTGAATTACCTGATTTGAGTTACTCAAACTAACATTCTTAGGACTTATCACTCATGACCTACGTGATAAGGTCCTTCACTCTCAAAAGCCCATTTAAGCCATTTTCAGTGAAAAAGTAATGAATGCATTTCTTCACTACCTCTAGCTTTACTGTTGTGTCTTTTCTCCTTCTCTCATTCTTATTAGTTGCCTTTCTCAATTCTTCACCATTTTCTCCTGCTTTTCTGTTTTTTCTTACTACTCATTAACGCTTGTTAATGCTGTTTTCCTTAGCAAATATGAGGAACGCCAATAGCAATGATTCATTCTTTTGCATACATTACCTGCCAGATTCGCAGTTCCGACTTTGCTTTTAGAAATTATCTTGTCTCAACCATGGAAATCAATACTACAGATTTCAGAGAAACTAAACAAATCAGAAGTATATTTAAGCCTTTCTCCTTTGTCCTCACCAACTTGAAAAAATGCACTAAAAATACAGTGTAGCCCAAAATTAGGGGGTAAGTATTCTGGTATTATTCTTGCCATTTGCATATTCTGGGTTTATCTGAAGTTCATCATGTCTATTTCTGGACTTACTGTATATGGGTTAGACATGTATAATCAACCCTTAAACCAAATTCCTTCCCTGCTCTGTGTGCAGGTGTTCTGCAGGCAGCTCTTCTGCATGTGAACTAAAAATTAAAAAAATATCCTTACCTTTTAGGTGGATCTGTGATAAGCTTCGCTCTGCTGGAAATCGCTCTCATATACATCATGCACAAGCCTTACAGGCTAAGAGACCAGTACCTAATAAAAAATTCAAAGTCACTGCACGTAATAGGTAATGAAGTGCTGGTTCTAGGCAGCAGCACAGGAACTTCAGGTGTTTGCTTAATATTCACTAAGCATATTCCTAAATAGTCCATACACATTTTTTAAAATTTCTTTCACATAATGCTGCACTTTTTTAGATCCTATAAAAGACACTTGTTCAATAATATCCACTAAGTAGCTGGGCCTGGGGAAAAGGTATCATTTGCACAAAAGAATTAGAAAGACATTTAGTAGAAAATGACATATTTTTGAAGACAGCATTCCAGTAAAATACTATAAGAACTTAGGCAAAGCAAGTTAATGTTTGCATTACTTATATTTCATTTGCAAAAAAGAATTTGAATTATTGATTTAAACATATTTAAACCCTAAATAGCACAGAAAGGAACACATGAACAGGTTAACATGTCATGATAATATACGTACATTAAAAAATGTAGTGTAGTTAGCGCGCTTTTGAATTAGTAAAATAACATACATGAATAAAAGAAAACATACCTCTTGTTTTTAACAACTAATTTTATTTCTCTTCCTACATTTCTAGAGTCACTTAGTTTTCACAAATTTTGCCACCCAGCTTTTGTATTCTGTAAAGTTCCAATGTGTTGGTAAGTACAGAAAATTAAAATATAGATGGAAAAAGAAGCAAAATTATTTAATAGGAAAACTATAGTATAAAAGAAATTGAAGTATATTGAGCTTACCAGCTCTCATTATCACTAAAATCTTGATGTATGGCTCAAAATGTAAAAGGCTTTTAAATGGTCATTCACTTTTTTTTTTTTTGGCTTATAAAAAGAGATAGTCTATAGAGATTTTTATATAAAATAGCTTGCTGACAAAATTATTTTAAAATATTGAAAAATAGTATCTAAAAATGTAGGCTGAATCTGTGATTCTAGCTCCACGAGGACAGTCTATTCCTTAGTAAGAAAGCCTCTAACATGGGTAAGTCTACTTAGCAGTCTGTGAACTATGTGGCAGGATGTAGCCCTCATATATCTTTAGAACAACATGTAGCGTACACCACCTTTCTTCATGATCCATACTAAAAGGTACAGTAGAAACAGACTTAGGCATAATTCTGTCTCCCTCGGGAAACAGTTCTCAGGAACTATCTGCCTCCCCCCAAAACACAGTGAGCCTTCTCGTTGTTTTCTTGCCCTCTTCTATAAGCAATAAATTTAAGGAAATTCACAAATGTGTGTGTGCACGTCTGTGTAAACCTCAAGGGGAAGAATATGTTATAGCAAAGGAAGACAAAAGTAGAATTGATTTGGCTTAAAAATATTCAGGCAATAGATTGACTGCTCTTAAACTCTTAGATTACTTTACAATGTCCAGTACTATTCTTCACTTCTCAAGGGAGAGTGAAAGAATTGCCTATTTTTCATGAGGGGTAGGACCTCAAAAGACAGGTAATGGCCATTCTGATGCAAGATCATGTAACCACAAACTCTGAAAACTTGATATTTAAGTTCAGCAATGATTTCAGGGATGTGAATTTTGAAAAATGGTGATGTTCCTCCATCTTTCTATGGCAGCTTTCTGTGGTGAGATAAACCTGATGCACACACATGTAAGATTCAGACAGAAGAAATGCCATAAGGGAGAAGAACAGGAGAAAAGGCAACATCTCCATCAATAAGCAAACACAGGCCAGGCACAAGAAATATATCCAAACCAGTTCAGATGCAGGTAGAGCACTATTGTAAGTCTATTTTTGCATGCCCGTTTAAATTCTGTAAGCCTCCATAAATGCAGTTATCATTACCATTGTTGCCTTATCATTCTCAGTGATTGCTCTCTTTCAGTCAAGTACAAAGGCAGGCTGAATATAAATGTTTTGTCATAAAACTGCTATTCAAACAATAAAAAGGGTTATAATAGTACTAAAAAAATCACCCCCAGGGCTGCAGCACAGACTGGTAGTATGCATATTCAGGCAGCACAAAGCAGTTATAGTCACATACTTCTACCCATAGGACCCTTCCAGTGCATCTGTACTTAATATCAGCATGTTGCCAAAAGTGATCCTGATATTATCAGGTAGTCAAGATATACAGAACATTTTGGAATCTCGTTCAATAAGAGGAACGGAGTTTAATATTATTGCATATCTGTATTGAATTCAGCAAATATCAACAAATTTAGCTTAAGGACTTGTCTTTAATTTTTAAAAAGAAAACTGCTTCAATTATGTTTTCTGCCTTTATCCAAAAATGCTTTTGTTGGTCCCAGGTTTAGCCATGTAGTGCCACCCAGGGGCCAACTGCAAGATGGTTCAACACTGCCATCTTGCCAAATAGCCTCAAAAAAGCATTATGCAATACATCCCAGACAATCTTCTACCTAGGCTTGAGTGTTCTTTTTAAAATGTCTTAGAGGCTTTGGTATCCTTTTTTTGTAGCATAAAGACAAGAGAGGTAGGGGCAGGTCAGGCAGAGAAGGGTGAAAGAACATGTTACAAGCAAGGGACCACCAAAACAAAACCAACTAATTACTCCCATAGAGTGACAGGATGGTTATCTGATCCAAAAAAAAAAAAAAAGAAAAGAAAAAAAAAAGGGGAAAAAAAAAGGAAAAAAAGAGGAAAAAAAATATAAAAAAACCCCACAGGTAGAATTTAAAACAAAAGGTTTATCAGCACTGAAAGCCCACTGCCCTGGGTAAATGTGCTTCCTTGCAACAATAAAGACAAATAAAGTACTAAAAAAGGATAAAGCAGGAGATTACAGACCTAGCTGTGGTTTGATAAATGGCACTCTACTCCACTCTGCTTATTGTGTACTTCATACCTCGCTCTTGAATATGGAAGAGAATTTTATTAAAGATTTAGCCACGGTGGTGGTGGTGACTGGCTCACAGTAATTTTCCTACAAAGTAGTTTAATCTATCACAGGGCAGACAGTGCACCTTCTTACCATGTATCATATCTGTCTATTGAGTAAGTGCTATCCAAATCCAATTTCTTTTCATTTTTGGAACCCGTGATGCATATTCAAGATACATTTTCTTTTTGTCTGTGGCCTAAATTAGGTGCTGTATAAAGAAAAAAAGAAAAAAAAAAGTGAAGTAATAAAAACGACTGGACTCTAAAGGCTACATTTCTCAGTGGGCATTTTCTTTTTTCTCTTTTCTTTTTTTTTTCCAGTACAGTACTAATGATGCAAAACAATGGGCATGTGTGGTTGTCACTGAACTCATGATACTGCCAGTGCTCAGCCATACCCCCAAATCCTTGCCCCGGCTCTTACAGGTGAAACTTATAAAATAGCTGTAATAAAGCCTTAACTTTCTTTAATATTTCAATGCTTTTTTTCTGTATTTAATGAAAATAATGATCAAAATCATTGTGCTTGATTTTACTGAAAGGCTGGAAAAACTGTTGGTTTAGGCACTTAATAATAGAGAATTAGAGCCTAAGGATCTAGAAATTACAGAATGGTTCTTTGCTTTGGTGGGTTTTTTCCCCCCAACCAGGCCTAAGATACAGCTCCTATCGATGTCTTCATTTTAACTGTAAATGACCCTATACGATTCAACAAGAATCTAAGAAATCAAGTACTCTAATGTCTGATAATTTCTCAGTTCTGATAAGTATTTCCTCCTAGTCCATGGCTTTTGGTTTAGGGACTGGGGCATTTTTCCATTTCCTTACTTCTGGCTGTCTGTGAGCACATTCACCAAACTGAGGGAGAAATTCCAAAACTCATTGTTACATATAAAGGGCCCTGTTTAAGAAACTACCATTAATACAGGATATAGTGGTCCTCCCAGATCTCAGCACGAAGCACATCAAAGTATACAATATAAAGGTTCAACAAACTTTCCAGGGGCAACTAAACGTGATGGACTTGATCCTTTATGGTTTGTATCCTCTGTGTATTAGAGTATGATTAATACTCTAATATTAAACCTTTGTTAAACCAGCACCTAAGATCAGCATATGCAATTCAAGGTGATAATCAGAATGTCTAATTTAATAACATGTTTTGAATTTACACTATGGGTGATTGTCAAATGTTAAATTTACTGTGCCAAGAGAAAATAAATCTTTTATATATGAGCACTTTTTAACCTAGAATAGCTTCCAAAGAGCAATGCTGGAAATGTGAGAGTCTTAGCCTAAAAGAACTATTCCAGCTTTGGATCTTTTTCAGGTTGCATCAAGAATTTTTCTTTCAACTTGATCATCTTTGTTGACACATGCAACAGGCTGAAACAGTTGCTTGTAACATGTTTTTTCACTTGATATCCACAGTATCCTATTATTCTCTTAGACTTTCTGTTTCTAATCTCTGCCTTCTTATCACCATATTTTTCCTTAATAATTTAAGTATCACTATCCTAGTGCTGGTAGAGATAGTTCCATTCAGGTCTGAGACTTCAACAACAGCAGAAACTACAAAAATTGGTGTTCACATCATCAGTACTAATGATTTTCATTGGTGTCTCCAACATGTGTGCATCACTAACCATTTCAGTCCATATTTCACCTTAGACAAGACTACTGAAAAAAAAAGTCAGGTTAGAGTAGTCTGAGTTTGCTGAGAGCTTATGACACCTTAGAAGCTGTTTTCAAAGTCTTTCCTAATCATTTCTCTGCCCCTACAAGGACAATGCTTACACTCAAATACGACCTGAAAGGATTGCCAAATTTTTCACTGTATCATGGGATTTCTTCCCTGATTCCATTACAGATTGTATTTTTGTCTAGTGAATAATATACAGTTAACATACACTTTGAATGAAAAAGCATACAGCTTAACCCTTTCCTTTTCTACTATTTCAGTGTTTTCCCATAGTGTTAATATTACAGAATCTCATTATTTCTCTGCTCAGATGTAAATCACTCTATGTTCTCTTTCTTCCAAGCTGAGAGTTTAGTCATCTTGGACTGCAATGTCCACTACTGCTTCTGTGAAGGGTTTTCTCTGAGGGACCACCCATGTAGTGATGTCCTGTGAGAGCCTGAAAATACTTTCAGTGGAGATGAAAACTGATGGAGTTCAGTTCTTGCAATTCTGGACTTACTATGTTTATTGAGGTTACAGTTGTGGCGCTTCTTTTGGTCTTCTAATGCCTTTCTAATGCCCTTTTACTGCCAATATCTTCTTTGCAGCACTGCAGATCCTCTATCATATCCACAGCATCAGGGCACTGCCTACTTTCTCTGGGCATCCTTCTGGTCTTGCTTTACTCTCACTTAGCAAAGTAAATGACTTTTTAAATTTGGATTGGTCAGCACCAGCTTTCCAAAGTTTTCATCCAAGGTCTAAAAGGCATTTGGGTTTCAGAGAAAAGACTCAGCACTGCAACATGAAATATTTATATTTGTCCTTAAATAACTCCCAAACACTTTGAGAGTTTTGTCTTTGTAGAAAATGCATGTTTTATATTTATATGGAATAGACTTCAAATTTCTCTAACACAACTAGTTTTCTTAGCTGATTTAACTGTGAACTACTGAAAACATCAAGTGATTGTCATCCTAGCAAAAGAAATAACACTACCACTTAATGTCTTTATTCTGAGGTATCTATTTCTTGCCGTTACTTACTGGAAATGCTGTTTAAACCTTACTCTGTTGTCCTACACATCTTCAGAGAATTTGTAATGGGTAGAGATTTACAAGTCTCTTTTTCCATCAAGGATATTCTCTCAGTTTCTTGTGGTTTTTATCTGATTTTACTTGTAGCATTACATTTTCTTGAGGAAACATTCTGATCTATGGAGTTTAAAGAGGCCTGTATTATTATTTTCGGAGTTGTAGTTGTTCTCCACTACACACTACTCAGTACTACACAGTGTACTAACGAAGTACAATTTGCCATGGGCTTTCACAGTTACAGTTTCCCACAGACGGGACCAAAAGCTTGTAGATGATAGCAGAGACAAGATAACCGAAAAAAGACCTTACACAATCCCTGTCAGTATGGATACTGTCCAGATAGGCTACAACGTAAGCAAAGGTGAGCAAAACTAGACTTAAAGCTCTGCTGACATGAAATGTCACAGCACTGAGGAAGAAGGCTTGCTCAGCTTCTATGCTGGAAGGAGAAACCTAACTGAATGTATGCCCCTAACCTGGGGAATAGGATATTGGACATTTGAAGAAGATACTTTGAATATGAAGAGCAACAAGAAGCTAAGATAAGAACTAAATAAATGACTTTCACATAAAATAGCCTGGCCCAAGTAATTACAAATGTGGAAAAAGAAACTGAGGAGAGAATGAGTCCAGGACCATCTCACGATCCAAAAGTTTTGAAAATCTGTCACTTTCCCTGTGAGAAAAATGCAATCGTATATGAAAGAGATCTATCAGCTTAGATGTGTGCAGAAATAACCTGCTCTATGAACAGAGTTACAGGAATGCTGCAAGTCAGTAACACTGACTGTTGCAAGACAGAAAACATAGAGGGAAAAAAAATGCAATGTATCTGTTAGAATTAGATATGCATTTACTTGCCATCACATTCAGAATATTATGTTCATAAAAACTTGGGACAATATCTGACCAGAAAGAAAAAATATTTTAAATAGAAAAATTAGAAATCAATAATACAGTGAAGAAAAGTCTTACAAACTGAATTATCAGAAAAACTGATTCAACTACACTGGTATAGGATGAACCTTCATACTGAATCTGAAACACCGTATTTAAAATGTACCTGCTTTCTTATCAAATACGTTTTTTGATGAATTATAATAGAATCACTGTCATTCCTGAGACAAATTAAAACTCTATTTTTCCTTTCGTTCCGTACAGAGGTTGCTCTTTTTCTGCAGACATCTGTGTAACTTTAGAGTTTTAACTTGCAATGGTAACCAAGCACTAAAGCAGCTATTGCACACCCATACACCTCTGGCTGTGTCTGCCCTCACTGGTTTGAGAAAAAACCTTGCTTCAGCCAGACTGTGGACTAATCCCTAAGGCCAGATGATTCTTTGACAAAAGCAGGAAGTACCGTCCCAGAATATTACTTTGGGCTACCTGCCATATTTTAGCAGGCAGATAGTATTTCTAAGAATCTGGTTTTGCATCCTTGGAGATGACAAAAAGCATCTCAAGCATTTACCTATTCACTTAGTTTAACACTTAGAGATTTTGAAACCTACGTTCCTTTCTGGAGTTTTTCATTACAGAGTATCTAGAACCTCTCTTTCCTCTCAGTTTTCAACCATTATGTGGGTTTTGGTCCTGACTCTCAGTACACACTCCTCTCATTTTCAATAATTAGGTCTGAAAAATAAGTTGCATTACTTCTTACTTGACAGAGGACAATATGAGTTAGAGCAATAAGAAACTATATTACAGCAAGAAAGTAAGACTTAAGGTGAAGGAATCTCAACATTACACATCAGCAATCAAAGATGATATAAAATTATTGTTTTAAAACAATCTACAATCAACTATTAAACATTAGTTCAAAATTCAGCTTAAACTTTACAAAATATGGACATACAGATACCATTTCAACATAAAGCCAAGCTTTTATCATGGCATACACCCATAATGCAATCATGTGAAATATATTATAACCTCCAATGAGATTAAACGGATTTGACTGTTTCATAAAGTATTTCCAGGCAAATAGAACCAAAGCCTGTAATTCTGCTAAATCAGAGTAGGTCTCTCGAAACCAAGGTAGCAGCAGGAGTACTCTACACAGACTCTACCTGAGAAAGTGATCAAAGAAATTTTTTTTCACAGCAAAAAAATTATCTTTTTAATAATTTTGATTAATAGGAAATACTTGAAAATGCCCTTTAAAATTGTATTGATTTTCCCACCAAACGCAAAAAATCTCTGTCATAGATCTAATTTTGGTACAAGGATGAATGGATGCGCTAGATATGTTCACATAACTGGCTTCACACCGTCCTTTCCCTTCTCAGCTACTTCTGTCAAGTTTTATATCCTGTCATGTCCAGAGCAAGCATGTACTTCTTTAGCAGCCCTGCAGGATTCAATTCTCAGTCTGGACCAAAACCACTAAGTAAGCCAAGCAAGACATTCTGTGTGCAATAACCGAGCAGAGCATGCTGCCTCGAAGTGGGTAGGGTCCACACTGCTCTCTAAGCTGGATACCTCAAACTTCCAGTGAATATTTGGAGCATTTCATAACCAAAGGCTCAATGTAATTAAAAAAAATAAGAACCAGTGGTTAAACATCAACCATCAACTCAGATAATACTCATACAGTATGTATAATACCCATATTTGGAACACAAATCGGACTCTTCACCATTTGAGTAAAAGCTAGGAAGAAATTTTAAAACACAAGTATGTTGAGGCTGCTTAGACTCTTCAAAGGTTTTTTGAGAATTTTTAACATATATTTTTTCCCCTACAAAGGGAACATCACTCAGTTACACAACAAGTAGGTTTAGCTGTTATGGTTATATATGGAGTAAACAAAAACATGCAAAGAAATTTATTCCTGCTGAAAAAATTAATAAAATCTAGGAGATATTCACAGATGCAAGAAGGTTCCCCTGTCCTCCTTGAGCTCATTAAGAAAGTGAGTAAGGAAATTACCTCTTCTGCCTATGTATCCAATATCAGCTTTATCTAGAAACAGCATGGTTTCATTAGTATCTGTCACAACATTAGCATTATATTAGAAATGGCTTGAAGCCAACATCCCAGGTACAACAGTCCCAAATCCTGGGAAAAGCCAGATACAGGCTGTGCAACACAGAGAGCCTTTACATCTTATGAATGATGGTTTACTGCTGGAAAATTTTACTTTTCTTTCTTGGTCTCATATATCTTGGACTTTTTCATATAACCCATGGCTAACAATGTATTTTTCTAGGCTAAATTACTGAAGACATAATGATATTCAGAAAGTAAAAAGAAAAAAAAAGGAACACTGAATTATATTATTGCTCAATATAAATATTTGCCCAGAAGTGTTTCTCTAATCAATATTTAAAGTGAGTCAAGGAAGTTTAATAGCTAAATCTTGCTCTCATTACATGTCATCATCCTTTATCTGATATCTTCTGAAGCTATAGACCCCTCAGAGGTTGGAAGAAAGCAAACAATTAATTTCACAAAATTTTCATAAGAAAAAACTTCACATTTGAAAAAATATAACAAAACTGGATTAACATTTTCATGCAGTCAGGATGGCACTAACATAATGCAATAATTTCTTTAATAATGAAATATGCTTTGATCCTATTATACATTTCAGAAATAATTATATTCTGTCAAAGCACAAAAGAAAATGAAAATACAAACGGTTCACAAATAAAAATCATTGTAAATCACGAGCAATATATGGATATCTTTTTAAGACAAAGACTGTACTTAGGGAGCGTGTGAATATATGTGTGCACATGTGCTCCTGAACATATTGTTGTGGTGACTACCAGAAATGACTCCTGATCTGGTGTCTGCTATTTCTGCCCATATGCCATTGTGACAGCCCTGTGCTGAAATCCACGCTAAATCGGTATTTGCACTATGATTTTCAGTGTACCGATGAATAAAACATATTGCTGTTTTCTTTCAGTAATGAAGATATCTCCTATTTTGTAAAAAGTATTACCAAACCCACCCACATGAGCATGGTATCAAACCTTTTTGGAGCATGAGTCATTGATGAGAATGAGCATTGAAGAGCTAGAAGACACATACATAAAGTACTAGATAATTTACTTACGGCGTACTTGTCTCTTACAATGCCAGCTCTGAACTGGGAGACCAAAGCACAAGGTCCTGCCCTCGACACTGACCCCAACAAAGGTCTCTGCCCCAAACTGCTTTACTATGAAAGGATAAGACCAACAGAGACTCAGTACTGAGGGACAGAAAGGAAAGCCAAGAAAATGCCACCATCAGCGGAATAGTCAGTAGTCTCTAAATACCAGCTGGGTTTATTAATTACAAATTATACCACGAATGTGCTATTTTTAGGCTGAAATGCTGAAAGTTGCCTAGGGGAATGAATGCCTAATTTCTACAGGAGCTCTGTAGCCAAATCAAGTTTTCTAGATAATTTTGCATACAGCAGTTGAATTTCTAGGTAAAACAGAAATATTTTTGAACCCATGCAAATGCACAGACTGTGACTCACTTCACTCATTAGTAGATGAAGTGATTATAATTTTTTTTGAAATTCAATGTAAAATTATCTGCATTACCTCCCCAAAGCTTAAATACGTCTTTTAAAAATGTTTAACACTTGAAAGTTCTACTTAATGCAATATTTTCCATGTAAAGCTTGATCTGCTGTGGCGAATTATCAAAGATGGCATAGACCTCTCAGATCAGCAAAAATCAAATGAGCATTCCTAGTCTCAGGAGCCTTTTGTTGTGAAACTGGGAAAAATACATTGGCACACAGGTACAGTTCCTCCACTGCTTTCTCTGCTATCGTACTTGTGCCTGGATGACTCCAAGGGTAGTGACAAGCCTAGCACAAAGATGAGACAATCAAGAGTCAAGAAAACAAAATAAGTAGAAAAAAAATGACCTGAACCAAAACTCAATGCAACTAAAGCTATTACACATCATCAGTAAAGATAATTTTATTCATATGCTCCATTCTTAGTATTGATTAATTGTTGCAAGTGTGGTTTAGGACAACATTTTAAGAAAATCTTTCAAGAATCTTGAAGTAAATTATCTTATGGAAGCAAGACAATGTAGTAGTGATACAACTAGTTTGGAAACCTGGAAGGACTGCTGCTGACCACTACTGACTTTCACTGTGTTGAAACAAAAGACACCTTGTATTTCTTAGCAAATGTAGTAGTTCTTACCTATGCCTTAGCAAAACAATGGACAAATTCATTCTTACCTATGACACATTTTTAGATGCTCCCATAAAACGTGCTTCGAAAACCTGGATTCAATACATTACTAGACTGCAGTGCCCAACATTGCTTTATGGCTAGTTGCTTTATGGCCAACATTGACTTCAGCATTTAATTTCCCATTGCCTAAATTTTTCTCTGGCAATGGAGATAACACTTGTTTTCTCTATACTTCTATATAATACTATACTTCTTCTCTACAATACTATAATTCTTCTGTACATCATTACATTGGAAGTTGGAAGAACCAAAGGACTATGAGAAAACATGTCGCAAAGATACAGATGTAACAACATCATTCAGATGTTCTACATTCAGATGTCGTTAGCCTTTAACAAGCTTTAGCCTTGTTAAATTGGACCCCGGTCTGCTTTGGACTCCAGACACAGGTGAAGAAAATCAATACTGATTAACTATCATGAAACAAGCATTCTGAACCACTTCAAGCTAACACCACTAGAAATTATTTAAATTTACACATCACAAATATTAGTAATGTTCAGCTGTTATCCAGATTGGCTTTCGTTGATGTTTTCCAGCCAGACCACAGATGTCAAACACCAAAACACATTCAGCTGTCTGAAACTGCGATGCAAGGCACAGGGAACGAGAGATTACACAAGAATACTATTTTTCTAATATAGGGAGGGATTAAGTGCTGTATAATAATATAAATGTATTAATAATGCCAAGAACAAAGAAGGGAGAAGAAAGGTAAACTTGGATTTTTATCACTGTTGTTCAACTTGGACAAACTTCCAGGATCTAACTCAGCACAGAGTGACCCCAATAGTGAAAGAGTTACATGGGACAAGCCACAAAGAAACTACAAGTAGCAAAGGGGCAAAAAGGTGTCCCCTTGTCCTCAAACTATTAATTAGCAACTAGCAAAGCAGTACCACAGATTCACTGCTCCAGCGTTCCTCCTCCAGAGGTTGCTGCTAGTCTGCCTCATTATCATCTGGATGGAAAACAACACTCTTTCCTGGGAGTTCTCTGCAACAGTCTTATTGATTAAGTTCCCACAGTGTTAAATCATTCTGTAGCTTTCTCTCCATTCTGCCTACCTTCCCACCCCTGAATAATAAAAGCTTTGGTGGATTTATGGGGGTGGTGCAGTAGATGAGAAGCATTTGACAAACACCATAGCATAATACAGTTTCTATTTATGCAATGCCCTTAGATTCAGAACACTTCACGTGCCAAGACAGTATTTAAAAAAGCAAAATTAAACTAATCTGACTTTGTTCTTTTTTCTACACTGCTTTTCTTACCCTTAGGAATCTCTGCCAAACACATCCAAATGTGTTCTCTCCTGGCTGTAGCGAATTTGAAATAACCAGTTAAAAAACCTAGTAAGGCAACGATGGCTACCTTTTCATCATCCTTCAAGTTGGAGTTACCCAACAACTTCAAAATACATTTTGTGTTATTATTTCACAGGCATACATCTGAGATATGCCAATCTATATAATTCAGTTTTAAGAAAAATAAAGCAAGAATGAAAATTTAATTTCTACTAGAAATAAAGCAGAATTCTCCCTCATTGTGAAAGAATCTATCCAGACTCATGGATCCTTATGTCAGGTTTAGGTTTTAGCTTGAGATTACTACAGGCTTGGCTGTGTTATTTTGGAACTGGGGGCAACTGGGGATTTTTTTGAATGGGTCATGCATTAAGGAGACACTAAAGGTTAATTTTCCTTAGATGACCCGGGCAATGGAAGATGCATCATATGCGAATGGACCCTGAGCTCTCCTGAGAAGTGGGCTGACAAAAAAGCCTCACGAGAGATGTTCTGAAAGTGTAAAACTAATGATTATTATTCAGAAAAAAAGGTTGAAAGTGACTGAAACTACCATTTAAGAAAAGACCAAGATAAATGTATGTTAGAAAGCATGAAAAAGGAAAATGAGGCTGGGCCAGCTTTTTGGCAACTTGACCAAGTGATAAATTTCAGTCGATAGTGATTTTCAGTTGAAAATGACGTATTTCTCATTCAGCAAAAGAACACCCCCCCTCCCCAAAATAATTTCTATTACAATATCCAATCACTATGGCACTTTAAGAATCCTACAAGAGGAATTCTTGTTATGCATAGAAATATTTCCTTAATTAAAACATTAACAAGATTGTATTATTAACTCAAACTCAAAATGCACCATTTTGAATTCAAATCCGCATTTGTGACACGCAGATTTCACAACTCTGTGCACGGGGAGGGGCTAGCACTCAAGGTTTTTGCCTTTTTTTCATATTACTGATCACTAATGTAACAAGTTCACTGATCAGCTTTTATCCTGCACATCCTACGATTTCCAGTACCTTACTGCCAGCAGCAAGTAGATTGACTCCCTCCAGACAAACAGCACGGCATCCTTTCTCTTTCCTACACTGGTTTTTAAACGAGCGAGATGTTGTCACAAAGGCACCTCTCGGGCACGTTCAGCCGAGGGAGGCGGGTGCCTGCTGTTCACCCGGTGGGCTCTGCCCTGCAGTGCCAGCTGTGCCGTCAGGAGCAGCCAGCGGGAGCCCAGCCGGCAGCGGGGACAGCGTTCTTCCTCTTCTGCAACCAAAGGGATATTTTTCCTTTCCGCATTTCTTTCTGCCCAGATATACCGTTAATTCATTATTGAGAGGAAACTTATTCTCAGAAAAAGAGGAAGAAAAACTGCTGATACTCTAAGTTACCAGGCTTGCTTACACTTTGATTCAACAGGTGAAGGGCAGCGCTGCAAGAAAGAAATTAAAACAACTACGCTGAAATGAGTTCAGTATGAAAAATGGAAATCTCAGATCACCAATATCCTCTAAACACAATGGCAGGAACATGTGTGTTATTTCTAATATCCCAGATTACTCCCACTACAAATAATTACACCTTGATACCTAACGGTATCAACAGTTTTACTTTGTTTATTTGAATTTTACTCCCTCAAAATTATTGTATTGTGCTCACTTCATTAGTTTTTAAATTTTAACCGGGATAATACAGAGTTACATCTTGTTTGCCTTTTGCAAGGAGCATATTTTCTTACTCATGCTTACAAAAAGTACTAATTTCTTGTACAAAAGTTCCCACTGATTTCAATCCAAATGCTCAGAGAGCAAATTACTAAAGAGAACTCTGGCATTAGTTTATGCATTTAGGTTTGAAACGAAAACAAAACAAAGCAGAGGTATGCTCTGTACTTCTTAGAACTAAACATATCTATGCATTCCTCTAGCATATACAAAAATCAGTTGAAATTTATCCGCTGAAAATATTTCAAACATTTTAAGTCACTTCTTAGCTACCAAAGCATATTCATAGTCTGTCCTTTGCAAATTCTTCTTAATTTTATGAAATAATATTACAGGGAAAACAGTTCTCAAAGCCACAGCTCTAATAGTGATGAAATATTTTCTCGATGAGCCCGTCTTTTTCCACTTCAGGAAATGCTCTCAAAGAGGCAGGGTCCCTGGATCAGAAACTATGATTCAGCACGGATTTGTTCTGGGAATTATAATAAGGTTCAGCAGAAAGTTCTACAGCTCAAGCTGGAGGTTTCAGCTGAACATAATTACAACATTTAGTAAAAGACAGAATTTACCAGGGGACCATCCAGTAATTAAGACATGAAAAAAGGCCATAAGGAAAAGATAAAGTTTCCAGAATTCTATTCTAAGAATAAACATGAAAATGAAATGTTTCTAGTATTCTGCAGAACTAAACATAACATGTAACATATTTGACTATTACATTTTCTTAGATAACATTCTCCTTGTTCAAAAATAAATAAAACAGGAAATGTAAAAACCCATTTTCAAACAGTAAGCACAGGTTGATATTCATCCCATGTAATTTTATCCATCTAAAAGTTAAATATTTAGCGTAATTTTCCAAGACCTACTGAGCAGGCAATGAAGAGAAACATGCCAGTGTTTGAAGAGCCCAGTCTACAGTTTGTACACAGTCTGTGGAATATGACTAAGATCTGTTACCAATGAGCTGTTTTCTCCTTCTCTTTCTCTTCTTCTGGAGGAGTTACACGTGCAAAGACATTTTTGGTTTAGACTTACTCTTTTTTTTTTTTTTTTTGCTTATTTGTTTGCTTTATTAAAATTTTGATCTGCTTTTCCATTGGAGTCAGTGAGATGGATTGCCCTCAAGATGCCATGCCTGCATGGCTTAGGTAAAATGCTTAAATTTGTGTCAGTCACTTCTAGATACCTGGTGTAACTAAAATGTAGTAAATCTGACCCACTGACAGGTTCCAAAATGCAGCAGTTTCTTTATCAATATTTCTAATCATCAAATATATCAAATCATCAAGATGTGATGCTGGTTTTAGTAGACACCAAAAAAGAATAGTTGTTGGCCAGTTGTCACATTAATTTTAACAATGACCATTTTTAGGAAGCTGAGTTATCAGAACACAGAGAGGTTGGCCGGGTGATAAACAGTGAGTTAAGTGCAACTGCTGCAAAGGACCACCTGGCTGAATGGTCACAGTCAGCAAAATGTACAGTTATAAATAAAGTTATTGATACAGTCTAATGTAAGGAATAGGTAACTGGGAGCACACACACCAAAATTTTCTTTGAAAAGCATTATTACAGGACATTATAAATACACATAAATGATGCAAGGTTATAAAAAAAAAACCCAAAAAATATGGGACTGAAAGTGTCCCAACTAGCTTAGCAAAGGGAAGATCAAAAGTGTGGGTATTTACAAATGGAAAAAATATATCAGAGAGACAGCTTAAAATATACTTCATAAAAACTTTTGTTTTTTTTGAAGGACACTTTTTTCATGCATAGGGAGTGGAAATGAATTCTTCAAGCATGAGCAAGCAGGCCAGAGATGAGGAGTTAAGGAAAACTATCAGTGGTATGATGCATGTTCCCTAATGTGGGAATGTAAAACTGTAACCAAGTTTAGGTTCTCTTTAAAATTAACAGAAAGAACTAAGCACCTTGAAAGCACAATTAATCCCGTCCTAAATAGAAGCCTGAAATGACATGGAATACATTTGGTCATACCTGTTGCTCTCTTCTCACTAGAACAGGAGCAAAAATGACTAGCTCAGGCTGAGATACCTATACTTTATGTCCAAAGTTAGGTGAGATGTATCCCAGCCTGTTTTACTTTTTAGAGCCAGACTGTCTTCAGGAGCTGTAGTGTTATCACCAGAAAACTGATAATCTCTATTTTTCTTTCTCCTGGGGAGGAAACCTTATCCCCTTGCCTGAGTATGAGAGTGCAGAGAAAAAGAAAGAGAGAATCTTTCAGTAGCTTAGGGCAGTAGTGCATAATCACTAGATTTTTCATTTCAGCTTTCAACTTGAAATTACAGATCTAACTTCCGTTTCTGACTGCTATGACTGTACTGAGATTAGCATTTACCATATCACTTTCTACAGCTGGTATCAGTGAAAATATTTATGCACACAGTGAGAGGAGAAAAGTATCTGCCAAAACCTGTGGGTGCCACTAAAAACAACATTTCTTTCAAATCTGTGTTTTTGTACAGTGCACTGCACAATGGTACTCTGCTTACAGTAGGAAATACCAGGCACTTCCATAATAATAAAAAAAAAAAAGTAAAAATAATTATTGCCTTGTAATAGTAATTATATCTAGAGCAAATCGGGTACTGTAAGTACAACAGAGCATCAGTTATGCCACCTCAGTGGGGTGAGAGATGTTGACTTTCTAATGAAGCTCCCCTGTACCAGATGCAGCTGTAAAGTCTAGTCTTAACTTTAAGCACTCCTTAGGTTTTCAATGAACAGATATAGTGCCCATGAAAATAAACCCAAGTAAAATACGAACACACAGAGCTCCCTTAGGCTTAGCCTATGGACAGTAAACCAGTTTAGAGTTTCAAACACCATGATGGTAGCAATCGTTCTCAGCTACTTTATTCACTTGGAGATGATGGGGTGCCAGACAACTAAAAACCAGATGGATTGTGAAGTCTGTGCCAGGTCTTCTTGATATAAATTCCTGAACGAACTGTTCCTTCTTACCAACATTTGGTAGAGAATACTTTGGGGGTTTTTAATTGCCATTGCTACAAACCATAGAAAGGTTTGTGTGATGATGATGGAATGCTGACCTCACCAAAGAAAGACCAGTTTTACCTTAGTTAATGAATAATAGTTGCCATTTTCTGTAATTGTTCCCCCCCTTTACTGTCACAAATGGTCGTATGATAATAATCACAGTATATAATCTGACACAAGCGCTCTTAAAGAAATTTCTAGTAAAGGACTGCAGCCTCTGTGGGAGGTAACTGTCAGAATTATCTTAAACCACTACCTGTCTTCCACTACAATAGAAAAGGCCTTTAATCGAAATAATCCTTTTTCAAACGAGTAACTTTTTTTTTCCCTCTGCAATTCACTCATCTTAAAAAGAGCACTATAGCTTTTGTGCATAACTTAATTCATTCTTCAAGACAAGTACAAAATTTGTCACTGACATTTAGCGCCAGCCGTAGGCAATGGATAAAATGAACTAGTTAGCAATTTAACCTGTAAAAAAAACAGAGTGGGATGAACAATTTTCTGCCATCAAAGCAAATGGCTAACATTTAGCAAGATTTTATTTTTATTTTTCAGCCCATCCCATCCTCAAGAAGAAAGAAGTCAGGCTAACATTTTTTCTGGGTCCTAAATCTTCCTCTCAGCCTATTTCTTTAATGGTTTAAAGTAAATGACTATCCAGAGGATAATTAGGCACTGTGCTGTCGCATCGTGTCAGGTCACAGCTGGATTTAGTCAGCATTAACCTTTGGGGAGAATTGGAATATCAGTATCATTTAAAATTAAAGACGTGTAAGCAGGCATTTCTGGAGATGTTAGAAAAGTAATTGTCTGTAAATTGTTTGACCTTGAGATTTAATTGCATGCACAACACACATTCTAGCAAGAACCCTGGACTGTGTTCATTCTCTTTCACCTCCGTACCTCTCACTTTGCAGAACCCATTAAGCTACCTGTGGATTTTTCTGTAAAATATTAAAGATTGTTTTATACTGAGAACAAAAGCTTTTAAGCAAGACCTCTTGCAAACAAAACTGTTAAATAGCTGTAGTATAGACCTCATCTATTTGAATTTTAGTCTTTTCACATGCTCAGAAATGTTTAGATATACATAGAAAACACTCCTGTTAAAGAGCTAGGCTTAATTTTTATTCCTTTTTCTTTTTTTTTTTTTTACTAACAAGTTTGCATATTATGCCTTATTCCCTTTTTCCCTAATGAGACAGCTTATGCTTTCAAAGTCCCTCAAGCTAGGCAAATCTCTCCACTGCTTCCACTGTTAATAATGAAACTTCATAATTATACAAATCCAAGGTGGCCAATCAGCTTCTCGGGCTGAGCCTTCGGGTACCTCATGCATTATTTATGTGGCACTCAGGCCTGTGAACTCACTTGCTTATATTAGAAGCCTAATTAATATTTAATCACACGTACAGAGGGCACACAAAGCTGTGCTAGGCCCTGAAAGAAGTGCAAGTAAAAGTGTACACAGGTGCTTGTTTGCTTGTGTGTGTGTGCGCGCGCGCGTGTGCATGCTCTAATATGCACACTCAAACACACTGATTAGAAATACTCTCTCAGACTGAGGAGACAAGCCTGTGAAGATGCTAAAGATGTCAATAAAGACATACACAGTTTCAATCCTGCCTGCAAAATAGCTTTCTCAGGTGATGCTGAAACCAGTTGAGACTCTCCATGAAAACTTTAGTATATGAAAACCAATGTCAAGGAGAATTGTTTAGGTTTCTTAGCTCAGGAATGGCTTTCTACATGCCTACAGACATCCTTTCTATATTCCTGGGGCCAGACTCTCCATTCACAGGTCATCAGCTGCAAAGCAGTTCTTGTTTTTACAATAGTCCATGAGAAAAAGTAATAATACCTCCAAGTACCCGCACTTTTTGTGTACATGTCATAACCACCTCTTCCTTGGCATGAGAATGCTGGATAATCCCAGCTGCTAGCTTGTAGGAAGAAAGTTCTTGAATCAACCTTATTTATGATGATGATGATTTAAGTTGTTGAAGATGCTACTTGTTACTGGATTTTTTTCTAGAAAACATTCATGTCAGTTGATGCTGAATTATTTTCATCCTCACCTATCATCGTGCCTCCACCTGCAAAATCCTTAGTTGTCTGTTGCTCTGACATGTCATGCTACACTATGAAACCTTTCTGATGGCAAGGAAGAGAGATCCATATCCAGACCACTCTCTGAGTACACAAGTCAAAGCAGTAAGAAAATGATCTGTCTTATTAATGTGAATTCCACTTCCAATGTAGTTTAATATTATACAAAATATTTCATCACATTGATATTACTATTATTTGAACCAACATTTCCAAAAAAAGCCATTAACTTTTCTGAGTTATTAACCTCTCAGACCATTGCAATTTCTCCCCCTCATTTTGCCATTGCTTTTAAGGCAGACAATTAAGGACTTTAACTGAACTTCCTCTTTAACACATTGTTTTCATTTGCATTTTCACTAGCATTGTTTACCCATAAACAGTAGCAAATAGGATTTACGGACTATAATCCAGAATCTGCTATTAAATGCTATTGAAACATTAATGTGGCCTTGAAATGGTTGATCTTATCAATATATGAAATGGCTGTTAATAACTAGAGCTGGAGAAAACAAGAAACGTTGGTTTGGTGGTCAGAAGAAGAGAATTATAAAGAAAAAGAGTAAGTACTTTGGGTAAGGAAACTGGCAATGCCATACCTAGAGTATTGTGTCCTGTTCTTGGCTCCCCTGTACAGGAGAGATGTGGAGCTACTGAAGAAAATCCAGGGACGGGCCACTAAGATGATGGACATGGTCCTGGGCAACTGGCTTTAGGCAGCCCTGCTTGAGCTGGGAGGGTGGACCAAGCGACCTCCAGGGATCCCTTCCAATCTCAACCATACTGTGAGTCTGAGACAATTTTTAAAAAATTTTCCAAGACAAAATGTAAATTTTCTGCCTAATAGTTGGCATATCCTTTTTTTAAAAAAAAATTTTCATTTTATAAGTTTTAATTTTTAAATGAGAAAGCAATAAGTTTACACATTAAAAGAAATATTGATTTTTAGTTTGCAAGGATATGTAATTTTGAAGACAACACTGTGCAAAGTTCCTACTCTTCTCCCCACTTACTTTTGGTTGAAACTATAAATCAAAGATGTAAATATTTTTAGTTACTTCAAAAATCCATGTGAGTAAAATTTGTTGAAATTATTTCTCACAACTCTAGTGATATTAATCCAGGTTCAGGAACTCTATGAAACTTCAAATTGTTAAGGAGTCTTCACAGTCTTGAATGAAGTGTGCTACACAACTAAAAAGTATTTAATTGTTAAACAATTACGTACTATAAAACATTGCAATGATTGTTCAAGTTAAGCAATCCTTTCTTCTCCATCTAGTCTCACTTCTCTCTTAAAATCCAGACTGCAGAGCTTAAATTGGGCATTCATCAATTTACAAAGTGGCCTATCAATGCAGCCTTAAAACCAAGTTAGATTCTCAGTGGTGCAAAATACTTCTTGTAAAACAACTTAAAAGATGTAGGAAAATGCATGACTTCCTATGGTTGACATCGAAATGCTCTTAAGAAACCATGAACTGCCTCTTGAGGCATCACTTCAACTTGCTACAGAGAAGCTTCCATGGTAAGTTGATAGAAATAAATGAGTTGGCCGACCATGCACTCTGTACCATTCCATGTATGTAAAATATGCACACACAATATATCGACACCAGTTTGCTGGCAATCACTGAAAAAATAGACATGCATATATTAGCTCAGTAATATGTTTTAAATTAAACCAAATTCCAATTTATCTTGGTTTTTTTCCTCCTTTTAGGGACAAAAATAGTGAGGTATTAAATGTATGCCAGGAACCCTGTACCAAGCATCTGGCAAATTTATGGGTTTTTGCATCCATTTTCCAGCGCTAGAGTCCCAGAGGTGCAAGAAATGAGAAGAAACATTTGTTGTAGTTCCAGGGAGAGTTTGCAATTTCATAACTCTTATTTAAGATACTTTCATTTAAAAAAATAGAAGACTTGTAACCATGTTTACACTATTTCCTTATAATGGCAGGCATCCGGAATTTGAAATGAATATGTTTAATGGGGAACATTCCTTCATTAACAAGACCTAGATGAATCATGGCAATTTTCACTTTTTATTCACCTTTTGTTTACACTGTAGTTACTATTTTAATACCAGACTAGCTAAGTGTAAGAACAGAGTGGTGAATAATATCAGCAGCTGCAGAGGTAAAATTAAACTTTTTTTTTCAAAAGTCATCAAAAAAAGTGGTTTGTTTTTGCAGTATTATGCAAAAAATATTTTCCAGTACTTTGCCATATTGCGGTTGTTTGCTAAATGTACCATTAGGCCACTAACTTCAAAGCTTAAACTTTATCTGCTTGCCTACTCAACAGGGCAAAACAGAGAAAAAGAAAAGGTTTTTTAAAAAATCATCTAACATTACTAGCTTCCATACTGCATTCCAGTTTCAATATAGGATTGTTCTATTAACTGTATTCTCTAATGGTCTGGTCAGGCTACCATTAAATTATTCAAATAAAGATGAGGGACCTGATTCTCAGCTGGCATATATCAGTATAGTTTCATTGATTTAAATAGGGCCATACCAATTTACATCTCCCGTGAATCATGCCCATCATTTCAATCAGAACGATTAAATGATTAGTTTCCTAGTATATTAGCATAAATTGCTAATAACTAACGAGTGCTCATAATTCTCTGCTTTTTTGTAAAGCCCTTTTCAAGCACAGGAGCATTCACCTGGCGGAAGGGTGAATACATAAGCTGTTGTCACATATGCATCTGAATAGTGTTATACAGCAGAGCCAAAACCATGGAGAAGATGTATGGTCCTTCTGAATCTACACCTCACAATGCTCAAGAAACGCAAGAGAACTTTTAGTTGAGATTAAAAGAGCAGATGCTGCTATTTTACAGTAGTACAATATAATAATACTGCAACCTTCAATCAAGGGCCTGAGAGAGTATTAATTTTATGCTATAGAAAGACTAAGGTGTCTTTCTTTGGAAGAAAACATGACTCCAGAAACAAAATGTTTAAGAAAATTATCAGTTTCTAACAAAAATAGGATGAATTAGCAACTGCTGTACTAAACAAAACATCAGTTATAATCACATATGTAAACAAAAGAAAAACAGTGAAAGCTTTTACTGTAGTTTGCCTTGTCAAGAATCTTGACAGTATTTTCAAATCACCAAGTATTCACCACTTGTGATGTAAGTTAACAGACATTCTTGGATAGGATCTATTAAGCCTGTGTCCAGCTCAGCAAGAGGCATTTCCATAGTTTCCTTAGATTTTGTGTACTTTGACTTTTAAATGTACAATGACATTGAAGGGCTTTATCATAAACTAAGAGTAATACATTTACTCAGAAACATCAAGTTATATCTGCTTTGCTTACAGCTTGCAAAACATCCAAAGAAGCTTAATAAAGAAAATACAGACTTTGGGAAACAGAAGTGATCGTGAAATCACTAAAAATTTCTCTGGATTGAAAAAGAAATTTAAAAATAGGAGAACAAGACAGAAAGGGAAAGAAAAAAGAGTGAGAAATTCAAAATAAGAGCAAAGAGAAAGAGATAAAGATTATGAAACTAACCTTACTCACAGTCAAAATGTCATTCAGTGATCTTCTTTTCATTCCTAGAAAGTACCTGTATTAAACCCATTTTTATTAAAAGTGGGTTTTTCTGCCCAGCTTGACTTTACTTTCTAAATATATATATATATACAGACATACAATCAATTTTTCATTCCTGATCAGAATAATTCATTTCAAATCCTCTTTTTTTTTTTTTTTTACCCAAGATCTGTTTGGAGTTTCTATACAAAGGTAGGAATATCAAGACCTTGAACTTCACTGCAGGTGTTCCCAGTTTGCATTTCAAGAACAAAGTCTTAGACACAACCCTCAAACATCAGGTACCTTTTGTATAATATTTTTCAGAGTTGTGCTGATGAAAAATAAATACCCGATATACCTAGGAAAATTTGTTGTAAATAAAATTTGTAACATACCTGTATTTATACACTTGGATAAGTACATATTGGGTGTGTGCGTGCAAGCATACACTCATATATGCATTATACCTATCTGCATACATACATAGGTGTACATATTTATCAAAATCTCCAAAACTGGTTCAGCAAAACAAGTTTTATCAGCAATTAGTGCATCAGTAATACAATTGCCAGTGAACTCTATTTCCACTAGTATCCACCTTTCCTAGTTTCACTCTGAGATTCAAATTCACCATTATGCAAAACTTTTACTAATCCAAATAATAAAAAAAAAATAATAAAATCCACACACAGAAAAACTTGATGTATTTCTTTTGTCTGACTTTTGTAAAACTATTGAAACTTGGTGCTCACTTTACAATCTCAGCTGAGAGAGCTGTCAATTAAGAGCCTTGCTTCTTTAAATTAATGGAGCACAAACTGATTTTAGGCATTTCTTCCCATGTTTCTTCATGGTTTTGCATCTGCTGCATAGGAGCAAAACGTACATCAGGATACAAGAAATCACATTTTGGAAGGCTGGAAGACTGAGATCAAATCTGCAGTTTTTCACTCCGTTTTCCTATAAGTGTCTCACACAGTTTAAGTACTAGTGAGATTTGCTACTTGGATACTTTTACATAAAAATATTTCTTCTTCTACACTCCCTTGAAAGTCGATGGGAGGTTTGTTGTTGACTTCACTGAGGTAAGGATGGAGCATTATACAGCCCAAAAAGACATTGCTCTTGATGACCCACAGTTGGTGTGCACGCACTCCCTTTTCAAGTTTTACTCTTTTACCACCTCCTTCCCTCTGAGACTAAAGAAATGCAATAAAGTCTGTACCTTCTCTACAACCTCTGTCTTAAATAGTGGGGAAGGAAACAAGGGAATGAAACTGAAGTGGCTGGCACTACATCCTATAGTGATATGGTGATAAAAATAAAGGAATTCAGCTGACTCAGAATACACCTGTGTGAAAGAATCCTAACACATTTGATTCTAATGGATACCTCTGATGTATAACTATACTTAGTATCTGCTGTCTTCTCTAATCCTTATTGAGTGCAATGCTATCACCTAGAAATACAAAACTCAGAACCAAAGTAAGCATTTATTTGCAAAACATTTTGCTTAGCTTAGAACTGGCAAGACTCTCCTATGTGCTGGGGGTATCATCACAATATTTAATGAGTGTTTTAATAACAAAAACTTTAAATCAGTGGTTTTAAGGTTAAGAGAAATTGTAACAGTAAGTTTTAAAAGAACTCTTCATCTACACCATTTCTATTGTAAGTTGCTGGTACAGAATGTGAAATGAAATAGTATTTGCAATCAACGTCAAGAGTTTAACATTTTGGATTTTATACACTAAATGTTATTCAAGAGTTACACTTCAAAGAAGTGCATTCCAGTGTGATACCTAATCGGCAGCCTTCTTCATTGGCTACAGTTTTCCTACTTTGTTGCCAAGCTTCAGCATATTAATAAGTAAGGACATTTAATGAGAGGAAGCACTCCAAAGTAACACACTTAACTCACTGTCTTTACTGGCTGTATCATGGTAAAAACGTACACTTATGCCAAAGGGAAGTTATGCCTTTAAACTGCAACTCTAAATTGCAACTAACATGCTGAAGCCAGGATGTCACAGTTACACATAATTACCATTTCTACAGGAGCCTGTTTCCTGTGGTGACAGTAGCATATTTAAAAGATAGCATTTTCAGACTTTGATGTCACTTTTCTCATACAAAACTGTTTTTTCACTAAGAGCCCCATTGAGTAGCCCAGCCTTATCCAGTAAAGCACTTAAGCATATGCCTAGATCCCATTTATTTCAAAGGAACTTGGGCACATGATTATGATTTTTTTTTCTGAAAAAGGTTTGAACTTAAGTATATGTTCCAACTGCTTTGTCATATGGGAACCTAAAATAGGAGCATAACTCCTAACTGCAATACTCCTAATACTCCCAACTACCCTGGAATTTTAGTGGCAACAAGTTTTATCACGTTTTACAGGTTTATTTTTCCAAATAATATTTTAGTATCATCTTGTCTTATCACATAGCACATGCTGTAAGCTTATTACAAGCCAACAAAAAGTTTGAAAAAATATTAAGCTTAATCGTATTTGAATCTTTAATATTTTACCAGTGCTCCTCATGGCTTAAAGACCGTAAGCTTTAAATACCACTGAAGCCTTTTTTTTTCATATTTGAAATGAGAATGCTAAGAAAGGTATCTGCTGCTTATACAACAGGTTGTAAACCACAAATTCACAGAGAAGCCGGGGAAAAACCCTTTCTATGTCTCCTGCATTTCTCTCTCCATCTTTTACTTTTTCTTATTAATAATCACTGTAATAAAAAAGGTGTTTTCCTGGATAAATATTACAGAACAAAGAAAACAGTGTGATTGGCTCTGTTATATTACCAATATTTTTTTTCCAGCAACCTCGCTATAAATAGTGCCCAGATTGTACAGCAATAGACACTGTCATCTTGTACAAAATACCTCTGAGCTACTCAAAACCTGAGGAAACCCTTTTTAGCAACCCTATCACTGAAGTCACCCTTTATAGAAATAATTACTCTCTAGTATTTGTGTTGTTTGTCGTTTTGTGTGGTTTTTTTTTTTTAATTAAATCCTCATTATAATAATCTGTGGTGGTTTTAATATTTATACACTAAGGGTGACACAGTGGGGAGGCTGTGCTGTTGTCATTCTTTGAACAGAAAACTGGGTGCAGTTTTCCTCGGGGTCCTTCAGTGATTTTCATGACTAGGGTAGACCACAGTGGCTGTTGAGGTGTGTATAATGCACTGCCTCTTCTTCATAAGCTGATTACATTTTCTCTCTTACAATAATTTCTTACAGCTAGAGCACAGAATTGAAAATTTAGAAATGCATTTTCTGTTTCTCACTGGGCCACAGCCTTCCTATGTGGATCTTGAACAAATTGTTTTACTCACCCTACCTCTGCTTTTCACATCTGAAAATTAGAGATAAAAGCAACAGGAGCACTTCAAGGCTTAATTCATTAAAGAACTTTCAGGTCAATGAATGGAGGTTGCTACAGATTAACATATTAAAAGTTTTACTAATTTATTTGTGATCTACTTTAACTGATGTAAGATGTTTCTAAACTAGAAGCAATAGGAAAATTTAACACTATGTCACTGGTATACATGTCCAGTTTTATAGACCAGTAACTGTAAACGAAAGGTATTAATGTGTTTGCTCTATATGGGCTGTGTACCAGAGTACTAACATACACTTCAGGAATAACCTTCTTCTGATGGAAAGTTAAAATAAAGCTAAATGCAATATAAATACATACTTCATGTTTACACACACATACACAGTACATATACAGAAAATGTGTGCATTGAGATACTAGTCCAAAGAAAAATATTTTCCTTGATTGTGTTACAAGGCCATAATTCTTCAAGCTCAGTAATACATGTTGTAGAAATGCTCTGAAATAAAATGCCTGTAATTAACCAACATATGATTTTATATAAGATCCTTTGTTTAATATATGTCTTCATGTTAATGTACTGTGGTTAAAGGAAAATAAAATAGTTAGCAGAGGAAGAAAAGACTTATTTGTATTTTTAAAAATAATAAAATCTGCCTTATTCCAATAGCATTTTTCCTCAGGATTTTTTCCTTTTAAAAATAAAAATTCCATTTTCCTGTCTGAATTCAAAATGATTGACTGGAGCACAATATTAAGTAATAAATAAAACAGTCCCAGTGCCTGAAAGACTCCTGAATAAAGAGAAAATTATTTTTGGATTTTCCTTCTGATCAGATATGAAATATTCTGAAACGCCACCTCTATAATTTGATAAAAAGCTTGATATCCCCAAATGAAAATAGGATTCAGCACTTTCATTTTTCTGTCTCTAAAGGAACCTCTAGGTAAACTGATTTTAAAAAAATGAAAATCTCAAGCATAAAGGTGGGAGTAATGAAGCAAGTTTAAATATGCGCTGACCTTTGAAATGAACTGCATTCCATGTTGTTTGGCCAAGAAGCTGGCTGTGTTGCTGTCTCCATCAATTTCCACAGCATAAAAGATGTGGGTTTTGGAGCTGCCCTGCTCTCTGGTGGATGTTGATAGGCATCGCCGCAAATACACTAGTGCTGATAGTAACAGCCATATGTTCATTGCTCTGAAATATTAAAAGAAATCCACATGGGATAAAAGTGCAAGCACCTTCTTTTGTTGTTGTTGTTCACCGATGGAATTTACCCAGCGGTGGCTGTATTTTATTTTCCCTTTCT
>JAOXJK010000023.1:79617987-79633076 GCA_025774025.1 Xenus cinereus
GAGTTGGACTAGATGATCTCTATGGTCCCTTCCAACTCTAAAAATTCAGTGAAATTCAGTGAAATTCAGTGAAAATGATGAGAGGGCTGGAGCACCTCTCGTATGAAGACAAGATGAAACAGTTGGGACTGCTCAGCCTGGAAAAAAGAAGGCTCCAGGGAGATCTTGTAGCAGCCTTCCAGTACTTAAGGGAGCACTGCAGAAAAGGTGGAGGACTCTCTATCAGGGAGTGTAGTGATAGGACGAGGGGTTACGGTTTTACACTGAAAGAGCGCAGATTTAGGTTAGATATTAGGAAGAAATTCTTCAATGTGAGGGTAGTGAGACACTGGAACGGGTTGCCCAGATTGTTGTGGGCATCCAGGCTGGATGGAGCTTTGTGCGCCCTGGCATAGTGGGAGGTGTCCTTGAAGGGGGCTTGGAACTAGAAGATCTTTAAGGTCTCTTTGAACTCTAACCATTCTATGATTCTCTGAAATGCAGTAATTCAGTCTTCAGAGCAAAAATGCGCAACACAGAAAGCAGAAGGTTACATCTCAAACAACAGGCCAACAAAGCTGAAATCCAATTGTAACTGAGACCTGTATTTATTTAATATATACATATTTAATCTAAATGGCACAGATTGTGATCTGGGAATAAGCACTGGAATTCACTTAACTGTCAGGGAGTGAAGAGTTCAAGACTGTCTGGTTAAGGAAAAATGTAGTGAATGGACAGGAAAAGGAATTTTAAAAGAGCATTCTGACAAAGAGGCAGAGGAGGTGGAGAAACCTAAGACTAGCTGGGCAAACACTGGAAAAAAGAAACAAGAGGACTGAGATAAACACTCACCCTATTTTAGTGCCCATATTAGATCAGAAAGCCACATGGAGAGGAGGGAGGGAAATTTGCTGGACATAATAATGAATGAGACCGGGAACTGAAGGAGGTCTTTGGAGTAAGAACTGGAGTGGCTACACAGGAAATCTGGTATTGTGTATGCAACACACAAAGGAGATTTGTCTGACACAGGAAGCTTGCATGCATGAATAGATCAGGCCTGATGAGAAACAGGCCAAAATGGGGAGCCACAGGAGCAAATGAGGGATATAAAAAGTTTGGATGACACTGGAACAAGGAACCATGACCAAGGTGATATGAGTAGAGCAAGAGATGCCAGGAGAACTGAGACAGACTGGACAGAAAAGTCCATGCTGCACTGACACACTTTTCTACAAGCCTGAAATCGAAACAAAGGTTCTGGATGTTTTGTTCTCTGCTGTTCACAATTATCTGTGAAACCCTGCTGGGAAGCATGGTCCCCTCTCACATTCACTCATCTGTGCAGTGGATGCCTTGGCAAATCACAGAATTATATGGGGTTAGAAGGGACCTCTGGAGATCATCTAGTCCAACCCCCCTGCCAAAGCAGGTCCATCCAGAGCAGGTTGCACAGGAACGCGTCCTTTGAAAGGCTCCAGAGACGGAAACTCCACCACCTCCCTGGGCAGCTTGTTCCACTGCTCTGCCACCCTCAAAGTAAAGAAGTTCCTCCTCATGTTTTGATGGAACTTCTTATGTTCAAGTCTGTGCCCATTTCCTCTTGTCCTGTCACTGGGCACCACTGAAAAAAGACCAGCTCCGTTCTCCTGTCACCCACCCTTTAAGTATTTATAGGCGTTGATCAGATCCCCCTGATCAGAATAAATGAAACTCTTAATCTTCCCATCTCTCAGTTTCCGCTTCTCAGCCTAAATCCAACTTCCAAAAAGAGTCTTTTTTGCAATTACTTTCAATTTCACCGTCCAGTTTCCGGTGAAGTTGTCTCTCTCTAAGTCTCAGTCTCAGCAAATGCTTCGTTTTCAGCCTCAGGCCTCCCCAAGCACCAGCAGCCGGGCTAGGGCTAGCAACGGCCTGACTGACAGGAATAGCATTGCAGCTCACAATTCCAACGCCTCGTTGCTATTCTGGCTCAGAACTGCACTAAGAAGGAAATTTATTCTGAGTCTGGAGCGTGTTCGGTAGCTCGGTAGGAGCAGCACAGGTGCTAGCGGTGATGAGACAACGGAATGTCTGGGGTTGAGGCACAAGCTCTTGTTAGATGTAGGAGATGTGAAGGGAGGAAGTATATTCAGTTGCCATCTGTTACAATTGCAAACTATGAGAGGATCAAGCACGCTTAGTGATGACAGAGTATTAGCAATTAAGTTCCAGGAAGTCACTGCTGACTATACATACACTGAGCACACAAACCACAGTTTTTCAAAGGATAATAAATGTTGAAAGAGGGAAGTGAGGAAGGAAGAACCACCTGTGGAAGCCTTGAGACCTTTTCACCTGGGCAACTGAGTCATATTCCTGATGTAGGAGCTAGTCCCATGTCAAAGCACAAGGGCAACAAAGTAGTTAAATGGAAAATAGCATCCACTTTTTTTTTTTTTTTTAAATTTCTTTTTCTCCGTTCTCTGAAATGACTGGGCCTTTTTAGTTGTAACGTCCATAAGAAGCTAGCTGAGGTGGACACCAGCATGTAACATTTTCCTTCAAATTCTGAAACTTAGGTAAGTTGTAAACAACTGTATAGGCCAGTAATACTGCTGGTTCTATATCCATACCTGTCACATGCCTCCTTGGGAAATACTGTTCCTTTGCAAAGGCTGAACTATTTGTAGTTGGCATGTGATTCTGTCTTTTAGAAAGGTAACATTTTGCCAAAACATACATAATAACTTTATCTTACACATTATCCATTTTCAAACTTCAATGCCTGTCTGTACTATTGGCATAAGCTACAAGGGAAGTTCTCAGAGATGGCACATTTGTACTTCAAAATAAGTTTAAAAGTCACTAAATAATATTCTAAAAATTATTTAAGGTCTACCTTTTAAAAAATAAGTATTCACCGTTCACCAAAAGAACACAAATGTGAGAAAATTTTTTCAAGAAATAGGAAATTCTATTTTTTTAATAGTAGTCAGGAAAACTGGAAAAAACTTGCATCATAATTGTCTCAGTAGCCAAGATACTCCAAAGAGAGGTGAGACCTCTTAGGTCAAAGTGATTCTTTGCCCTAGTTAAGATAAGGAATAAAAGGGGATATTCTGAAGTAGACTGGTGAACTCATGCTTTACATGAAACACTTAAATATTCATGCTGGGAGACAGCAAAATCACTCTCTGTCCATGTGGTAAAACTATTCTCATGGAGAGTAAGAATGTAAGCTTGTCTTTCCTGAGACAAAGGACGAAAATGAGCTAAGATCTTCCACATCTGGGCTGAACACTCTGACGACTGAACTCTCATGTGGAATGGATACGGCAACACAACTATCATTTACAACATCAGACTAGTCCTTCCTCTTCGTCCTCATTTGTTCTATTATCCCTGAAGGCTGCTGTTTGGATAAGCCAATCCCAAATTGTGATTTGCTTTAAATAAACCAAAAGCAGAGACCCAAGACTGTATTTAAGTAAACCAAAAATGCCGTCTTAGCTCTCTGCTTTTTGAAAATAAAACTTGTCCCAGAATTAGTGGCCTACAAAGGACTTAGCATCAAGGAAGAATACAACAATGTCTGATTCAGTGTCACCAGAGGTGACAATAGAGCTGTAAACTACAAACACCTAAAAGCTTACAATACAAGCTGTCAGGCAAAGAGCTCCCTGCAGTTTTAGACCATCTGGATAGCTCCAAACTTTTCTTAATCTCAGTCAAAAAAGAATGTGAACATGGGTGTATAAACAGTGGAATCTCAAGCAGGAACAGAGACGCTACTTAGCATCAGCTACTTCAGTATTCAAATAACGTATCCAATTTCTGCATCCGTAAGTCAAAAATAACATTGGTAAGTAGCTAAGGAGTCACAATATAACCATCAAAGTACTCAAAAACATAACCTAACGTGAGAGAATCAAGAAATTTCACCTCCTTAGTATAAAGGATAACTAGATTACAGTCTATAAATATATACATAGGAAGATAAATTTCATTTCAATCTCACAGACAGAGGCATAACAAGACCCAGGGGCTCAAAACTGAAGACAGAACTTAGAATTAACAGCATAATTAACAATGAGGAGTACCTCATTGAAAATTGTGGTATATACTTCTATCCTTGAAGTATGCTTTTTAAAAAGCAAGGTGGAGGGTTTTTTATCTTTAGAAAGACATGACCTAGTTCAAATGGGAGGAAACTAAGACAGCCATGAGGTCTCTGTTGTACAGTATGCCAGGCTAGATGATCACAGTACTCCCTTCTGGCTTTTTAATCCATGAAACTGTGTACATTTCCATTTCAATGAAACTGCATCTTTCAATGAGCATTTTTTAAAGGAACGGCTTTCCAGTGAGCTCTAGCTATGCCTTGAAGGCATAGCACTGTTTTGGGGGAGGCTTGTGAAAACTTCTGGATAGCACAATATGGTGTTACTCTGAATGGGGAAAGCATTCAGTCCTTTCTGAGCCGAAGCTGGGACCAAGTACAGTAGACAGTAGAATCTGCTTTGTTTAACATATTAATGTGAAAATTAACTCTTTGCAGCATCACCCTGAATCAGTTTATGCACTCAGTTCCACCATCATTTCATGAATTTGACATTGGCTTGGCATAACCTAATTTTAACTTGGTTTTGTTTACCAGATACTTTCTCTTAAATCACTACAGAAAAGGGAGCCTAATGTAAAAGGGCTACGACTGGAACACATTTGGATCAGAACTTCTAACTTAGTTTCCTCAAAAAGAAATTTTATTTTTGTGCATTAGACTACTTGGAGACCTGAATCAGCATAAGACAAATGGATACCATTGGGCAATTCACATAAAATATTTCTTATTGCACCAAGACAAATCACTCGGGTAGACACAGCCTTCAGAAACCCTCTGGCTATGGCAATCTAACCAGTCCACTATTTTCCATCCGTGTTAAACCATTGCATATAATAAAGTATTTTTTAAAAATCCACTTCACTGTAGGATTTTGAAGTTTTGAAGTCACTGATTTTGACAGTTAGCAATAAATTCAAACTAACATGTTTTCAGTATGGGGCACAGAATGTTACTTTTTCATATCTATTTCATTTTCTTACAGTAGTTTCCATTTCATTAATATCTTCCTGTGATTTATTATTATCGCATTTCAGATGTGTAAGGAGTCAGTCAAAAAAAAAAAATTGAAGATAATTCTGATTGCTGACACACAGAAGTACAACTGTAGATCCTTTACATGAAATTAATTTTTCTGCAGGTAATACAATAAAATTGTAGGACAGACCTTCAAGTTCAATGACATATTATCAGCTTAAATGCAATTTCTCAATGAACATAGTGTAGAAAGACTTAAAACACAAGCATATCTTAAAGGTAGAGAGGATAATCGGAGTAGTATACTACCTTTTGAAAAGATCTCATTATTTTGTGATTTAATCTCTGTCTGCAATTTGTGTGTGTGTGTGTGTGCTATAATCACATTTAACCTTGAGAAAATCCTGCATCTGGTACATGCTTTCAGCAGGGAGTCCTTATACTAGTAAATTTGAAAACCAGATCTGACTTTATACTTGCTGTGATGCCAACAACGGCTCACACAATTATTTGTCTGCTTTTAGCTTAGTGTTTGTGAATAACTTCTTATACCAGCTATCAGTTGTTACCTCTTGTTAATATTTTTCATCATCATGTCTGTAGAGGTCACTGCGATAGAAAGGGCAAATCATATAGAAAATATCTGTAGTCATGAATAAAGAGTTTGAAAATAATGCTATTTCTTTTTCATTGTTTCATCCACAATGTTGCCTTTCACAGTCTGACCTCAAATGTGTAACAATACCTGATGAGAGCATAAGAATAGCAACAACCACATGTTTCTCCATAATTGCTGTTTGTCAGTCATTTCTTCAGCATTAACAACATTCCGGACAACTCAAGGTCAACTATATCTTACGCTAAGGGACAAAACCCTTCTTATCAAAAGAAATGGGCAAGCCAACAAAATCCATTGCCAACTTCCAGATAAGTGCTTGATTTTAGCTCAGATTTGTGCCCATGACTAAGGAAAGCAAAGCCACTGAGAATATTGGGGCAGTATAAAGTGGCAATCAAAGCAACTGAATATATTTATATATGCACAATCAGCTCTATGTGTTCGCACAGTATTTTAATACAAAGAGTTAAACTAGTGCCCTGAGATGACCTTCCCTATAAACCTGACCTTAATAGTGTTCTAGAGGATATTTATATGAAGACAATTCTCTATTAATTTGTGCAGTGTATTAAAATGTATAAAATTACATGCAATATATCACCAATTTTCCACCTCCAATCTTACTGAATTCACCATTGAAACTGATAGGAAATACTAAGCTAAAAATAGATTAAATAAGGTGGTGTTACAGATTTGGTTAAGACCCTTACTAGGCACACAAGGATTGAAAAATTTAGGTCGGTATTGTCTTAGTAGAGGTGCCTGCAAAAAAAACAGAATCAGGAGGAAACCAATTAGAGAGAGTTTTGCAAAGAAAGTAGCCAGATATCACCAACCACAAAGACAGCAGTAATATATCTTAGGGCTGTAAATAGGTATTGCTGTTTGCCATTTTCACCAAGCTCTAGATAAAACTGTAGGAAAAAAAATGTATTCTATAGCTTGATTTCTCTTATGCTAAAGGCAGTGAGATTTTATTCACTCTTCATAATTAGCCATGTTTTAACAGAAAATAAGTAATTCTCAATTTTTTATAGTGAAAATGAAAACAATCCCATGAAATAGCTATCAGTTTAGGTTAGAAAGGCATAAAAGTAGAATATAGCTTTGTTCAAAGACAAAAAATGCAATTTTTAAAAATCTTTGGATTGCTTTGAAACATAAAAATAGTTTCAAATTTAATACTGAACTACTCATCCTTTCTGTTGAGTAGTAAAGAACATGATTAATGTATTTCAATTTTTTGATGGAAGATTTTTAAAGAAAGATTTAGAAGGGTCTAATACCATGAAGGAATTGGCAAGAACATCAATTGACCTTATGCACCAGTTGTTTCATCTCTTTTGGCACCAAAATTGTTTTTCTTCAGATCCACAATATGACCCCTGTCTAACTGCCAAAGCAGTCCTTGACATTAAGAAAAGAAATTCTGGTGGCAGCAGATTTTAGGGCATCAAAAATGGCAGATTCAACACCATCAGTCTCATGAGAGCAGTGGACTATGCTGATCGAATTTTCAAAAAAAAAATAATTGTTCAACATCAACCTACTGTTACTCATAAAAATTAAGCAATGTTGCTTTTCTGTTGCCAAATGCCATGCAGACTGATTAATTCTAAAAGTTGAAAAAAGGGTCTCTTTTTTCCTAGCTGAAGACCAATTGGTAACAAAGATGCATTTCTCAGTAGGAAGACAACAACTAATGAACCCTGGTAAACACACTATTTAAAATATTCTAGGAAGTTTTACTGAGATTTCTTAAGTGATAAATGCTACAAGGTCTGCTCAGTCTGAGGTCCAGGTTATGAATTAGGATGTGCATTAACCAATATTGTTTGGACTCTATACAACAGGTTTTAAGTGTTGCCATGCTAATAATTCAGCCTATAATTAACAGCCAGGTTAACTCTCAGCTCCCAGTCTCTTCCATATGTATTTTTTTTAAAAAAAGACATTCTGATGGGGAACATTTAGGTGTCAAGGTATCATTATAACTTCATAACGTAGCACAATAAATGCGTAACATAAAGTAGGTTTCCTATACCTACTTACTGTTCCATTTATTGTGAAGTGACAATCTGCCTAACGACCCTATTGTCCAGAACTATTTGACCACGTAATCACTAACAGTCTTAGTGCTCTGTGTAAGGGAATACAGATAAACACAAAATAGGAAGGATCAAAAAGATGACAAGACAAACAGGACAGAAGAAAGATTTAGAGAGAACAAAGACTGAAACAACATTTCCTCTGAAAAATCTTGCTTGTATTAAATTTAATGCTTTGAAGTTTTGTTTATCTACATAGTACTCAGGGAAATACATGCCTATAACTCTACATATTTTGACTGTATCTCATCTTTCTGGCACTTTTCTGCCTAGGTCCTCAGTTCACTCCAAACACATGCTTAATTTTACTGTGTATGCGGTTCCAATGCAGTGACAGTGAAGTGTTTGGTATATAGGTGTGCTTTATATGTAGTCGCTCTGAAGAAATCATCATTTCACATCTTTACACAAATATCTTCTACAGTAAAGCAGTGATTTAGCGTGGGACATTCAAGCACTTATGTGAATATGTTCAATAGCTTAATATATTAAACGACATAAGTAGTATGCTTCTATTGCACTGTTAATAAGGTATAAAAATATAATATCTTCTGTAAAGGACAATTATTATGTTTTTAAACACTTTCTTTCTATAGTGAAAAAAATATCATCCAAGAGACTTGTTTGTTATATTTCTGTTGAAACTTCTATTAGAAAATTCCTTCAGAAACAGTTAATGTAATGCTGCTATCCTAGAGTAAAAGGAGATACTTGCTCAGCAGGGTGCCAATACTGAAAAGAGAATATAGAGATCCCTACGTTGCCTTTTTCACCATTCTTTAGAAGTACATCATACAACTACCTGACGGCATACACAGTCCGTCCAATATTTTGAACGGCAGGAGTACAAAAAGCTATGTGGTCCCAAAAGTGTGACTGAGTCATTTGATGCAGGTGTGTGTATTGCACTGGTAAGTGCCAATAGGAAGGTTTAAAATCCTCTTTAGTCTCCCTTGTAATTTGTTAAACACAGTAAGGATGTACTAGAATTCTTTCCTTGACTGCTCACTCACAATTACAACGCTAAGCACAGCACACCTGAAACTATAGGATTAGATCTTTCATCTCCAAATGTTTTGCATTTACAAATTTATTCTCCAGCTAGGCTAAGAGTTCATATAAGAGATGTGTAAATCATCATTAAAATATCTTGGTGCTCTTACGGTCTTGTATGTCAGCTGGGCACCAAGAAAGAAGCCAACAACGAACTAAGTAAGCTCTTATCAAGCTCTTGGAGACCTCAACACAGGAAAGACACGGACTTGTTGGAGCTGGTCCAGAAGAGGGCCACAAAAGTGATCAGAGGAGTGGAGTATCTCTCCTACAAGGACAGGCTGAGAGTTGAGGTTGTTCAGCCTAGAAAAGAGAAGGCTCTGGGGAGACCTTATAGCAGCCTTTCAGTACCTAAAGGGGGCTTATATAAAAGATGGGGACAAACTTTTTAACAAGGCCTGCTGTGATAGGACAAGGAACAATGGCTTTAAACTCAAAGAGGGTAGATTTAGACTAGATAGAAGGAAGAATTTTTTTACAATGTGGGTGGTGGTGTCTGCAGTATGGAATAACCCTCTGGTCAGCTTGTCCTGTCTGTGCTCCCTCTCAGCTTCCATGGGAAGCTGAAAAAGTCTTTGACTAATATAAACAGTATTTAGCAACAACATCTGTAATCAACATTCTTCAACATTCCTTGCATAACAAATCCAAAACACAGTAGCTACTAGAAAGAAAATTAACTCTATCCTATCTGAAATCAGGACATTGGCAAAGATACTGTTGCCCTGCATACAGGGGTGGATCCCCATCTCTTCCAAGCAGATCCTGATCCTTAAGCAGGGTCCCACAGTCACAGGAACCAAATCCCTGTTGCCACCAACAGCTCCACAACCAAGTGTTGATGTGCAGTATCCTTATACTCCTTCCCTGCAAGATTGAGAACACCACCTGGGCCCCCATAATACCTAACTATCACCTCTAGAGCTCTGTAACCAGTTTTGATACTGCCCAGGTTGCCCCTGGCGCTATCATTTGTGCCCACATGGAAGAGCAGCAGGAGGAAACAGTCACAGGTCTGCACAAGCTTTGGCAGCCTCTCCACCACATCCCAGATCCAGATCCCAGGCAAGCAGAAAACTTCTCTAGATGACAGGTTACGTTGGCAGATGGTTGCCTTCCAACTCCCGCTGCACGGAATCACCTACTACTATCACTCAGCATTTCCTCCTGGTGATCTTGCATAGATGAGGGTCAGCTGGCCCAGATGCTTTGCTTGAAAGCACATCTGGCTCCTCCTCAGCTTTGAGGAATTTATCTTTTTCTCCTGCCAATAACAGAGTATTTTCTGTTGCTGGATATTCAGTGTGCAACCACATTCTCAACTCCAGAATTAATACATCTAACTTTCCAGATGCTGATTAGTTAATCTCCTATAGCAGGTACAAAAACCTACATTTTTCTTTCAGACAAACTACATCATAGATTATGTACATGGAATATATTTAATTTTTGAACATTATTGATTAACCAGGAGTTATTAGGATACTTCCTGTATTATACTGACACTTTGAGTTACGTTTATTATGACTTACGATTTTTATGAAAGGGCTCAGACTACCAGGCAGGCATTCATTATGAGGGTGTGAAAGTAACTGAAATAAACAAAATACTTTTTGTACATCCAATATCACAAACTTTGTTTTGTACATTGAGTATTCTAAAGAATTAATGCTTGATATATGAGCCAATTAGACAAAAAGAACCATTCAATTCACTTTATAATAAATATATTTTACTCAAAGTGCCCTTGAAAGCAACTATACACATACTGAGTGTTCCTTCCTATGTACTCTCTAATCCTTGCCAATGAAATTAGTCTTTATTGATTTCCTAGCTCACTAACAAAAATGTCAAAATAGAAGAGATAAATGAAAATAGTCCTGACCTCAGTTTTGTACTTTCTGTTCCTCTTTACATATAAGACAATTTTATTCATAAGGCAGTTTTATGTGCTTTTTTTTTTTCTCTTTTAAAAGTTCCAGCCTGTCTAACGCAGATTTTAAAACTCATCAGGATCTCACTAGAGTTTTTTGTATTACCTGCCGATGTCTGTCATTTGTTAGTTTAATGCTAAGGTAGGTCACACAAAACTTTATCATGCCCCACAGACCAGTGTGGAACCATCCTCCAAAGTTTAGCTTTCTTCATCACAAGTACATTCCACAACCCAGCAGGCAATAGCAAGTGTAATCTGTACAGCAGCCACCTCCCCAAAGCCAGCCAGAAAAATGAATAATGATTTCTAGAAGTGGCATGGCTAGACAAATACTGAACTTCTGGCATCGCTTGGTGTAGGATGTCAGAGAAAGTTTTAAGCATAGGAAGTCCTGGCACTGATTAAAATAATAAAGTTACAAGTAATAGAATCAGACTGAATTAATTGCTCTTGTGTGCAAAGAGCTCTGTACTTTGTGATGTCCAAATTTTGGGACTCAAATTCTTTCACTTGGTACCAACTCCCTTTTTTAATTGCACAGCTGAAGAAAATAAAAAGCAAATACAAACAAATCCCTCTTCACATTCTTATTTCCCTTAAATTCTTCTAAGAAAATCAGTCATTTGGTCTAGTGGCACTGCTTTGTTCATGCATAATTTTATGAATTTTAGAGATATAGATGAAATAGTGAAGGAACTTTAGCAAATCTTTCAATATAGCCTCTTTGGAATACTCCCTCTTTTTTGTACATTTTTAGCAAAAAAGTAACAGGATTTGTTCTACACTTGTAGAATTTTCTTCAATCACGAGAATTCTCCATTGATCAAGAAACTCATGAGATGATTTTAGATTTTACTCGTAGGTCATACATGCTATTAAATACAGGAGGAAAGGAAGTATCTATAAAAGAATTCTTGAATTACTTCATTTCTATTAGAATTATTAATTCATGCTACGGTTAGCTTAAAGTGTCTAGCTTAAAACTTCATCGCAATTGAGAATGTAGAAAGATATGCAGATAACATAAAAAATGCATGCCATTATAATATAAATTATAATCATTTTTTGAAAATTCTTCTGATTTTTGGTCACTTATCTCTACTTATCCCACTATGCAGAGGGAGATAGTACTCTGCTGTAAATACATTTTCTGGTTATTAAATGAAGCAAGTCTGACTGGTTGGTTGCAACAAGTGACATATAAGAAATGAGTTTCTAGCATAACAAACACATCTAAGAAAAAAAAAGAATTTAAGGATAAGTACTGGAGCTATGTCAGCCAGTGTATAAAAAAAAATACTTTGTCTGAATTTAAAATTAAACACTTTGCCAAAGAAAGTTGTAAGTTTTCATCTTTCAATTCCAGAACATCTATGGCACGGAGGAAGATGATGCAACCTCACTAGCATCAAATCTGAAATTCAAAGGCACTACTTTAACAGAGCTGAAAAAAATGTGCAAAGGGACACAGTATGAACATCTACAAATGGCTTTTATGGGGAAAAAAACTCTGCTGCAGTCAGTGTGTTTAAGATGGAAAGACAAAAAAGATAAAACATCTTGCAAATACTAAAAAAAAAAATAAAAAATAAAAATGACAGTACCAAAACCTCCTAATGATATGCTAAAGAGAGACACATAATGGATAAGGAAAAATGAGCCGAACTCCTGAGCTTGTTGGGAATTTTGACAATCCATTTAATATCAGAAAATAGCATATTTGATACAACAGATTTCCTAGCCCCTTAGAACTTCTGATCTGAAAAAAGAAAGCCCAAAAATAGCCACCAATGTAATTACTAAAAAAATGCACAATATTCAGATTTCATATGGTTATTGTCTTGGGTTCTACACATCTTCCCCTCATGGATATGCACACCGTTTTTAGTATTTGGACAGGATACCATGTTTCTCATTCATTATCAGATAATGGACTACTACATCTGTTACATACACAGCCAGCAATCTACCTGAGAAATATGTAGATGTAACTCATTTCTCCTGAAAGCTGAGGGCTTGAGAATAAACAGCAACATGTGATCAACAACTTTTCCTTGTTCACAAGATCATAACCTGAGAATCTTATAAAACATTGAAATTAATATAATTTAAAGGAAAAAATATAAACTTATTACAGCAGAACTCTTCTTATGACAAGGAAAGGGCATAAACGCACAAGAATATACATAAAAAAATAAAGTATGGAAAAAATATAGAGTATATAGAAAGATTCTGCCTTTTCCTTTTGAAATAAAAGATTGAAGATAATCTTACTCATGCAATAATGTTACCATTCTGACAAATTAATCAAACAGAGGATGATACTGAATGGAGTCAGAACTCTCTAGAAAACAACAATGTAACCAACTATACCTAACACTCGGAAAAAAATGAGGTCTTGCTACCTTTTCCTCCAAGAACCTAGCAATAACTCTGGGTCATTTCCCAAAACAGCTACAACAAGTAACCTGCAAGTTGCTCTTTAAGCAGTTTCTCCTCCATCCTCCAGCAGTGACTTTCTGCTGCGTATCAAATACAGAAACTTGGGTCTTAAGGTTCCCATGTAAATTTCCTAGGAAAATAGAGAAGCACCTTCAAGAAGCAGCCCTGGGAACTCCTACTCCTCCTGGAGTCTGCTCCAGCTGTTACAGTATTAAGACAACTGAGAATGGAATAAGCTATGCCTCAGTCAGAACTATTTACTTTTCTGCAAAAGATTTCATTGCCTGGATTTACAGAATCATGGCACACATACAGGCTAACGATATTCAAGAACGAAAGCTCAAACTGGATTTATATAATTTCCCCTTAAAACAGACTTGACAAACTTTTTTTTCCCACTGTTCCTTCTGATTCAAAAAATACAGACTTTGATAGAGTAAAATGGTTATTTGTTTCTAAGGGTTGAAGCATCTCAAACAGGTAAAATCCCAGTACAGATTAAAACATTTATGGTTATCACCTTTTAATATATCTGATCTTCAAGCACACAACAAGAAGCCTGGCTGTAAGAGCTCAGGAAAAAACCCACAAAACAACACTCAAAGAGCAAAAAGAGTAATTGTAGCAAGTACACAATATTATTTCTTAAGTTATAATGTCAAAATTATTTCTAATAAAGAACTGGAAAAGTTAAAAGGCATAAGATGGCAAGTAACAGAAAGGTTAGATTTCATTAAGTAAAATAAACTCTCCATTAAAGTCCAAATAACACTGAGTTTTAAAAAAGCAGTGAAAAAATGTAAGTGCACCCAATGATTTCCAGAAAAGAAAACATTTTTTAATTAATCACTTTCACCAACAGGACAGATAAGAAAAGTATCATTTTTCAAATGCATACTGGCCAAGAGCTTGAACTCAGATTATTTTGTTCTCTAACTAGAAAGATGATAGCCTTTTCTTTATACAATAAACAGAATTAGGGTAAAAACTTCTGTGAAACATAACTGACAACAATGATTCTCATGATATTGCAAGAATAATCACAGAAAATGCACAAGTATGAAAGAATGCTATTTTTTTTCCTGGAAAATTAATTTCAACATACAGCATATAAAATACTTCCCCAAAACAACCTGTAACTACCTGTGATACTGTAAAAGGAACATTTGCTTAATTATTGCTTAGGTGAAGAATTCTAAAAAATGTGAAGGACCTGGAATATGAGCAGGTCTTGCATGTTAAGTTTTATTATCCACAATAAAATCTACATATACTGTCTCTCTGTATGTATCAGTGAATCCAATTTTAAATAAACAATTTTTGCTGCCTATTTTTCGAGGGCAACATTGTAGGCAGTGCCTGCATATTTACCGGTATAATTACAGGTATTCTTTACCTCTGAACTGTAAACTTCTATGTAAAATGTATTCATACAAAATGATCGATGCTCAACACTTAAAATCTGATCCTGCATTTGGATCTACTGACCTGTATTTCTGGATGTGGGGAGTCTCATTCTCTTCCATGGATAAGGACTGGTAAGAGAATTTCTGTTCTAGGCGACTGGTAAATTTCTCTCCAAGGTTATCAGATTGGGGTATTTAAATTCAGCCCAAAGCAGCAGATGTTTTGTGTTAGTTCAGTGGCTATTCATGAGCACATATAACAGGTACCAGAGGAGTTGTTATCAAAGATGATTCTAATAAAATACTACTACCAACTGTCAACTTTTTACTATTTATCTAGCTGTGTCATGAGGTTCCAACCAGCATTTCACAAACATCACTCATTCTGGTACTTCTGGGACATTGTGCCCATTGGTTTATTTAAAAAAATGCTCTAGCGGTTGATTATAGCACCTTTTAAATA
>JAOXJK010000023.1:79651520-79669446 GCA_025774025.1 Xenus cinereus
ATGTAACCATTTAAGTGGGTATATTAAGACAATATGTCTTTGATTAATAAACAGATGTACTGGCTTAACTGTTAGAATATTTATTTGCAAACGAAATGATTAAAAACCATGAGGATCAATCTTTGAGGTACAAATGCAAATTGAAATTGAAGTGACTTACGTAACTGATTATATCTTTGTTGTGCTTCTCATGCCCATTTTGGGCTTTTATCTTATCACTGTGTTCTATCTTTTGCCAATTCAGTGGAGAGTCTTTTATTTTTTCCTATGTGGCTCCTTTCTGACGCTCTCTAACCTTCAGCCTCAATAGCCCTCTTGCATAAGGTCCTCCTGCTTTAGACTTCCTTCCTTCCTACATGGTTGAAATACTTGAGAAGTTAATGCAGAAATTCAGCTTTGATTTCAAAACAAACAAACCTCACAACCCACCTAAATGGCTGAAGGTAATCTTGGGTAGCTGACAGGATTTTATCCAAGGAAGGAAGAGCAAAGGGAGGTAATTTTAATGTGTGGCTGCCCTTTAATATGCAGGTTACAACCTGGGGTTTTGGATCCTTGTAGGCACTTCCTAGTTTTAAATTTATTTTTTTCATAAGAACATTTGATCTGGGTTGGATCCAAGTATCCTGTTTTTGAATCTTTCAGTAGTTGCTGCTTTGACTGTATAAGAAATGAGGCAGAGAGCTCCTTCCTCAATTTATGCAGCATTTTCTTTCAAAAGTCTGTCTTACACAGTTGCGCTTTTCATGTATTCAGTTTAGTACCACGTTATCTCTGTGGAGACTCTACTTGAGACCACTTGAAAATAACAGTTGTTGCAGAATATGGCTGAGTACTTACCTACGTTACAGCTTTTTTAATTTTCATTTGCAGTGGCAGTTAACAGCTTCTTTAAAAGTGCTCTTCCCCCTCCAAAACTGAACTGAATTTTAACTTTTCTAGAGACACTGTCTCCTTTTCTCTACTATATTTGTTGCTGTTTATCTTTTGTGCTCAAGTTAAGCAGCAGACCACTCTAAGCAGGAAGCGGGAAAAGCTGCTGACAGAATTTACTAGTGTTCATTCACAAATAAATAAATTTAGCGTATACTGAGCCACAAGGACTAATTTTCATCTTTATTCTGTGGTAAAATACGAAGTTGAGTTGCACTTACGCAAAGATCACAGGGAATGGCTTTTGGGGTTTTTGTGTGTGTGACTGTTGTTTTTTTTTCTTCCCCTGATATGTAGCTTATTTTGTATTTGTTGTTACTGTGTTTAATCTTTTAAAAACAAGCAAAAAATCTGTCCATTGTCATCCCTTCACACTTGGATGTGTCCGTTGCCTTCAGCTAATACTCTTCCCTACGTTACGTTTCTGTAAGAAATGTTTTTTCAGAAATGCAGAACAAGGAACAGCTCTTGCCTCTTGTTATATTTAGATCTTATTAAAATGTAGTTAAACAACTTCTACCTATATAAATACCATAAACCTTTGTATTCCTTTAATTAGGCAACAGATATACAGACTGGAAAACCTAGTACAAATGAGTTCATCTGATTTTGGTAAGTTTAACACATTTAATTTGATATTGAGATAGGTGCCTGACTGCCTTTTCATTACAGAAGTGCATTATCACAGATCGCACTTGTGCTTTGACTCTTGACCAAGGGTTCATGTAACGTGCCACAGAATGGCAGAAATCCAACCTAAACCTGCAGTAAGGGTGTGGATATGGGCAACCAAGTGATGTAAGGTAGTGTGAAAATAGTGGAAAAGTTGCTAGTTTGCAGCCAGATCAGCCTGTGTAGTAGGTGCACAGGCAATTCTGACCTCAGTGGGGAATTTAGCATTAATTTGACTTGAGCTAAGATGTCATTTCTACGTGAGAACTACCTTGTAACTTGTTTAATTAAAAATGGAAAGTTGCATCAAAACTCCCAATAACTATTTTAGTTACAAAGGCAGCAGTTGGCACTTTTTTCAGTGGTCTCTTGGCTTCCATTTAAACAAGCTAGTTATATTTGCTTAGTTTAGAGTTATTTACAAACTTAATTTGTGTTTGCTGCAGGATCAATAAAATGAGATCACTACAAAATGCTTTGTTTCAATTAAATACTAAGGGATGAGAAGCAGTATGTTTCTGAAGGATTATTGCAGCCTTGGGCTTATTGTAAGTTTGAAGGCTGAATTACTTAGCAAAGTTGAGAAGTTCAGTAATTACTCAGAAATAAACTGACTGTAGTATCTTCTCATTACAGACAAATTGTTAGTGTTCTAAGAGTACAAGTGAATATTTTAATATTTTGGTTTGATATTGTCACGCTCTAGCATTTAAATCATTGGTATGAATTTATCAATTTTTTTTCATGTTAATTGTATCTTAAAAGTCTAGTTTTGTTGACAGTAAATATATAAGTGGAAATAGCCTTATTTTAAATTAAATTTCAACTTTTATATGGTAGCTGGACACCAATAAACTGTTCTGTAGTTCTTTTTCCTTAAATTTAAGCATCTTCTTGGTTTTCTTCTCTGTATCCTGTTCTTCCTCTTGTCAAATAAGCTAGAAAAATAAAAATCTGTTGAATTTTATGCTTTGCACCAGGCTTTCTTTGTGACTTAGAGCAAATCACTGATATATCCATGACTTAGATCCCCCTTGGTACAAGCAGGCTAGTGGTAGAAGAATGTAGTGAGGATTAAAATATTTAAAATGATCAGACAGTGTGATGTTAGGTATTACTGATGTCTTAAATACATGCGCTATTGCCACTGTCTAAAACCTCAGTTTAGAGTTTTAGATCAGTAAATCTTTGTTGTGCATATATGTTTATACAGATATCAATATAATACATTTAATTTAATTTCCTATTAGTCTTAATGAGCTCTGGAGACTTCATACTGAGAATTGTATAATATGGAAGCCGCATAAAATCTTCTCTTATGGTCTGTGTTGCCTTTGAAAATGCCTGATCTGCTCTTAGCACTCTGCTGTTCCTGTTTTGTTCCACTTACTTCATTGATCAGTGACTTGACAGTATGCAAAAGATCTTGGAGGGAAATACTATAATATAAAATTTTGCTTAAACAGAACTTCCGAGAACTTCCGATAAAATATTTGTAATTTCTACAAATCTATAAATAATTCATTTGGAACAGAGTGATTTGAGCCTCTAAACCTACGGTTCATTACCATGGCTTCGTATGTGGTGGGGGTAGACTGTACACTGGAATATTGCTTCACTCAGTGAGTGTTGTTGCTCAAAAGATACTGAGGTAGGCTTTTATCCACTCAAATTTATTTGTGGGGCCCGTAACAAGGGGCATATGTGAACTTCAAAGTTACCTGGAGGGGATGGGGGAAACAAAGAGGAGAGAGAGAGCAAGAATAGGAAAGAGAAGACTCCCCGGTGGACAGCTGGGGAGAGGAGCAAAGGCGGCTGCTTTTGCCTGGTCATGAGTCCAGTGCAGGAGGGGACAAAGAGGTTTTGTCACACATCTCCTCTAGTACAACATACTTTCATAAGGACCTGCTCAAATTCCTCGTTTGCTTTTCCCATTTATGGTGCTCTTAATGATTGGCATGTGCTTAATCAGGTACATGTGTTGCAGGCTGACTGGTTCCTAAACGTTTGTGTATATATATTGTTGGGCAGTAGTTATTGGGTATTTAAATGACTTTATCTGCTTTGTTATGCACTAAGTTTCATCTTTCTCTAATAGAAGCTGAAAGGTACAAGGCAAGGTGTAGGAATAAATAAGGAGTGATTCTCACACCACTGGCAACAGCTTCCAATAAATCTCTGCCATAATGATGGTGTTTGAGCTTGCAAGTGCAAGATAAGGAGGGTAAGACCATGAGAACAGCAGCTTCAGAGAGCAAAGGAAAGGAGACACAGAGCTGCAATAAGTGGCTGAAAGGATACAGAGCTGCAAGTAAAGCGCAGGCTACAGGGTCATGGAAGGATGGCTCCTAGAATTACACATTTTATGGCACTGTGCAACAGTCTGATCCTTCCTAGGAGGAGAAGTTACACGTTTCCAAATAAGTCCACCTGCCTAAGCTCCCCAACAGAAAAAGATGCTGAGAAATTGTTTCACGCATGTCTTCTCTGAAGGTGTCTTGGAAGCAGATGGGGAACAGGGCAGTAGGGCTGAATAATTTCTAGCACTGATTGCTTTCCTGAGGGACTGGATGCTTTTTTTTCCCTCTGGATATGTGCCTGAGATGATAAAATAAAGAATGGATCCCTCTGGCAAGATGACATTTAGAAGTGGGTGTTTGCCACCAGCCACCTCCTAATTTGTCCTCAGAAAAGAGGGTGGCTTTCCAGTGGTCTGGTTTAATTATTGTGGAGAATGCATACGTTACGTGAGGCATAGTGTGGGCACATCTGCTTTAAGCTATTCATCTCTTTTACTTCAGGGCAAGCTGCAAACTCGCACTCTGAAGCGGAGAGCATCAGGCATCAGTGTATTGAGTTTTTGCATTATGTGAAGGTTTTCATCTTCAGGTGAGATTTGCACGCAATTTACTAACTTATGTACTGAGCTTTTGTGTAGCTCTTCTCTGACTGTGTGTCTGTGTGTTCAGGTACGTGGAACCCCCTAAACTGGAAAATGATGGAATGCTTCATCCATATGAAGAACTAGAAGCTCAGTTACCCTCAGTGTTGGTGGAAGAGCTTCATGCTTTGACCATGCATATCGGTCACCTTTGTGAACTTCCTAGCAGTGTCCTGGCAGCATTTACTATTCAACATCAGGCAAAGGTTGATGTCTTTTATAATTTTAATTTCTTCTGTGTAGCAGTGCGTATTCAACTTGATAAATTTTGGCTGAACAAGACTGAATCTTTCTTCAGGCTGAAATTGAAGTTACGCTTTATATTTTGGGTGTTTTTCCCCTTTATGAACTAAGTGCCATCCCATACTTGACAAACACAACTAATGAGCTCTGGATTTTCTGTTGTGGTTTTTATTTATCTATTTACTTCTATGTTTTATAGCTTTTAGAATTCTTCTTGCACTATACAAATGGTAATACCAATTACAGGTAGATAAGTAGGCTTGAATTAGTGTAGTGTGTTTAAAAAAATTCCTCGGTGTTTGTCCGTACTAATGTTTAAAACTTCTGAACTAGTGAAGTATACACCGTTGATTTGTGCATACATCTAATAACTAATGCTTTCAAATCTTTTAGAAAGAAAAAAGGAATTTTAGTCTCAACTTGTAAAATCTGATATCTGGAGGTGAATGATCCACTGAGAAGCAGCATTTTGAATCTTTCTGTTTGTTTAGCTTGTCAGTAGGGCCACTGTTGAGCTGATGAAAGAAAAAGTACTTTCAAGTAAACTTTAAGGAAGACAATACTGAAATTTTGGAATTACTTTAAGAACACACTTTAGCAGTTTGTGTGCTACCTAATACTTCTCTGGAAAAGAAAGGATAACTAAGGGTGTTATAATCTGCCAAACTTGAATCAAGACGTGTTCAAATCGTAGTTTAGATTATATTAAAGACTTCATGAACATCCTCTACCAACAGAATTAACTGTCATGAAGGTTTCTTTTATTTTTTTTTTCTTAATGACCTGTTTGTATCTTACAGTGTGTTTGATAATAGATATCCATAAAGTTCATTGCAGGCAAAATGTATGCTCATCTTCACATGTCTTAGTACAGTATCCAGAATTCACTAAAGAAATGTTAAAAATAAATAAATATATATATTTCTAATCACAGGTCTTTCCCCCATCGTGGCATTTACTACACCTCCACTTGGATATTCATTGGCTAGTGTTGGAAATTCTTCATGTACTAGGTGAAAAAATGATGAGTAAGTATGCGGGGTTTTTTTCTTGAACTTATTCTTGTACATATGACTTACCTGAATTTCTTATCTTAATTTATCCAGAATCATTTACTACTTTTGGTACTTTTTAAGCATAGCTATATTTAATTGGGTAAACTCAAATACGGTGAAAGCAGGTTCTCTGTGACTCTTCATGTTGCTCAAATTAAATGAAATATTATTAGGAATTTGTTGTATCAAAACTTGTCCAGGATTATGAAGCTTATTCTCAACCGACGCTTACAACATACTAAATATTTAGTAACAATACACTTTTTGACATTGCAAATAAAAATGCATTTGCAGATATGCAGAATGCGCGACAGTGAACAACAATTTGATGGAAACAATGTAGAAAAAGTGTCTGAGGATGGACCAGAACAAAGAATCTCAGAACAGAGAATTTGCATTGTTAACCATATGGGATACTAAGAAAATGCTGGGCAAAAGAAGAAGCCTCAGTAAAAGTACAGGAAGAAAAGGGCAAGGCAATACTTTTTTTTTTTTTAAGGGCAAAAAGTATATTGATAAGAGTAAGCTGTTCAGAGAAGCTAGGTAAAAAAGGGTCATAGAATGCAATTGAAGAACTCAACTTCAAAGTAGTTCACTTTGCTGAAGAAGAATTGTTAAAATACAGAAGAGAAATTTATTTGCTTTGTGAGAATCATGTCATTTGTTCATGTCCATGCTAGCAAAATAAATCCCAAAATGTATTTTCTTCTATAACCATTGTGTCACTAGAACCAAACTTTCTCCACCACCCAGTTGTATGAATTATGAGATATCAATGTAAGTTCCATATAGGAATTGCAACAGTTAGGGTAACAGTGAGGTCTACAAAGAATGCACTGTATGTTTAGCCTGGGTAACTGGGACTAAATCTGAGCTCTTGGATTAGCTTTTGCTTGCTCTGAGTGCTGTCACAACCCAGCCTTGCTCAGATTAATGCACCTTCACTGTTACTGCATGTCTCTGTTACCGCATCATGGTGGGTTGGCTCTTTGTTCTATAATTCTAAGTTTCTTTTATATCCATTTTGGGATAACCTGTTTTTCTTTTTGGAGGCCTTTTGGAGAAACGATGGAAAAACTCTTGAAGGCAATTTATTGTCCAGAATTCTATATTTATTTCTAGATAGAGTTCTGAGTAATAATGCAGTAATCGATTTTCATAAGCTCATGTTTTTTAACATTTAGTAATCAAGACAGTAGTATCTCTGCATGTATTATCTTATCTTGTATTCTTACATGCCTTGTAGAATTTCTTAGGTTCTCATCTCGTTCTGTAAAGTGTGCTGAGTGGAAACTTCACACGGCTGAGACCAATGGCAGGATAGTGGGTTCAGGGCTTCACCCTGCATTTCCAAGAATAAAATACAGGCTTGTTCTATGTACCTTCTGTTCCTCTGATGTCAAAGGGGTTGTACTGTTGGAAAGCTTGGGGGATAAGATCTTTCAGCCTCTTAACTTTACCATTTTATCTGTGTTAATGTCTACAAATGCTCAAGCTGGAATATGATCGTGCCAGCTTTTTACATCAACACATCCGAAGGAAAGTGTTAGACCTCTCCAGAATTGTTTGTCATCAACTTGCATATCTGCAAAACATGTCATGATTTCAGAACATGCGCACTGGCATGTGACAAAGAGGAACTTGCAGATAAATAAATCTTTATTCTGCTGCAAAAACTGTGCCAATAAAAGGCTGTAAAGTGCCAAACTATTTTACTGTCAACCAGAATAATACCAGACTTCAGTGTAATAATGAAGGTTCTAGTTTGGACTTAGAATGGATGAACTTTCCCAAATGAGTTTGTAAATTAAAATTATATATGGCTTAACAAACCAATTCTAAGAGATATATATATATATATAGATAGATATATATATAAAATAGAAAAAAACATATCCTGTCTGTCTTGTATTCCTACAGCCAAACCCAGGATTAAATAGGTCTACTTTTCTTTTGTCTTTTAGGACAAGTTGTATATGCTAACCATTTCATAAATCTAACCGGAGAGAATTTAACCAGTGTCAGTTTGTTTGAAAAACACTGTGGAAGTCTCATATCTGATTTAATAAGGTTGTCTATCAACAAGTATATAAAGGTAACTTTTTTCTTTATATAGGACATGGGCAGTTAGATGCTTGTATTGGGAACCATATGAATTAGATATTGCATCGATGCATAGATGACTTCTTACTGCTAAGTTTTAAATGTTATGTATGGCTTTATATCTCCATGTTTTAAAGAGTGTTATTTGTTAGGAGCTCAAATTGTGTTATATTTATTCATGACCATCTGGCAGTTGAATGAGAGAGTAATATTGAAATGCACTGTGTACAGAGCAGAAGTGAGTGCCACATTTTGTAAGTTCACTGTTCCAGGTTTAATGCCAAACATGGCACAGTCTAAAAGGTTTAGAGCTATAGATGCAAAAAAAAAAAAAATCTTTTCAAACTCTCTCAACAGGAACAAAAAGAGAGTAACTGTAATGCTGGCAGTAAGCTAACTGGACACTTGCAGAATGTCATATTACAGTTTATTGTTGCACTGTTCCTATTGCCACCACTGCATCTTTCTGTTACAATGCTTCTACATTTGTCAAGGGAAACCTTGTACTTTTCTTTTTCTTTCCTTCAGTAGCTGCAGTGTTTTTGTCACTTGTTTTGAGCACTCCACAGCTAGAAAGTCATCGTAGCTCCATATAGCAGCTTGTAAAAGAGCTGCCTAATCTTCTTTGCTGTGTCATTGTGCTAGCTGCTTCGGATGGGTACGTGTGGTCCATGAGTGCAGGACTGAACTCTGAGAATAAATAGCATGCTTTCCTAGTACAGAGAGATGAAAAATGGAGTTTCCCCTTCTTTCATATTACTGTTTGGGGCAGGTGCAGGGGGAGAGGAAATGGCCGTAGTAGCATTAGATAACTTATTTTAAACTATCTTTCTGTAGAGAACTGTTACCTTTTAAAATCAGGTTTGATCTATTAAATTATCAGATAATACTGCAACCCCCTCCCCCATCAAAAAGGCAAATAAATGAGAGTAATTTTTTGAAAGGAAGATTCAAATAGTATCTGTTGACCACTGTGCTTGATGGTAGGCTTTGAAATGTCAGATGTTAAAATGATAGATTCATCCTACTTCCATAGAGCCACATTACAAAGAGAGAAGACTGCTTTGCCACTGCTTTTTCTTCATCTCTCTCCTGGCTTGGGCTGCACCGCTTGAATCAGTTTTATTTGAGAGCAATTTCTGAAGTGGAGCTTGGACTTGAGCTGCATCTTCAGCTGGTGCCTCCAGTAGTATGCATTCATTGCTATAATCCAGTAATAGAAATAACTTCCCTCAAAACCATTCAAAACACAAAGGATAACCACAATAGGTTACACTGTCAGCTTACCACTAAAACATTAAGCTTTTGGCTGAGAATATTCAGAAGCACAGCTCTGGACATTTGTGGGTAACCTTGGAAGGAGGGACATACTCCACACTCATCTTTTCAGATCTGTTTCTTGGGCAGCTCTGGTGACATGGATCTGCTTGACTTGGATCATGTACTGAGCCCATTGTGCTCTGAGATTCCAAGGACACCTCTGCCAAAGGTTATCTTCTTTCTGTTTTCAGCAGCACATCTCTGGGGCACCAGAGCTCTGTTTCCCCAACAGTACCACAGTCTTAGGTTATAACCCTTCTTACCCAGACGCTGAACTTGGGATGTTGCAAGAGGAAATACAGACTATCTCTGAAGAAAACAATGTCTCAGTAATCCTTAGTCTGACAAATACCTGTATGGTGTCTTGCTTTGATACTACTAGCCAAACTCTATCCTGGATGGAGGCTGCACATCTCCATCAGAAGAGACCGTGCTGTCTTGCAGAAGAGCACAATAGTAGGTGAAAGTAGTAGATGAAGAAACCTGGTTGCTGCAACAACTGGTTCTCCATGTAAAAGGCTTGAAAGTCTCACTTGTAAAATAGTTTGTGTTCCTAATACTTCCATAAATCCCTCCAGTGTTACGCTGCATCTGTAATAAGTAGACTGCCTCTTTCTGAGGGATCTGTTTTGCTCTTTGGTGATGAGTCATAACCAGACTATTTCTGAGACACTTCAGTAGTTAAACAATGAATTTTTCAATGGACTCTAGTGGTTACACTGATGCTGATTCTCGATATAATATTGACATAAGATTAATTTAGGTTGTTAAGAGATTCCTGTAACAGATCTTGAACTGGAAGCGCGAGGTGGTATAGGCACATGGAAAGCTCTAAACAGCATATGTGGAATGTGAATAATAGAATTATTTTATATATTTCAGTCTTGATTTCATGATGTTCTTAAATTGATTGTCAAGGTCCACCCTGGAAATTTCATAGCGTAAGCAGGGTTCTTTATATAGAGAGAAAAACAAACTATGTGTCACATTTATGAATTCATATTTCTAATTAACTGTTCAGTATTTAAACCTGATTTGGAGCTGTATGAAAACAGTAGTTGTAAACATTACTCTAAAGGTGGATGATAAATAAAAAGTCTGTATAGTTATAGAATATTTTATAGATTTGAAACTACTGGTGATATACTTGCTCTTCTAATTGTGAGAGTGGTTTTTTGTCGTTCACTCTTCTGTAGTGTCTCTTTCACGCGGCTACTGCTGTCACTGGCACTGCATATTTTGATTTAAATTTTTATTTTATACCATTAGGTTTCAAAATTCAGAAAGGGTTTTAAGTACCAGAGTAATTTGAGGATAGTTGTGCATGAATGGATCAGGAAGAGCATGAGGATATAAAAATTCAGCATTCGTCTCATCAGATCTAGGTGTCTCGGAGTTAGTTAGCTAAACTAGTCACCTTAGGGTTTTTTTTTTACTGTCAGGGAAGGACAGAAATAGTTCTGCAGTGATTTAGATGAAGTAGTTGCTCGAGGTGCCCGGTTCCTTCTGTTTTCTTTAGGGGACTGTAGGTTGATCAAACTTGGACTACTCATTGTTTAGGGATACACTGAGTATGAGCTGCATTGTCTTGCCTCTTTTCTTTCTACATTTCTGCCTTTGTGTCCTTGCTGAAGGTAAAATGTGCTGAATTATGCTGTTTACACAAAGATTTTTCTCACTGTTTTTACCACTTCTGAATACAGTTCCGTGGATTCATAGGTCCTAAGACAGAGTAAGTAAAGTTTTGTCTATACTATGATTATTTCAAATACAGTGCCGGTAGGTCTTAAAAACATTAAAGTGTACACAGAATTTTTATGTATTTAACACTTCCTTTTGCTGTTTTGCTTATTTTGTTTCACGATTCAGGGAATGTAAAACTGAAAGATGAATCACAAGAAGACTACTTTGCATTTGAAATGCATCAGTCTGAGTGAATTTTGTTAAATATGGAATAGTAATCAAATAACGTACATGACTTGAAATATGCTGTTTTCTGCATATTAAAAGAATGCCTTGCAGTAAATTTACCGAAAAGCAGATTTTGTGAAATGTTGTGGGAACATTAACATCCTCACGCCAACAAAAACATATTCCACTAGCATTATGCCTAGTCATTAAGGATTTTTCAGTTAAAAATAACAACAATAATAGCTATTAAATCATTTGAAATCTCTTTCTTATCTCCCCAAGAACATCCAGAAAATCTAATCAATCATTTTCTCTTTTCCCTACTGTCAGACAACGAATCAGTATTTATTGCAATTCCTTTTCATTTAGGCCTCAGCATCCCATTTTCATTTGATTAAATAATGTTTGAAAGTGGCTTAGAAGAAACTAAGAAATAGTACAAGCTATAACTTATGTAGAATTAGGAAACAATCTCTGTTGTGTGAGAGACATATTTTGGATGTTAATGGAATAATGCACTTTCCAATATGTAATTGTAGCTATATTATTTAACTGCAAAAAACCCCCACAAAACTAAACAACCAAACCAAGAGGAAGTATTGGTACATAAAATACAATTTCAAAAATAACACTTCTCTGAATAATTGTATTGCATATTCTCTTTCAGGTGAGACCTTCTGAGGCTCTTACTAGTCACCATTATTCCTGTATCTGCATTAAAGAATTATGGATTCTACTTATTCAGCTGCTGGACCACAGAAATAAAGGGTCTCACACAGAGGTAATGGAAGAATACTGTTACATATGCACGCGTGTTCCACAGGCAATACAGGTGCCAAATATTCCCAGAATGCCATGAATGCACTAGTTCCCTTATCTGATGGTAGGACCGAGGTTCATATTTGCTTCAGGAGGGCTGCATGCAAACTGGATGCTTTAGGCTGCCGTCGTGAGTGTGCGTCGAGCCCTCACGCTAGGTTTGCAGCATACCCTTTGGTTATGACCCAGGGCACTGATAAGGAGTGCTCCTTGTGCTAAGGAAAGCAAAGCAAAGGAACAGACTGTGAAAGTTGTATGGTAGAACAAAAGAAAAGAAACCATCTTTACCCGTTTTTTTAAATTTTTATTATTATTTGCAGTTTGTGTGTTGCGTCATGCAGTAACTCATCTCCAGGTATTAGAAACACGGATACAGTCAGACCAATGATCCATCTAGTCCCTATTTCTGTCTCTGATGCCCTCTTGTAGAGGGTAACTACCTTTACAGGAACAACTTGTTTTTTGTTTTTGAATCTTGTAGTTGCTGACATCTTTTGATGTCCCTTATACTTTGGAAGAGCCAATCACTACCTGTTCTTCTGTATAACTTTATATGCCTCTTCAGACTTTTTTTTCTGGTATCTCCTACCTTCTGCCCTTTCTAGGCTGAAGAGTCTTACTGTATTCAGTCATTCTTTTTCCAGGTGCCATTATCTGCGGTCATCTTTCTCTGAACCTTTCACGTACTACCACATCCTATTCCTATCCTTTGAATTTCAAGTACCAGGATTGCATGCAGTATTCAAAGTATTGGTTAGGTGGCCACATGATTTTATACACTGCATAATGATGCTTCCCATTTTGTTCTCTTCCTTTGCTAATGTTTTCTAGTGTTTTGATTTTTCTGTTGTGACTGCTGGTTAGAATTGAGCTGATGTTTCTCTGAATGAATATTAAGAAGTGTCAAAATCCTTTGAAAGTTTTCTGAAATAATCCTTATAAAAACCAAAACTGCCATCTGTGCAATGAGTACTGTTCTCTTAGTGTAACATGAGGTACTTTGTAGTGGAGTGTTTGTACTGATAGCTACTTACTCATTAATGACAATAGATGTAAAGGTGGACAAAGCAAGTGAAACTTCGTTAGTGTTAAGTGTTTGCACTAGCACTTTGAAGCATAAGTTAGGATCGGGACCCAGCTAATGTGGGTGAAATACAGGTGCAAAGAAGTCCCAGAGAGTTTCTGTAGAACTAGGGAAGACAAGCACAGGCTGTAAGAAGTAGCAATATTGTGGTATAGACAGGGATATGAACCACAGAGAATCAGTTTGTCAGTGTTGGAACAAAACAGGGAACCTCTGCTGTCTTTCAGACTGATTCTCTGCCATCTACTACTGTTTTCCTCTTGGTTAGGTTAGTCTGGCACTAAAAGTTTTTCAAAAATCTGTTATAAAAATTCTTCATTAAAGAACTCTAATCTCTCTCATGTGAGTGTTGGTGCACCATCCCATCTGCACATTGTCATTCCATCAGTTTGTAATTTTGCCTGTGAAGTATCACACCGTGTTCTTCCTTGTGACCAAAGCTTGTCCTTTCACATTGCTTTCCACTGGCATTTGAAAGACGACATTCTAAAGTAGCTCTAGGTTTTCTCTGGTAATACAGAACACTTTTTTATTTTCTTTAAATGACTGTCATTTTGCTTGTTCTCTGTAAAAGCAAATTAATCAATAGGAGGGTATTGTAGAGGAAGTTGTTAACATAGGTTTTGTTATTCAACACAGTTCAAATTTACTTTTGCATTTTCTACAGTGTTTCTGGAGCTCAGTGAACAAAACTCTAACGAATATTTTTGAAAGGCCAAGTAGCTCTGAAAGAATGTCTGGTTTTGAAACAATTCAGTGTAAAGACCCATTGAGTTTTAGCTGGTGGATTACTACTCATCTGGCATCACTCTACCAGTTTGACCGTAATGGAAATCTAGATGAAAAGGTGGGTGTGCTTTTTTCTAAATCCCTAAAAGTTGTTATAATTTATCAAGGTCTCTAACTTTGCTTGTTTGTTTTTGTTGATAGAAAACAATTCATGTTGTAATACAGGAATTTTCACACTCCTTAAAAATGCCCTTTAAGGTTGGTGTTGTTAAGGTGTGCTTTGTACAAGTCAGTAAACATTCCAGGAGCGCCTGACATATTCATGTTATACACCAGATATTCAGTAGATGCATTAAGAAACTGGAAAAATCCCAGCTAATTAGTAGCACATATACTTAATGATGTAGCATATGTTTTAAGACTGTCTGCCTGCAGCATAAATCCTTTACTGGGTTTGTTTTTTGAGGAACCAAACACATTAGATTGTGCCCTATGATGTATAAAACCGACTATGTAAATTGTGATGCCTCTTTGGGGGGGAAAAAAAAAAAAAGCATGTTAGCTCTGGTCTGGATAGATTCCAGTCTCTATAATTGCATTCCTTTTGCATCACAGCTATGGCTTGATGAGGTGTATATATATTTGTGTATACAGCTTAATTTTCTATGTTGGTGTGGTACCAATAGATGCTGTCTAATAACTCGAATTCAAGCTTCAGTTTAGGAAGTTCTGGCAGTAAGTTGCAAGACATTTGGTTTCAGAAGATGGCCTTAGCTTTTTCTACTGACTACAGCAGGCTAGTCCCCAACTAATCAGGTTCTCGTCTGTGAATCTCATTGTGAGCTGCCATACATTACCCTGCATTCTCTAAGGAGCCCGGGTGAGACCTGCACCTGCCTGTAAGATGTATCTAGGGCCATACTTGGTAGTGATGTGTCAAATTCCTTCATGGACCTCACTCCAGTTTTCTGCAGTTCTGGAGTCATGTAAACCCAGACCCTTCTTGCAGTCTCTTACTCTGAGGTTCATCCACCTAGTTTTAAGTTTCTAATCATTAATTGGGAAGAAAATGGGCACTTGCTGAGGAAATTCGTCCATTTTTGAGAGGCACAAAAGCTGCCAGATTTTTTTAATTGGCTATAGAGGGAACTGACTAGAAGCCAAAGAGATAGATAAAGACTCAGAAATATAGGGGTTTTGTGATTTGGGTGGGCTTTTGTGTTTGATATTGTTTTTGCACTAGGGAGAATCGGATCATGCCGTCTTCTGTCATCTGTCCTTCAGTTTTTTTACCTTTTGCCTCACTGCAGTTGTGTTTCTTTGGGGGTGGGGTTTTTTTTGTTTGTATTCTTAATTATTTTTTTTTACATTTCAGCTGGATTGCCTATATTCCTTAGTTTGCCAAGCATCAGCTATATGTGGTTTCTTCCAGATTGTGCTTAATTGCCCTTTCTTGTGAAGTATTTTTTATTTTGTCTAAATTAATAGTGTGTATTAAAACTGGAAAGGCCATACCCTTTTCTGTTAAAATCTTTACCAAGATTTCCCGTCCTGATTTAGGATGAAAGGTTAAAACCTTGAAATCTGTTTATGAACTGCAGATCTGTAAAGAGGGAGAGTCTGATCACATCAGTTGATCAGTTTGTTTTGATAACTTAAAATCCCCTCCCACCCTTCATCTTTAGATCTTTAAAAGCATTAGTATATAAGCAGAGAAGGCATAAAAAATGTTGAAATGTTGAACTTCTGTGAATGCTTTTAATCCCAAGTAAAATTAGACTTTCTAATAAAAATAAGAATGACTTTCATTGATTTTTATCTTGCAAATTCCCTGATTTGTCAAGGAATAAAAAAGATAGGGAAGATTTGATAACTCAGTGCTTGAATACTTAGTTGAAAAACTCATGACCTTTTCTGGTGGCTAGAGGACTTGATGAATGTGGGATGCTTATGCTGCTGGTGGGTTGACAGATCCTTTAGGATCCCCTGGCAGGCTGCTCATTATCATGTGGTTCAGTCTTTTCTAATAATACCATGGCAAAATGAAGCAAATTCTTACACTTTGTAAAATTGCAGAGCACATCTGATGGTTGCGCTGAAGGTTGTCTCAAGCTTCCCTTGCTTGCCCTGTTACTACAGTAGTGGGGGAGGACCACAGTCTGTATTGTATTTCAGAGGGACACTGGGAAGGTAGAATTACTGCACTCCCTGCTTATTAGAGAAACTTAGATGGAGAGAAAAGGTTATTCCCAGGTCAAATACAGAAACTAGTATGAAGCAGACATTTATCCTGGGTTTCTTATATTTTACGCCCTAATCAAAATGCAGCGATACTGTTTACTTTGATCATTGGATTTTTTTTCCTCTCTTTCATACTGATACGTACTATGTATTTAGCCTTGTGAGAGATTATTTTTTGCCCCGGGAACTGTATTATGTAAATAAGCCAAACAGAATGGAAAAAAGGATTCCTGTTGTTCTTATATTGAAGTAGGAATCTGAGACACAGTAACAGGAAGTGACTAGCCCAAGATTAAATAATATTTTTTCCTTAGAGCCCACCTGAGAGAAGAGAATTACCAAGTCTAGATTTGTTAATCATGAGGCCACCCTATGCATGCTCCTCTTGACGTTTCTGGTCATCTTTATGTTCGAAGTGTTGGCTGTGCTTCTCGTTTCTCTGAGCATGGCTGTGAGTTTGTTGTTTGTCCGGGTATCCCTGTTCTCTTAAGTGCCATGGGTTCTTACAAAAAATCTGTCAGTAAGAACAGCGCCTTTTCACACACCACAAAAATGTAATCTGTCTAGACAGTTGATGGTAACCATTTCTTTAGGTCTGCTCCCCTCCCCTACCCGAATTGCAGCCTCATTCTTTCAGTGTTATAAGATTAAATAGTCCATGATACAAATTTTTGCATCAGGGCTCAACGTAGTCCTGTTTTGTTGGTTAAACATCTGATGCGGTAGCTTCATGACACATGCTTTCTTTTAATTAACTGTGATCAGAGGTGGGAGGGTGATGTGTCATAATGATGGTTATTCATGTGCTCTGTAGCAAAAATTGCCTCTAAGCCTATGTCATCTGTGGAAGATTTTCAATTTTTTAATGTGGTCTGCATGGCCTTGAGGTTATTATGAAAGCTTTTAAAATTCTAAATAGGTTTCAGACTTGCTTCTTTTTATTTTTTCCCCTTTAGCTCATATAACGTAATTTCAAATATGCAGTGAATCAGACATATTGAATATATATTTCATACGCATGAAACCATTTTTTTTTAAACTGGGAAATTTTGGCCAGGTTTACTAGAGACTCTGTTATGAGGGATGTACAGTATATGTCTCTTTCCATAACCCCACATTCAGGTCCCACTTCACTCTTCTGAAAAGCAGGATTCATACATTTAAAAACCAAATGGGACCTGATGAGAAAATTTGCTACTTCTGAACATTGCAGGGGTCAATTTCAATATACTGTGGGCTAGGGAAATATAGACAGAATTACTTGGGGCAAAGAATTCTTGCCTTTGATAAAATAATCTGAAATGACTACATGGCAAGATATGCAAACATGGACTTTCAGCTGAGAAGCCCAGTATGGATCTTCCAGGTAGTCAGCCGTTAGTCCTTGCAAAAGTTTCCCCCTGAGAACCCGGAGGGTCTCAGCTCAAGCTTTTGGTTTTAGCAGCGCTGTTATGCACCGTAGGGTCTCCAGGTGCTGTTGATTTTTAGGACTCTTTGGGGGTGGAGGGAGGATGTCGTAAGCCAGCAGGTTTGGAGTAGGAGATGTAGATTCTACACATGAGCTGACAAGGATGGATTGTGAACAGTTGCCATGCCATATTGCAAGTGTAGCAGGGAATGCTGTTAGGATGTAAATTTAGTGGGATTTGAATGAAACAAGTCTGTTAAAAGCTAAGAGACAATTGAGGCAAAAAAAAAAATAAAGAGTGCAGCAGGTGGTTGGTGTCCTTCTTTCCTGAGTTTGGGCTGAACCTGGGTGCACTCTTGTAATTGATCCCAGCTGGTGCCAATTTCCTACAAGGCTGAGGGAGCTGGGGTTGTTCAGTCTGGGGAAGAGGAGACTGAGGGGAGACCTTATCGCTCTCTACAAGTACC
>JAOXJK010000023.1:79669546-79724807 GCA_025774025.1 Xenus cinereus
TTTTGTTTTGTTTAATAGGTTGGACTAGATGATCTTAAAAGGTCCCTTCCAACCTAGGTGATTCTGTGATTCTGTGTCAGGAGCGTGCCCTAGATTACTCCAGGATCTTGTAAGGTGATCCCCATACTGCAGCTGAGCAAACTTTGGCAATCAACACCTTTGGTTTAAATCATGTGTCCTTGGACTACGGGAGTGCAAAAAACGTGTTCTGAGCAGGCTGATCCAGACATTTGGGGGTCTCATAGCCACGTAGCACGGCTCTCTTAATATCTACTCATCTCTGACAAACCTGGCTATTGAGCAGTTGATTAGCTTTACTTGGAGTTTGCAGTAGAACCGTACCAGTGTCTAGGTATTCACATAACATCAAGCTCTAAAATACTGCAGGCAAAAATCTGACCTAAATACTAGCCAGAACTGTCTGGGAATGGTGATTGTGCCCTTCCTGGGTTTTAGTCATTATTGAAGTGCTGCCTTTACTCCTTGGCTACTTGTTGATGCAGCGGTCTCTCCTTCACCAGGGTGCTACCTCTGGTTTCATGGTACAAAAGCTTTGGCATCAATAACAGCTTAAGAAGTCCCGTTTACCACCCTAGGCATGATATGCCCTCTGCTGTTCTGGCACAATTGTTGGTGTCCCTATTCTATGACCAAGGTCAGGCCCTCCTCCCTTTTTCATTCTTTCTTTCTCTCCTAAAGCTCTGGGCAGATTCACTGATCTGTGTCCCACTAACAGAAGGACCAGAACAGCTGAGCAGTGGCATGCCACAGCTGTGAGGGCAGGAAGAGCAGCTGGCAGGATGAGGAGGAAGCAGTGGGAGCTCCTTAATTGATACTGTTCAAGTTCCTAATCGTGAAATCACAGGTTTGGTGTATCTTTCTGCAGATCTGTCCTCTAATTCGTATTTGTTCCATAAACAGTCTACAGACTGCAACTTGCTACCGTCAGCAGTCTTTCAGAATTCTCTTTTTCTTGTTGTGGAAAAATGTAAAGCCACCAAGTAGTCAAATTATGTTACATAAGTATTAGTGCATCTTTTTAAAGAGTTCATCCTTAAAATTCTCTTGGTACTCTATGGAGTTCTGTGTGGAATTGTCACCAAGTCACAGCATTAAGCAGTGTAGTCAGTAGCAGAGGAGGATCGGACACAATGATGTTGCTGCTGGAAAGCAGTTATATTTCAATTACAAAAGCATAAGATGTTCTTTATTGTAAGCTCTATATAGACATTTAAAGGACAGATATCTACAGAATAATTTAGAAGGCTTAACAGTTATGACAGTGGAGGGAATGAGTAAGGCAGAGCAATGATTAAAGTACTATGTTCATGCATCTAGTTACCTACACAAGCTATATACATAACTGAGCTTAAGAGAGGAGTTTTGGTCCTCCTAGAATTGTAAGTATGTTGGCTTCGTTGCCTTTTATTTTTTTTCCTGGGAAATAGCCTTAGTTGCAAAACCTTCTACCCTTTTTTTTCCCACTTCGCCTAAATATATCTATTAGTTAGAAATATTTGGTTTTCATTGGAAACAAGAAAAGGTGAGATTGTACTTTTCCTCCTTCCTACCCCTTATATCTTCCTTTTTACAGAATGTTAAAGAAGGAAATTATAAGACATACTTACTGCTTGTACTAATCAAAAATGCCTGAATGTTTTGCTTCTTTACTAAAAGTGAAGGTTGGGATTGCAAATGAGTCTCTTAAACCAGTTTAAACTGCATACTCTTTATTTTTGGCTTATTATTTGGTTTTGAGGCCAAATTTTTAGGACAGATATCAGTTACAGTCATAAAACAAAAAAGCTGTTTTCAGTGGTGGCTACAATATGCTCTTATGAAATGAAATGTTTCTGTAAATCTCTTGCCTGCTTATTTTCATGTTACTACATAATGAGTCCTGTGAGGAATTTCATGCTGTTAATCCATTATTTTTCAGAAACAGAAGGAATCCAATTGGAAATTTGTGGAAGAACTCCTTAAAAAATCCACTGATGCTCAAGTAAGTGAGTAAAGGAAGAAATAAGGAATAAGAAAAGTGTCAGGGATTCTTTCAGGAAAAGACAGTGCATGAAATGAAGTCCAACTAACAGGTGTATTTTTTGAATTCTAGTGGTTTTATCACAGGTAAATGAACATCCTTGACGTAGCTGAACTATGGCAATATACAGTTGCCTTCTTGTTAGCAGTTACATTTGCTTTAAAGTGGTTGTGCCTGACGCTAAATTGTCAAATAAAGGAAAAAGATAATTATCCTGGAAGGGTAGGTATATGGCTACTCAGACAAGATGTATTCAGAATAAGAACTGGATACTTAGAAAATGTAAACCAGATACTGAATGTAAGGACATCAAGTTGAGGAGACATGATGAGGGAGATAGTCAGTTGCATTGAAAATTCAGCTATATCCTCATCACAGCAGGAAGGTGACTTGCCTTGCTGAGCAATTTGTCTTACAGGCTTGAATCAAACTCTTACTGATAAGGTTCTAGTTTCTGAGCACTCATTTCATACCTTATCATTTTTCTTTCTGCAGAACTGTTAATGCAATGCTTCATGGCCCAGAGGTCAGAATTGACCTCCTTCTAAAATGCTTTTAAACATGCTGCTGTTCATCACGTTTTTAAATATGTTACGTTGCAGCTCTATAAATTTGTTCTGAACTTGTATGGTACAAATTGCAAATGCTGTATCAGCAACACCTATAAAAATAATTTCTGTAATTTCTGTACGCTGAAGACAGGAATAAACATGTTCATTTTTTTATTTAGGCTCAGATGAAATAAAAAAATCCTGCAAAGTTCTGTTGTTGAAAGGAGAAGAGAACTCAGTTCTTTTTTTTTTTCATTATTGCTGCCTTGCTCACGCTGCAGCAACAGCTGTGGTTGAAGCTGGTGTAGGGAACAAGAATTGTTACAACTGCAGTTTTTACGGTGATCTTTTGCAATTGTTAGGATAGTTGAAACAATAGATAGGGTATTAAAAAGTTGAAAAATCCTGCTATGCATAAACGCTAACATTTGTTTGTGAAGTTTTACAGCTTACAAAGTTCACTCTTTTTGAATGATTTCACAGTATGTAACTGAATACACACACTGTGCATATACGTTAAGACTGCAGTGATGACATCACTTATTGGATGCTTACCATTCTGTGAGAGAAACTGGAGAGGTTTAGATGAGATAAGAAGCATAAAAGCTGTGAGTAGCTTATTAACTGCCTTCCTGTGTTGCATCTTGTGTATGTCAGCAACCTGAGGAACAGTAAGAGGACACTTGTAGTTCTGTTTTTCTTCAAAATATTCCTCTTTTCTTGTGAATGTTTACTATTTTGCATAAACGTTACTCTGAAGTTCAATATACATAACATACACAGCTTTTTGATGCTTCTGTTAAAAAAGTACTGAATTGTGGACAATTTAGAAAGGCAGCTAGATGGCCAAGTTCCGAAGGTTTGAATGATGAATCATGACACAGTAATATAAGGCAAATACCTGTTTTAATTTCCAAAGCCAACTACTGTTGGAATTAAAACAAACCCTCATTTGCCAAGGATATGTTTGCAACTATTACCAACCATCTAAGGAGCCATGTAGTTCTTTTAAATTTGTTAATTATTTTTTCTTCCATTGTGGAGTTAGCTGCTTGTAGGAAATGCTCCTTGGAGAGGATTAATCTCTAAATGTGCATGCACACCAGCTACCTTCAGAGCGTTTAGGAAGGAGATTGTCTTTTACCAGTAGACATGTTCCCCTCCTCTGATCTGTCAGCTTCATGTGGCCAGAAGAAGTCAGTAATGAAGTGGATCATGGAGAAGCAGGAAAAAGCAAAAGGGAGAATACTGCTCTTTGAATGAACAACAGGACAGTATTGGTGACACTGCCCGCTAACACTTGGCTTGAGTTTGTTAGTAAATCCTCCCTGAGCCATCCCTTTCAGCATATACCCTCTGTTATCTATCCTAGAGATGCACAGTAATAGCTGTGCAAAATAAGTTAGAAGAAATGATAGTGCTGAATCACTCATTTGCAAAAGAGGGCAGATTTGCTGGTTAAAAACTTCATTATTAAGTATATGGGAGCTTAAAAACTAATAATGTTTAGTACATAATATGTCCATCAGCCTCATAATCCACTTGTGCTTGTTGCTCCCTAAATTCAAAAGCTTGTAGACTATACACGTTCAGAAGGAGAACAGGAATGTATAAAGGATGGCAGGGGAGAAATGGAGATGAAATCAAGTATGTGTATAGTTTTGTGTATTCAAAAGCATCTGAAAAAAGTGCGGATCATATATTTTAATGTAAATTCATACTCACTCTCTCCCACCAGTAACAGTTAATTTCTCTTCATGTGAGCTTCAATTTCTGTCTTGTGGAAAGATGATTTGATAGGCACAGCTGCAGATGTGGATTTTGAGGGTAAGGGAGCATCATGAAAGCTGGAGTTAGCTTTAATGTCCTTAGGACAGCTAAGCATTGGAACGCAAAACTAACTAATCAGTGTTAAACCTGCAGCATTTTGGTAGCTTTGGTAGCTTGTTGAGATTAGTGATCCCCAGCACAGCGAGGGCAGCTCTCGTGGGCAGCAAGGAGCCTGAGCCACCTTCATCTGGCATATGCCTGATTTTGGTGGTGATAAAGACTTGCTGAGGAAGGTGACACACGTTCAGGTGGAGATAGCAGAGGGTGCTGCAGTGCCCTGTCTCCAGGTAGGAACTCCTTCTCTGTAAGGTTATAGTCAGCCTGCTTCTGAGCGAGGATAAGATGTGAAGGTGCTGTTCAGGTTAGGGGACCAATGGAGATGGGAAGCAAAAAGTTGTGAGCTGTAAATAAATGCAAGAGCAATAATGGATACCTGGGCAGGTGTAGAGTGCTGCTTCCCTCAAGATATCCTCTCAGCTTTAATCATTTGACAGACTGGTGAGTTTCTTAGCCAGAAACTGCTCTTTTTTATAATTCTTAATGGATAGAGTTGAAGACAATTTGTTGTGTGATACAGATGGGAGATCTTTCACAAAAAAAGGATACTTATGGGGAAACTAGGTACATGAAGTATTCCCTATTTCTTTTGTAATTTGGATTTCTTTTACTGGGCTAATGATAAAAGTAGAGCTGGTTTACAATTCTATTTGTACTACAAAATGAAAATTGTTGTACTAGGAATATTAACATAGCTGTATTTGTATGCTAAGCAACATCAAACTGACTAAATTTATGGATTGTCAGTATAAGATGAATTTGTGTTTACAAAGTTTTATTGTAAGTGAGAATCAAAAGCTTTTCTGTTTGTAAGAACTAATAGCAGTCTGTCTTATTAGCCTTCTCTCATTTTAGAAAATAAATGCTTTGTGTTGTTTCAATTCTGCCTCGATTTTTGTTATACCTTCACTATATTTTTTGTTTAATTCTACTCTAAAAGAGATACAGAAGTATTTGTTGGAGTTCTAGGAAACCAATTTTGCTACTACAGTAGGAGGTCATAAGAGAAAAATGTTGTGTTTAGATAGTACTATCATTTTGATACTATCTGGTGTTCCTCCCTTCTGCGATAAATTAAAAGCTGACTACCTCAAGAGTTCTGATAGTATTTCCAGCAGTGCAGGAGACCATTTTAAGCAAAAGAGCAATGAGAGAATCCATTATTCCCAGGGATATTTGAAGTCTGGAGAACTCTTTCATATTAAATTTGCGGTAAAGCCTTCAGTACGGTCTTGGTTTTGTAAACTGTTTGAAAACTACTGTTAGACAGGTGAATAATTGTTAAAATTGAAGCTGCTCACAATGCCATGTTTATTGTCAAATTAATTTAACTGAAGCAGTCACTGTTTGTTGAATCAGATCCTAGACATAATTCTATACACAAATTACAGTTTTAAGTCTAAGCATCCTCTTCTACAGTGTGCATTTTGGTGTGTGCTTTCGTTTGGTGTGGCTTTTTTTTGTTGGTGGTTTGGTTGGTTGGTGTTTGTAGTGGTTTTTTTCATCTTTCATAACTGTGTTGATCTCTCTTGAGAAATAAATATGTTCATCTGCAGTTTCTTGTTTTATATCAAGACCCTTGCTTTTATTCATATAAAAAATCTGAAGCTGTTAAAAATGGCTGCGGTTCTGTCCCTTGTTTTTTTTGTATAAGGTTGTTATTTTGGGAAGACTACTGATTTAATAGCTACACTTATGTCATATATAAAAACAGTTCTTGAGGATCACCTTTCATTTGTAGGCTTTTTTGTTATATTTAAGCTATTATCCTGTACATCTTTTAATGAGTCTCTCTTGAAGAGTTTCTTTTCCATTTCAGTGTTTTTCACGTTGTTATACATAATGTCTTGAATATGTAATTTTCTACGACAACTGAACAAAACCTTTTCAATTTTCAAGTTGTTTTAGAACTATACTACTTTAGAAGCCATATGCCCTACATTAATTGTTTATGAGAAGGCAGATGTGATTAGAAATTATTGTAGATGATTGTAGATGACGGTCTTCTGATAAAGTGTAGTAAATAACGTTTTCCACTTTGAATGTATAGCCAGGTATAGATAAGTTAATGAGTTATAACTCCTTTGTGTAGCATTGAAAATGGGGAAAAAAAAAAAAACAGCTCTAAGATGTGGTAAGCCGTAAGAAGTAGCATTGTGGGTGAGAGCAATAGACACGCTCTTCCAGTAACAGGCACTTAATGAAAGACTATTTTAAAATAACAACAAACACACACCCCCCCACCAAACAAACAAACAAGCAAAAACGCCAACAAAATCCAGCACAGCTTAATGTTATCTTTTTCCATCATCTGGCATCAGTGTTTGTGTGTTGTTTTTTTATTATTTATTTGAGGGTTTTCTGAGCTGGGTGAGCTTGTGTCGTAATTCAGGACCTAGCACTGTAGTTGGAACTGAAGGGGATAACTTCCCAATATTTTTCTGAGGCATGGTTTCCTTCATTTCACTTTCTGGTGCTATGATTTTGAGTCCTGTAAATTTTTTTTTTAATTTTTCTTACACTTTTATTCCTCTTTAGCTTAATTTATGCTGTTAGAAATTCCAGGCCTGTGTAACATTTAGGGGTGTTTGAAAGCTAGAAGTAGGTCAGGGGTTTCTCTTGTCACAGAGCAAGTTTGCTGCTGTCCCAGACATGTGTCAGACTTACATGTGTAAAAATCTTCCCTTACTACAACTACACACAAGCTGGTCCACTAAGCCACTTTTATAGTCAGCAGAGACAATAAAGCCCTTCCAGGGTTTATCATCCTAAAGCAGATCTCTAAAATAGGCTGGATTAACCATGTGATTTCAGTCTGAGCATGGAGCTCCTAATATTCCAGCTCCAGCATGAGTCCAGTTTTGCTGACATCAAAAGCTGGATGAGATGAATCCCTCTCTCAGTATCCCACAATTACAACCCGAATGCTTCTAATTGTTTGGAATTTCCTATTTTCTTTCTTATGACCCTTCTTCCTTTTGTGTGCAAAATTTGGAACTGATGAATACCAAAAATGTAGTGTGGTGTGGGGAGAGTTTTGTTCATTTTTTTTTTCCCCCCCTGGTGTTCAGAGAATTATTTGCCCTTGATTTAGAGTTGTCCGAACAGTAGCAGTTTAGCCATGTTGCTGAGGTTTGAGAAGGAACACAATTTAGAAAGAAAAGATCCTCCTGTTTGGAACCCTATAAAGAGAAATGTGAGCTCTTGGGTAGTTGCACATTCCCTCTGTTTTGTGAGGTTCTGTACCAGGTAGTCATGTTTCAAGTTAGTCTCACAGTATTGTTAATTAAGACTGTTATGTTAATTTGTCTACAACTCTGTGTACACCTGAAATGGTGCATGATAAACTATTATATTGGCTGGATTGCAGGATGTAATTGTCAGCTTTTATCTTCTAGTTCATTGCTTATATCAGCAGATGCATTTACTCAACATTATATAACGACAAAATATTTTTTATATTAGGAAATTATTCTTAATAGTCTGCTAGTATTGAGTTTATGTGTAGACAAGGTGATGCTGCCCTCCTACAATAAACTTCTTATTCCCTTTTCAAGACTGGTGTGTTAGAGGAACACCTACGAATGCATCTTCAGTGCTGTTTGACTTTGTGTAGTTTCTGGGAGTTGAACCTCTCTATTGTCACCATACTCTGGGATTATTACAGCAAGAACCTGGTAAGTAGGTGAATGTATAAAAATGTAGAGTTGTGTGTGGACAGTCCTTGATTTTTAGACATAAATTCTGATTCTTTTCTAACCAAGCTCGATTGCTACACTTCTGTACAACTGACTGGTCAGTGGCAGTATCCCCAGTTTGCAAAGTTTATTTAAGAAATTATGTTTGAATATATGTTATGGTCCATTGCATGATGTCACAATAGAAGACATCGTAATATATCTTTACTCTTATTTTCTGTCAGTACTACTGATTTTAAGATCTTGCAAAAACACTTTGCACATAGTTACAATGCACTTCCAGTTTTTGAGTTGTGGTAGGAACACGTCCTTTTGCTTGTGTGAAGGATTCCATCTCACTGCCTTCGGAATATTAACGTTTATTGTTACATCTCATCTTTTCTTCTAGAACAGTTCCTTTACCATTCCTTGGCTTGGTCTGAAGGGTCTGGCAAATGTTAGTAAAACTTCTTTGTCAATGCTGGAGTTGGTGAAAAGTTGCTGTTGTGACCAGGAGATCCCCGCCCTCTACAACTCCAGGAACAGCTACTTCATTTTTCTCAGCATTTTGGCACAGATGATGAAAGAAGAGGCAGAGAACAGTGGCGTGCATCCTTGGAAACAAATTAAAGGACGGTATGGCCACTATTTAGTTTGTCTTACTTATCTGGTCAGCCAGGCTGCCTGCCCTTCCAGACACATACCAAAGCGAGCAGGGGGACTGCGCTCACGAGAAAGCACAGGGGATGAGGGATCCAGGGCGATTTCTGATTTGAAGAAGACAGTTGTTCCCTGAAATTTCTGTTGCCAGCTGAGGCTGTGATGGGGTCCAAGAGCTGGGTCCAAGAATCACCTTGGCAATCGTAGCTTATGATGATTTACTTTGTCCCACAGGCCAGGAATTTGGTACACTGGCAACCTGCGCAGTGGTACAACCCTATTGCCAGAGAGACAATATAATTAAGGCACAGAAATTGCTTGAGCTGTATGTAAGCCATGTGTTGTCTAAGAATATGCAGACTGGCTCTTGCTAGGCCTGCAGTTTCATTTGTATTTCCATTTTCTTTTTCATGGTTTCTAAAATGTCTCACAATATTAATTTTTTTGGTGAGAGTTTTAATTTTTCATTTAATTTTGAAACATGCGAATTAAGAGGTATGGTGAATCATGATATGAACATCCATAAAATATATATAGTCTAAATCAAAATCATGATTTTTTTATATACTTAATGAATCCTTAAGAATTTTATTATAATAATGAGATTGCACTGATCATTAGAGGTGCTAAGTTCTCAATTTTTCTTTCATTGTATATAAAAGACTTAGAATTAGTTTTCTGGGTTTTGTTTTGATTTTTAAACGTATTTTACTAAGTATTAACAAAATTATTAAAATTTTAAATATTAATGAAGACCTTTTGTATGCAAGCAATAAATGTATTAAAAATGAACATGTGTGCGCACAGCTTACAAAGAAATGTGGTATCTTTCTACCAAGAAAGAAGGGTTATCTTGCCCATCAAAAAGGGAAAATAGATCTAAAGTCTATCTAGGTTCCATAAGTTGTTACAGTCAGTAAAATTTGAGTTCAAAAATTACTACAACTACGTAGAAACAAATATGGGTTTGGATGCTCAATCAATGTCTTGCTTTAGTTAGTAATTTTAATTAGTCTGCTCTGTTTTTACTCCAAACAAATTATACTTACATTTTTGTGCTGTTATAACCTGTTACTTTCCCTAATTTAAGAGGGGGAATAATAATACACAACATACACTGTTGTGGCTCTGCTCAACCAGTATTCATCATTTCTACCTCGAATAAATCAATTACACAAGTAGCAAAATTCAACAGCCTACAGCTATGATTTTGGGATGAACTCTGTTTTCAGCAGCTAACCAAGCATTAATTGATGCATGAAGAACGTAAATGCCTGTCAGTAGTAATTTACTACTAAATAACATTAATTGGATTTGCTGTAATTTTTGGTGGCTAGATTTGATAACCTCAGCACCATTTTCAACTATTTTTCCAGGTGACAGAATAGGAAAACAGCATTTATGGATGTTTAACTACTGTATGTGGAACTTACTTAAAATTGAAGGTGAAGGGTATACCCAAGGTTTTAAACACACAAATCAAAAAGCTAAGCAAGCCATTTTCATCTTACTCCTCTCTTGTAGCAATGATGATGTTTATTTAAAAGTCCAGATCTGAGCAAAGGTCACAGAAAAGGCATCTATATAAAAACTTTCTGCCTTTTGTCAACCACTTTAAAGTTGCAAAGTAGGAGCGCTTCTCCCATCAGCTACGTATGACTTGAGCACTGTCATCTAAGCAATACAGCTCAAATTTTCTTAAGATCATCCTCCTGGAGAGAGGTTTCTCTCCCAAATGCCTCAGTTCCCCTGTTTTCTCCCAAAATTGTAGTTCGCAGTCTGTACACTAGGTGCACGGCACACTCTGGTACAGACTTTGGGGAACTGCTATGGAGAAAAGGAACTTTCCATTTGAAATCTTCCTCTCCCTTTTCCTGCAGTGATGATTACGTAGGTGAGCCTTTGATCGCAGCAGCTGTGGGAGTGTAACGTAAGAACAGGAATCAGTAGTTAAAGGAAGGGGGGTTCCTGGTAGTTTTTTTGAATTTTCTTTATGCCACCTGGAAATAATGGAGTTTTAAGAAAGAAGTTGTACAGGAATTGAGAGATGCCACTTAATTACAAATTATTTCCTTTCCTAGCAGCCCTCATGGACTAAGTTTGATGGATGTGAAGGTGTGGTGTGGAGGATGTCCATCATGGACAAAATAGTCTGCTCAGCTTTGTAGTAGAGGCTAGATAAGGGAGAAGGGTTAGGCTGTTCCTGGGCTTGGAAACTCCTTACGTGTACCTTGTATTGGGAACAGAAAATGAATATTTTGTTCCAGTAGCCAAAAGAGTAGAAGAGATGAGGGAAAAGAGGATATTTAAAATGTACGGGTTATTGGAAGAGGATAACTGTAAATTAAAAGCATGGAGATACAATTTTAGTGTATCAAGCAGATAGAAAATTGCATACTTTGAGAAATTCTCTCTTTCCTGATTTTTTTTGTTTGTTTGTTTGTTTTAATGTAGAATTTATTCCAAGTTCCATCGGAGAAGAATGCAGGAGCTGACAGAAGTGGGGCTGCAGAACTTTTTTAATCTGTTCCTCATGCTAGCAATTGTTGCAGAGACAGAAGATATAGTGAGTCGAGTGTTGGATCTTTTGGATTTTCTGACTCCATCCTCCATCACCATGTCTCAGAGAGCTCTCATCTGGAGAGGTCATTTTGCTTTCCTTTTGATTTATGTTGAGAAAAACATGGACATTAGTGTCCTAGCTGAGAAACTCTCAAATGCTTTCCGGGAGAAGGCAAAAGAGTTTTTAGTAACCAAAAATGACTACACACAGAAACAAAATCTCTGGACTCTACTTTCAACCTACATCGATGGTGTCCAAGAAGTGTTTGAGACCAGCTGCTACTTGAGCCTTTCTGAGGAAAAGTTGCTAAATGATGGCTTTACTATGCTGCTGCCTGCTTGTCGAGGAGCTGAACTGAGCATGGTCCTAAATTTTCTTCAGGTTGTTCTAGCCAGACTTCGGTAAGTTATTTAGTTAAATTGTGGATATAGACTGGCATGTTGGTTTTGTGTTTAGGGTTAAACTGTAGCTCATATTAATTTCTTACTGAAATAGAGTAAAAGGGAAGAGATGTCTCTGGAGGACAGTGAATGACATGTTACATTTCAAAATCCACCAATACCTTACTGCATTTAGAATCTTAGAAATGTTTCCTTACTATTTCAAGACATTAGGTTTGACATCCCTGATATTTTGTTATGAATTAGTGGCTTTGTAGAAAGTCATCCAGCTGCTACTATTTCAGACAATACTATCTCTCTTTTGGTGCAGGAAACTACAAAATTATTATCTGTACTAAATTACTTAAGTTAGGAAGTTTTGGTGTAGATTTTTTTTTTTCTTCAGTGAATCTTCTATTTTTCAGACTCTATTTTTTCTCTTTTACCAAGGTTGCAGTCAAATACAACAGTTATGGGGATTTAAATACTTGTCTGGGGTTCAACAGGAAAGAAGGAAATCATATTTTTACCACTTTCAAGCAGTTTTGCTTTGATGTACTAGTTCAGTTTTCAACATCCACAGTGCCCTTCAATAAGCATATTTATGCCTGCTGATGCCTTTCAGAGGTAGTCCTCCAGTTTGAAGCCCAAACTGCTTTTTTTTTTTTTTTTATAAGATATTAAGAGGCAGCTATTGATCTGCCATTACTTCAAATGTGCAAGACTGAAATATGTGGGAAGAGCTGTGGAAGAGTGCATAATAGGAATAGTGAGGCCCAAATGCAACATCTCTCTTTAACTAGGTTCTTTGTTATTGTCTAGTAGTTTGACTGCAGCTGTCAATAACTTATACATCCAAAGACAACAGTTTTTCAGACAGTCTTTTGAAAAAAGATGAAGCACGAAACTAAGTTTAGTTGATTTATTATTTATTATTTCGGTTCAACTGAATGTATTTACTGGAATAAATTGGGGACTTCAAAAATACTTTGACGTTTTCTCTATTAGCTAATACACAGCATTTGTTGTGTTGTTTTTAAAGATGAAATGGGAAGACATTTGAGACCAGTGAAAAAGTTGCCTATTTCATAACTTGGCATTATTTTGAAGCTTTCCAGAACTGGGGGTTATGTGGTTCTCTTGTAACACAGAGAGGAGGGCGCAGAAGTTCATTACAGGCTTCTCGGGTCACCACAGCCAAGGTACAGGACAGTATTCATATCTTTTCTTACAAAAAGCAGGTCTGCTGAAATATTTGAATTACCAACATGCTCTAATATTAATTGGTATGAGAGAGATTATTAGAGCCATGTTTTTAACAGTGCTTTATTTCAGCTGCCGTGTTTATACGTGCGGTTACTGTTACCTGCCTGTTTACCTCATCTACAGAGAAGTCTTAATTCCTTAACGTTTATAAAACACTTTCATCTTCAGGCAGTATGGAACAGGAAAATGTTACTGGTTCTGTCTCCCACTTCAACAGACTCACTGAAGAAAAAAAAAAAAGAGTTCTCTGTGGCCATATAAGTAAAACATCACTAAAACCAGTTTCTTTGTTGAGAAGATTTGGATGACTTTGTGCCAACCATATGTTAAACTGTTATTGGCTTAACCAGAGGGATGAGGCCTGGTCTGTCTGCAAACTCAGAAAATGATTCAATGCCGTTCTGTCTCCTGTTTTTAAAATCCAGGCAGATATAAGATAGTAGGCCTTTCAGAAATGTAATTTTTCTGTACGCTGCACTCTAATAATTTTATAACTGTATGACAAGGAATTTACAGGTAGGAAGGAAGTGAGATCACTGATTAAAGAGAAAAGCGGCTCCCTCTAGGCTGTTAGGAAATAATAACTTCATGTGCCACTTTCTGCTAACCCCAGATGATGGCTCACAGGAGCATTCTTTATTGCTGATTAAGTAGCATTATGAAAATACTGACTTGGTTACGTTAACTAAATGCCTCAGTATTTAAAGCTTATAATGTCAAATAGTTTTAGCGGTCCCCTTTAACATATCTTGTTCAATAGTTAAAATCGCATTCCAGGTTTCCTAGTTGCTTTTATTTGAGGATACTGTAAAAATGGCAATCTTTCATTTGCAGAGTGAGGTGTAGCCAAAAGCTCTTCCTTAATTATAGCTATTCATGCTGCTATGGTTAAGGGTCTGTCAGCATTTCCATTATAAACCTTTATTTTCAAGGGTTTGGAACGTAGCAGCGAAAACTTGCTCTGGGCTAAAACTTGACATACAAGGTTTTGAAAGCGCGCTTGTTTTCTTCCTTTCTTTTTTTCTTAAAAGGCATCTGGAAAGAGACCCCCACCTTCACCATTTTTGCACTACTGTGTTTTAAAATAACCCTTTCCAGGTTTTTCATGTATTTTTCTTGTCTGCTAGAAAAGTACTGGTAGCTTTTGATTGTTGTGTTTACCTATCCTTAGACTGTTTTAAATAGCTTTTATTTTAACCATTTTTTTTTTATTTTTATCATTATGATTATTTTGGTGTCAATATATTTAAATAGAGCTATGACTTGGCAGGAGAACTCATTTTTTGATATGCAGTGAGTGGATAATTGGAAACAAGATGCTACTTGCTGGCACTTCCAAGTATTTGATCTTCATAGTGAGATTCAGCATGAAGTGTAAGATTGTATTTTAATACAGTCTTCTTTTTAAAAACATATGTAAAATAAACAGTAAATAATCAAGAAACTCCGCGAAATAGAAATACAAAGTGCTTCCTTCCAGCGTTTACTTGGAGCATTCAGCTCCTAGCTCAGACATAAGTTTTTCCTTTATTTTTAAGCAGTTTTTAAGCAGTGGTTTGGAATCCTGACTTTTATTATTTTTTTTAATTCTTCTTAATGGTAATGCAGGCCACTTTCTTCTTAAAGGTAAATGCAGGATGCTTGCCCATGTGTGTTTTCAGTTGTTCCAAATCTCTAGCACTACGTGTCATCTGAGTGCCTCGTGACACAAAAAGGAACCCTAGGTTAATAAAAATACAGGCATTTAATGGATTTGACAGTATTTTCTGTAAAAATTGACAAAGACTCAGAGAAATCTGCTGAGTGCCTGGAAACAGTAGGTTTCAGCATTGCACTATGTTATTCTTAAAAGAAGTGCTTGAAACATGTTAAAATGTCTTTTATTGTAATCAGGTATTGCTCTGACAAGAGCTTTCTCTCATTATCATCATCCTGACATTTGGGTTTTGTAGTGCATTAGGACTGAGTTACAGGATTATAAAATGCACTTCCACGCCCAGGTGTAACATCACTGCTGTACTCCAGACATCTTTGCCTAGTTTCAGGGAGACTTGCTACTGATTCCTGTAGGAGAAATGAGAAGAACCACAAACCTAATAACATACTATATGGTAATTTTATTGTGAAAACAATTCTTGGGTATTTATGCCTGTTTGTATTGTTCTGCCAGTGTTGAAGGACATGAAAAGGTACTGAAAATTTCAGTGTGTAAATTTCATAAGCTCTACAGGAATACTAATCAGGTAAACCTGTCTCTAATTAAAAGTTACTTCAGTAATTGGGCCATGGATAACAGCAGAACTAGATGTTTCTATGTGTTAGAGTGTGTCTAGCCTTGAGGTCGTGAGAGAAATCACGATAGGAATGGATTATCCAGTATATCTTTGCTATGGAAATGTATAGTCATTTGTAATTTTTTTTGCGTTATACTTGCCATCAAAACAGCCTGTGGGAAGCTTTCCGAGACCAACAGAAGCCTCTCTCCCCCTCTCTCTTACTGTGTAAGTCAGCAGATAAGCTCAGGAGGAGAATAGAAAGGTCTCCCCCCTCCCTCCTTCTTTTTCACCCTCAGGGGTTTTAGTGTTAGTCTTTGTAAAATGTATTTTCTGATGTTGAACTTCTGAAAACTGTATCCAGAAGAGTTTGGAAGAGCATGAGTTTTCTCTTGCCCATCCCATCCCGTTCCGTGAGTATATTTAGAGCTACCGGCTGTGATGTCCTGATAAGGCACAGAGGGCAACTCTGTGACTAAATCACTGAACCCAGAGTCAGTTGGGCACTAAGATCTCCCAGACTTAATGAATGACCGTAGAAAGTCATTAAAAGTTGTGATGAACTTTGTTTACCTTTGTGGAAAAAGGAAGTAAGTCCTTCCTTTTTGACTTTGCAACACAGATCTTACAGTTGGGGAGCAAGGAGGCCGTGAAGTGCTAACTTGATCTATCGTTTAAAGTATTTTTAAGGGTGGGTTTGTTTTTTTTAAGTTCAATTATTCCATTAGTAAAGCTGATATTTGGATGAGTGTAAAGAAAATCAAGTCTCTAAATGTTTTGGAGCATGGGAAGCAAGCATAGCTTTAGAATATAACAGTATTTTGAGAGGTTTGCTGTGTCCAAATCCTTAAAAATAGCCCGTTACCATGTTCTGTGGGATATACTGAATGGGGTCTTAGCTACAGTTGTTGCCTTAAGGTGTGGCTCTGGGAATTAAACTGTATTTCTCTTTCTCCTCCTTTATGTGAGATTTGAGATTATTTTATTTTTTTAATATTTTCTTTGGTATAAAATAATGACGTTTATACTTTTGTCCCTTGTATTCTGATCTTCAGAGATGACTAGCTAAGAGTGACATGTGTTTTGATTGTGTATCCTTTGCTCTCAGAGTATTACTGTACAAAGGAATTAAATCAGTGTGCACTGGAGCTGTGTACCTAATACTTTGCTTATAGAAAATTCCTGTGTATGGCTAGCACTGGTTCAGGTTTGCAAGAATACTCACTTCCACTTCTCGCTGTCTCTTTTTCTTGAAGCAGCCACGTGAGAGACGAAGAATTGGTTAAAATCGATTTCATATTGGCGTTTAAAATGTAATAGAGATTATCTGCCTTAGAAGGAGGGCAACAGAGCTGTTGAAAAGGCTGGAAGGAATGTCCTGTGAGGTGCAGCTGAGGACTTTGGGCCTGTCTAGTTTGGAGAAAAGGAGGCTGAGGGACAGCCTCATTGCTCTCTACAGCTTCCTGAGGAGGAGAAGTGGAGAGGGAGGTACTGAGCTCTTCTCCCTGTTATCTAGTGATAGGATGCATGGGAATGGTTTGAAGCCTAAACCTGGGGAAGCTTAGACTGGACATTAGGAGGCATTTCTTTGAGAGGGTGGTCAGACACTGGAACAGGCTTCCTGGAGAGGTGGTCGATGCCCTGAGCCTGTCAGTGTTTAAAAGGCATTTGGACTTTAGCTTTTGGTCAGCCCTGAATTGATCAGGCAGTTGGACTAGATGATTATTGTAGGTCTGTTCCAACTGAAAAATTCTGTTCTATTCTAGAATCACTTTAAGAACAAACTGAAACAACAAAAAAAAAAAAACCTGTCAAAGGACCTTCTGATTGTTGATGCCCAAACAAAGCCAGTCTTGGTAGACACCCAAAGCTAAAGAAACTCAAGTCTAGTACTCGGACATCAATCACGAAGGTACACAGCTCAGTCCCCCATGCTGTAGGTTGAAACGCTTTTCTGTGTTTCATCCATTGTATGCATTTTATCTACCAAAAATTAATCCACATAAGCTTTCTGTGGCCTACCTGACAGCAGTACAAGACTTACTGTTGTGAAAAAAGTAAATCCACCAAAAAAAGAGAGTAAAATCATATCCAGGTGTACCGAGAACCTGCTGCTTGGGACCCTGCGGTTGTTTAGAGAAATATGTGCTCCCTGAAGGACGCAAAGCACAGATTTGTTTTCTAATGGAAGTGTCTCACTTCTGAAACTGTTCTCCCCAAATTAACTTTCCTCTCAGTTTTCCTTCTTTTATTCTTCACACGAGGTGTGAGAATGGCTTCTCACATGGAATATCTTTTCGTTGTGGATGTTAAACAAAGAAATACTTTTCCCAATAAAACCGTTATATGCAAGTAGCCTTCTAATCTCTTAATTTTGATTGTTTCTTCGTTACCTTACAAGATATATATTTCTTCTCTCTTTAGGATATCTCTTGTCAGATTTAAGGCTTATTTAAAATGAAAAGAAAGCTGAAGCAATTTTCTTTATTCCATTTCAGTCTCCTAAGGCCTATTTCCCCCTGGTGAGCTCATAGCAACAGGGGGGTTTAAGGGAATTCAGCTTTCTGCAAATTAATGTCTCACATCATGAAAATTCAGGACTTTTTTTTTTTTCCCTATATCTTGAAAAAGTAATACAGTGAGTGCGAGTATTATTTCTTGCCAGCGGGTGGAAGATGAATGATTTTGTCACAGTTTTACTGCTTGATGAGCAGTGTCCTGAGGGTCAGGCTTAAGTCTGTGTCACTATGCTGCTCATTACTCTTGAGCTAAATAAGGGCTGATTGGATCTAAATTGCCTAGCACATGGGCCGCAGATGAGCTCAGTGAGTAGGGGATGACCTGCTATTCAGGCTGGGAGTAACCCCGGTGTGCAAATGCTGCATTAGAACACCGTGGGAGAATGAGAGGCTACCGACCGCTGCCAGCAAAAGAAATCGAAATGTAAAAACTCTTTGATGCTGCAGTGTTAGAATTTGAAATGTAGGAAGTGACAGGTTGATGGTACTTATCAGCTTTGGCTGGATTAGAGAACAGTGTCATCTTGCTTATATAATGACAGAAGAATGAAGCTGGCTCCCAACTACTTTGCGGTGCGGAGCTGCTGCTGTCAGAGTCAATGCTGCCTCCTACTGACAGTCTGGGCAGAAGGATGGGGAAAGCGGATGGACAGCCGGCTTGGGAAGATGTTCTCGGGCTCTCTAGCGTACCCAAGTGTATCTTTTCTGCTATCTATCCCCGTACCTTTCTGGTCTCTTCTCTTAAGCAGCGAATCGCAAACCTGATTGATAAAATAGCAACTGTACGTTCTGGGACAAGAGCAAACCACTGTCATCTTCAAGAATGGTCAGACGAGTCATCTACATACACTAAACCATACATGTGTGTCTCTGATTCACACAAAGTATTTCCCTTTGTGCTCCTCTCTCCATTGCTAACCCCTGTGAAAGGATGGGATCTCCGGAGAGGAGAATTAATTTGTACCTGTGTGTTTTAAAGAAAGTTGACCTTTAAAGAGGAGATTAAAAAAAAAAGTCTGAATGAACTCAAAGGAGGATCCTTATGCTAACTGAACACATGAATATACTCGTCTTGATGGAGGAAAATGAAAAGCACCTGCTGGGTGCTGAACACACACTGGTTGTAGTAGTTTTTGCAGTTCTGAAAAATTCAGTTCAGTGGTTCAGTAGAACAAGCTTTTGGGTTTTGTTCCCCCACCTCCATCACTGGTGCTTTGGGAACGGCGTAATAGCTACAATGGTGATAAGCAGTCACTTGCTTCATTTTTTTCCAAATTTGTTTCAGATTCTGTTACTGACAACTATAAACTACAGTGTCAGTTTCTCTTACTGCTAACTTATGGAACTACCTCATCGGCAAAAGCAGTTTGGTGCTCGTATGAAACCAGTGACTAAATGATGAGAAGGAATGAATCTAAATCATTCCGAGGTTTCTGTTTACTGTTTTCTGGGTGTATACCATTTGATTCTTCTTCCCCTGGGATGCTGTTGCTCGTGATGCCATTTCTTCTGGGACATAAAACAACTTCCAGTTTACTTGTTTCTGGGCATTGCAACAAAAAAGGAAGAGAAAAGAAAACAGCAGCCTTACAACTATGAAGAGTTTTAATGTAAAATGGTGTGAGTCTCGTGGAATGAGAGAGATTTTCATAAAGCACGTAATTCGTGTGAGGCTTCAGTGTTACTTGTATTATCTTAGCATTATCAGCGTTTAATGGTATGGCTTCAGATCAGTGGAAGTGAGGAGCTGTTTAGCACAACTGGTTGTAGTAGATGAAAACGAGTTACAGAGTTTAGATAGGGACAAAAGTTATAGGGTATTTCTCTGTGTCCAAATGGAAAGCAGAACCAGAATTTAAAATTACTTTGGTAAAAAAAAGATCATCAGCAAGAAGAAATAGTGAAGGCCGAGTAGTGAAGTTAGGAAGGAGAATTGCTACGAGAACATACGGGATGCTTGGCGTGGCCAAAATATGGGGAGGTTTGACGCACCGTGAGGGGAGAGAAACAAAGGGGATCTCCACATCTGGGTTGGTTATGGTGAGGTAGCTACCAGAACTTGTAGCCCAGCTGGCTGTCCCCGTGCTTTGTAGACTTTGCTGCCCTCTCAGCACAGGTGGCTGCAGGATCCGGTATTTTGTCCCTGAACTAGAGCAGTTTCTGCCTGGCGTGGGGAGGAGAACCAAAATGATTTGCGAATGGTACTTCAAATGGATTCTCTAGTATCTTAAAAAGGGGGAGGTGGGGGGTGGGCATGGTACTTCCATTTTCATGTCTATTCACATGGATGTTTATTCACATGGATGTTTATTTACATGAATTTGTAAGACCATAGGGGCTGTAAGAAAATTTGAAATATGGTAGATATCTGTCTGTTGGCTGACTTTTGACAGTGACTTTCTCTTATGCACACAGCCTCTATGATATTAGGAAGCAGGACTTAATGTGACTCTGCTTAAGAAAAATAAATTTAAATATCATTGTGGAGTGTGTTAATGAAACTTCTGCCAGTGAGAGCTGCTTATTCTGTCTTCAGCTGTAGCTCTGTATGCGGCTCTGGACATGTCAGTTTACAAACATTTATGAATAAACTGAAAACTGGAGATAGTCATGGAAGTGAATGATAGGAGCAGGAAATTTGTAGAAGTTTGACGGAACTGATTTTAGCTAGGAAAGGGTGAGAGGAGACATGCTAGAAGTTATCCAGTATGTAGAAGGATGTTGCAAAGAGGACAAGTTGCCTGTTGTTCTTCGTGCCAGTGAAGAAGGAATTGGCTACGTTTGGGGCAGAAGTTTAGTGTGGTTATTTAGAGGAGGCTGCAGATGTCAGCACTGAGGCAGACTGCAAGACAGAGTTGTGGAATCAAATTCCATTTTTTTTTACTTTTTAGACAATGCATTAGACAAACATTTGCTGGAGGGTAATCTTTGTAAGCTTACCAGGCTGCTGAGATCAACTCCCTAAATGACTCTTGAGATGGTACCCAGCCCTTCACTGATGTTTCTGTGATTTGATATTAAGGAGTGCTGGATGCAGCTGGTGATTGATAAATAAGGATGCTTCCTAAACAGTGTTCTGTGCTTTTCCTTACAGAACAAAAACTCAGTGAAATCAAAAGGTAAAGAAAGCGTACCTGAAACAGTAACCTGCCGTTAAATTTAACTTTAGAAATCTGTCATTGATTTTGATTTGTAGTATCCACATTCTTTTTAATATCCCCTTTCTGTTCAGGGGGGAAAGTTGAACCTGTTTGGTGGTTTGGCATGCTGCTGGTTCTTGGAATTTCTGGGGTGGGAGTGTGAGGGTGGCTCCTAGTGTGTGTGCAGCACAATGGCCCTGCTGAAGAGGGTGCTGGGTTTTTGGTGGGTTTGTGTTCAAGTCTTGAAATCTGTCTAGAAAATTACTTTGAAAATGCTTTTTTAGACATTTTGTAAAGAAAGCTAATTGATACAGGGCATGTACGTGTGCGCTGCCATGTTTTATTTGGCTTGGAGCAAGTCCAAGTGCCATTAATTGCCAATGCCTAAGTGCTCCAGCTTTCTTTCCAGTGGCGCTAAACCAGGGACAATGAAAATGTGCCTTATGTGAAATGAGCCTGAAATAGTGTGCCACCCTGACCTCCCGAAAAACAAAGTGGAAAGAGTAGAGCGTACTCTGCAACATGTGCATCATCTCGTGTTCTTTTGGGGGTCCCTTCCTGACATTGTCATTGGGAGGAGCAAGAAAAGGTAAAAACAGTTTGTGGTTTGCTTAGTTCTCTGATAAGCTGGAGGTAGTGCCTGCTCTCTTCTCTTTTTCACAACCAGAAGGGCTCTGTTTATCTCTAATCAGGGTTAATTAAAGCCTTGGGGCAATGCTGAGGCCCTGCCAATGGCTGGAAGGTACAGACATAATCAAGGCTGCAGCCCCTCACTGTGGGGAACGGGAGGGAACCATGGGCTGGTCACAGGCTCTGATAATACAGCTGTGCTAATTTTTTCTGAAAACACACGAGTGAACTTTTTTTTTTGTTTGTCAAATACTGCTGTTCATTTATTAATTTCTGGCTGTTCTCAAAGAGCGGTGTGAAGTCTCTGGTTTCATGTGGGCGCTGGTGAGTCCATGTTAGGGAATGGAAACCTTCTGATTCTCTCCATGGCAATGCAGGGGCTACAGAGGCAGCAGGAGCCATCGCTGCAGCCGGGGACGTGTGTCATCTTTTATCGAGGGGCAGGAGAAGGGAGGGACAGGCAAGTACCCGTGTGCTTGCCAGGACAATGAGGTGGTTTTTTTTCCTTTTGCCGCTTTTTTGCAGTCTTGTTTTCCTTATAAAACTCAACTGGGAGAACAAAAGCAAGTATTTCCATTGGCATTCTTTGTTTTCCTGGACAGGAATATATTGATTAGCTATTGGCGATGTGCATTTGACAATACTTCAGTGAGTGTTCTAGGTATCTGCCTAAAATATTTTAAAGTTGCTAAAGATTTGCTCCCAGGGAATTCCTCCGATTCACACCACGCCTGTATATTCCAGACTATTCTACAAGGCCTTGGTTTGGGGAGCAAATGCTGAGTCTATACATTTTTGCATCCTTATGTGGAGTTTTGTATTATATGCAAAGATGACATCAAAAAGTAAAGCACTGTGATCATCTCTTAAATAATAATTAACTATAGCACAGCCATGATTATCCAGATGTCATAGGGAGAGCGAATATATATTCAGGCAATCAAGGGATTTTACGATGTAATTATTAGACGTTGGGGAGACATGACCCTGTTTAGGGTAACAGGGAGCTATGGTTAATTGATGTTAGGATAATCAAACTTTTACAGTTTTATTATTCTGGGACCCCAGGCTTTGCAAGAAAGTGTGGGCATGTGCTTAGAAAAAAAGAAACCCCAAATATCTGAAAATATATGCCTAAGAGTGAATCTTCAGGTTATGCTTGCATTCCCTTGCTGTACTGAATTACTGCTATGATTATAAGCATTGAAAAATCATTTATATTGTCTGTAAATCATCCCCATTTTATATCACAGTGAAAATTCAATACATCTTGATTCTGAGTATTTTGTAAAGGTATCTATTTTCCTAAGACATCAAAAATGACTATTTTTTTCCAAGTCAAACTCAAAAATTGAAGGTGTTTTTTCCTGCAGCCAAGAATTTTTTGTTGTTTTCTTTGTCAAAAGAAAACCTTTGATATGTGTACAGTCTGAGCATTATGACAGAAAATACGGTTGGTGCAGTCCCCCTCCAGCTTCATTGTCTTCTCCACGTTTAGAACATGAGGACATAAAACAGAATTTCATTTCATTAGAGTTCATTATGAAAGGGTTTCCACTACGCTGCCGTGATACTGAACCTCTGGAATTTCTAATAACTCAACCTGCCCTCTGGAAGATTTGAGATGAAGTGTAGCATTGGTACTGTCTCTTACTGAAAGTTTTTCTCTTGCTCTTTTTTTTTCTTCTCTCGCTCTTTTTTTTTTTTTTTTTCCCCTTCTTCCTTGAAACAGGGTAATTTCTGAAAACTCTTCAGCAATCCTATCTCCATGTAAATTAATACTGTAAATTGTGCTGCTAGTGAGGGTGGAGGGAGTAGTAAGAGTGGGTGGGGGGAGAGAAGAATTAAAATCATTCCAATAAATGGTTTAATTTATGCCTCAGCAGTTAAGCATGCTCCTGGTTAACAGAAATACCCTTCAGCTACACAGGATTTGGGAGGGTTGGAGGGCACTCATTTGCACATAAATAGCCATTAACTGATAAATTCCCAGAGGTCTCCTGTTGCATGCTAGTGGTTCTGACCTACTTAGCTAGCTTAAATTTGTTTTACAGAATTATTATAATTCCATCCTTGGTACTTAAACTTTGTGATTAATGCATGCCTCACAATACAATTAAAGTATAATTACACAGTTTTACAGTTTGCTATCATGGTGTTATTATTATTACAAAGAGCTGGATTTTGCAAATATTAGAAGAATTAGGGTTCTGATACCCATCACTTTGCTGTTATTAAGTGATTATGTTAAATGGGACCCCTTTATGTCTGAAGAATGAAGTGGAGAGAGGGGAATCATTAACTAACACATCAGATGGTTTCTAAGTGATTGAGGAAGAGATGTGTGATGGGGTTTTTTACACATCTGTAGACGATAGGTGCAAATACCTTTTGTTCCTCTTTGCCAGCTGCCTGTGACATGCTCTAGCGCATATGTGCCTTGGTGGTTAAAAAAAAGTTTCATGCTAAGCATCTCGTCTCTGTAATCTGTTAAAAATCGTTTGCATGTGTTAAACATCGGATTTGGTTATATTTCGTTGAAGCTGGTTGTTATAGGCACAGTTTTTTTCGTACTCTTATTAAAAGCGTTAACAGGCAGATATGGAGGTCCGATATATCTGTGTAGCGTAGATTAGGATGTGCGTGCAAAGATGATACAGATCTTCCTCTTGTGCTCTGTACATTCAGAGCAGCTCTTTATGAGGGATCCTCTGACTTTCCAGTCTGTGTGCATGAACGTATTCTATATTTATACTGCCTGCAAATAACAGTGAGTCACAAACACTTCTATTTTTACCTTAATTGTAAGGGTTACCTGGCCTCCCCTATTTTTCAGGCCAAACTTAGTTCTGTGACTGTTGTTCATCCTACAAGGAGTGATCTGAGAATGACTTGCGTTACTTGTACATGACCCAAAAATCACTGCCATACTGCATAATTCTTCTTACATCTTTTTTCTTTTTTTTTTTTTGCCAATGCAGCTCCACCAGAAAACATCGGTCTTTGCATAAACAATTAATACAATTAACAAATGATTTTTTAAGAAGTATTTCCCTATTCCAATGTAGGTTACAAATCTAATTTTACTTTCTTTATCTGTGGATATGTGTTATATTGCAGACTTCACTGGTGGGAAATGGAGCGGTTGACACATTTTCTGAATTGCACTTTCTGTTCTTCTAAAGCTTCTAAGGTTACACTGTAAAACTTTTTTTAGCTGTAATTGCACGGTGGAAAATCCAAATGATGTACAGAAATTGAATGTTGCACCCTCGAGTCTTATTTGATCCAGTGTTTTGGATTTCATTTTTGCTTGGTTTAAAAAGACCTGTTGCTTTTGTGCTTTTCTGGTGTGTTTTTTAAGTTGTGCTATTCATTTCTTTAACAATGAAAGCATTTCTTCTTTTTAATTCCAGAGAACATGAAGAGTAAAAGGCAAATAGAAATCTTTTTCTTAGAGTGCCTCCTTTCACATCTGTAATTTTAGTCTGTATTTATGCTATTACAGTGATATAATCTCTACTTTAGCTATTATCACTTGCTGTCATTGAGCTCAGAAAACATTGGTCATTATTACTGATGCATGGAAGCGTGCGAGCAGGTAGCCAGTAATTATGCTTGGAAGAATTTACTATATTTCAATGCTTCCTACTTGAATATTCGTGAATTGGTTTTATTTCCAGTCTTTAAAAAAAATACTGCATTGAAGTGATTTAAATCATTTTCATGTGGCACAGCAAAAATGCAAAGGCACATTACCAAAAAGAAATGGTCAGCAATAAGAGCTGTTTTGCAAAGTTGGCTTGCAACAACCACCACACTATGTGGAGAAAACAGTTATCCTGTAATAATAAGACTAATGAATTCAGAAATCCATTGATTGAACTGGCTCTGGGTAGATTATGTGCAGGCTTGCTTCAAGGAGAGGAATTTATGAAATGTTTGCCGCATCCAGCGAGCACTGCTGCTATAATACAGCTGCCTCCTCAGTGGTTTGCTTTGATCCTGTGGAATGAAAGGACAGGAGGATCAGCTCAGGTCTAAATGAGATTACAGCTGGTTCGGCAGCTTATCTGGTCTAATGCCAACTAGTGTGGCTTTGCACGTCCTAAGGGGTTTACAACAGAAACTGTTTATTGAGTATCATCGGTTTACTCAACACAAGCAGGCTAATCCTTCCCAGCCTCAGCATGTTGTAGGATTGTGCAGGAGCCAAACCAAAAGCTGGTGTAGCCAGGGCCTCCAGAGCCCTTTGTCTCGCTTCATATTGATTTTTTTTACCTGTGTTAAAGACAGTAAAAAATAAAACCAATAACCAGCCCTATTGTGAGCAAAAGGTTAATCTGACCTAAAATCTTACAAAAGCATCTTTTAACCCTAGAAGGGATGGCAGACTCTCTCTGACTTCTCACTCAAGGGATTTTCTAGTTTAAGGTTTTGAAGAATAAAATAGGAAAAACAGCTTAAATGTTTAACTCTGTGTGTCTCGTAAGGGCTCTGAATTCTTTCAGCAGCTGCACAGAAAACTTGGAAACATAGAAAACGGTTATTTCTGACACTGTTAACATTGTGTCATCTGTGGTAGGTGATGCTGGGTAGCAAGGACATGACACGCTGAACTTAGGGAGAATAGTAGGAGCTGGTAGGTATCCCAAGGCTCATGCTGATTTCTCACTGTAGTGGTTTATGTGTAAAAACATTGGAAAATGCCTTTATCATCTGCTTTCTCCAAAAAAAAACCCAGACAAAAAAACCAAACAAAAAACCCCAAACAAAACAACCCAAAAAACCACCACTATGAACTAGGTGAGTGGAGTGCATCTTAAGGAATTTTAAAAATGTACCAAACAGGCCCGTGCAGAATGTTTTTAAAAAATAATGTGCTGCAACTTTTTAAATTACATCACTTTCTGTTTTGATGTGAAATACAATGGAATATTATATATAATAACATTTTGTTGAGCGTGTTTCCTGTCTGAGGCGAGTCTTTTTTGGAAGACATTGCAGCTTGTGTCAGATTATTTTAAATCAAATGTTTTTTATAGTATAGAGGAAGAAAAGATTAGTTCTAGGAAGCTTTGCAGAGTGGTAGGAATACCTTTGCACTGAACAGAAGCACAGTAAGTTATTGAATCTGCATTGCTGGAATTATGTAGGAATTTATTAGATACCTGTATTTGTATACTGTTCATATTATTGAGAGGAATTAAATTAGTTCTGCCGCGATGCAGGGAAGAGAATTTGGTGACACACCTATCTGTCATCAGCTGCATGTGGCAGACTTCAACCGGGATCTATTTGAAGACTGTTGAATTCTATCTAAAAGAAAAGATGGCAGTAACTTGAGGAATTATGAATGGCTGTTTTCTGTTTACTTCACCTAATTGGAACGAATGCCTACTTTAAGCTATACGTAAGCAAAGAGGTTAAGAAGTTACCATGGATACCATGGAGGCATTGGGAGTGTTGTGTGGGGAAATTGCTAAAAATGATGTTTAGGATAAATGCTAACTTTACTAATGCTTAAGCCTAATGGGCAAGATTTGTACAGGTTTAAAATGTAGTATTTATCCAATCACTTGTATTTTCTCAAATCTGATCTTAAAGCAATAGGTTGCTCTCATGTCGTATTAGACTTTTAGCACATTTGGAGATAAAAGCTATTGTTGGTGATTGCTTAAAATCTCTTTGTTCAATCATCTGAACAGTGCAAATCAAAGCATTTTGTCAGACTCTGAGAAGTTTCACCTGGATAATGCTTCCCACACACGCAGGTCACCAAATACATTACGTGCACGGTTTTACAGCGTAGCTGGTGCTGGAAGTTAAATGGATGCCCAGTGGTAGAACTCATAAAACATTTTCCTGTTAACACGTCCAGGCAGAATTGACATTGTTGATGGTAGCTTTGATCTAATAAACTATCAGTTCTAACAGTGATTTTTACTGTGTTTCAGAGGGGATGATGATAAAAGTTTAGCAAGCCTACCGTTCTTCCTGGATGACAGAAAGTTAGCTCTACTGTCTGTATTACCAAATGTTGGGAACAGTGTTCGTAGGGGATGTTTTGTACCCAAAGTCATCTCCTTCACTAAAAAGATGTATTACACGAACAGCATCCTTTAACACAACAGGTACTCCATAAAGAACAAAATTGATTTTTCAGGAAGGAAATAAAATACTTTGTTTTGGAATTTGGAAACAAGTTACTTCATTATCTTGAGTACAAGTTTCCCTGCCTTCCAAAATCTGTTTTCTCTCTTGGAGAGAATGATTTTCCTAAACCACTTACAGTATATGACTCCCAGCAGGTTGCTAGAGAGTATCCATATGCATATAGTTTTTGATTTTCTGCAAAAGCAGCAAGAGAAGCAGCTAGAGAAGCTGAGGTTTTTTCTTTTTTAAAATGAAACTCCATTTGAACTACAGTTCCTCTTTCTCAAGTTAGGGTCTTGTTTTAAATTAAGAGAAACACAGAGAACTTGAAGTAATTTCTCAAGGTTCCTACCTGAAAAATTAGAATGGTGTGATATTACACGTATAAAACACTGTTATTGGTAATACAGGTGTGTTACTGGAAATTATATTCAGAATGTCCAAAGAAATAACGTGGTAGTCGTACCCTTTGTTTGTTTTCAGTATTTGGGGGTTATAGTTCGATACTGTTCCTTTACCTCCCCATGGTTGTACTTAAAAATGAGTTTCAGTACTGGCCTTTCAGAATGAGTTGATTGACATTCCAGTCACAATGCATAGTTATCATTGCTCATGGAATTTTTTTACGAATAAAAGACAGTAAGGAATTGGTAAAAAAGGCTGAGCTTGTAAAAAATTTGGAAAATTTGTTGTATCAGAGCCTGGGTCATTGTTTAGCTATAGACAGCCACGCTTCATTGCCCTCCTGGTGCTCTAGAATAACGTGTTTCAAATAAATTATGTTGTATAAGTAAGCAGCATATTGGGTTCCCAGTACAAGGAAAACATTAAAATACTGATTTAAGTCCAGCAGATCCAGCAATATAAGTAGGGGTCTGGAGCACATGGCCTGTGAGGGGAGGCAGAGAAAAATGAGTTTGTTCATCCTTAGGAAGAGAAGGCTTGGATGGGAGGGCGTGGGGAGAAGGCATTTTACTCTTTTGTACAACAGTCTAAAGGGAGAGACATGGACATACTGGAGAGAGTCCAGCAAAGGGCTATAAAGATGATGAAGGGACTGGATCATCTCTTCTGTGAGGAAAGGCTGAAAGAGCTGGGGCTGTTCAGCCTGGAGAAAGGAAGGCTCAGGGAGATCTGATCAATGTGTAGAAATTCCTGGAAGGAGGGTGCATTGAGGACAGAGCCAGGCTCTTGTCAGTGGTGCCCAGTGACAGGACCAGAGGCAAATGGGCACAAACTGAAACACAGCAGCATCCATCTGAACATCAGGAAACACTTCTTTACTACGAGAGTGACCATGCCCTGGCACAGGTTATCCAGGGAGGCTGTGGAGTCTACATCCTTGAAGATATTAAAAAACTGTCTGGACATGGTCTTGGGCAACTGGCTCTAGGTGGTCCTGCTTGAGCAAGGGGATTGGACAAGATGATCTCCAGAGGTCCCTTCCAACCTCAACCAGTCTGTGATTCTCTGATTTCTCAGGAATAATGGAGAATGTGGGTTATGTACTCAACAGAATATATATTAGAGGCAGGACTGTTGCATGTAATACCAGGATATTGTTTGATGTGTGGCATCTTTTTAGAACTTTTCAAGCAAAGAGCTTACTTAGAAGGCCTTAATGGGGTTGAGTGTATCTTTCTTTTGAATATTTTGAAGAAAGGTAGTCTTTAACAGGGAGGAAATGGTTCTAAGTCAGCGTATTTGCTGTGACCCTTGATTCTCTGGTTGTAATTCCATCCTGCTTTGATGGCAAGAAGGAAGAGCTGTCATGGAAGGTTGTTAAAAATGATCTTGTGTACCATTAGTGATTTGCTGTTTCCAGCTAAATACAGAAAAGCTAATACTGCCTGTTCCCTATATGACAGATACTAGCATTTATGTTCCTAATAAGCTATGAACTTGAATACAGATCATCTGAGGTGATCTAGACTCAAATATAAAATACTTTGGGAACGAAATTTAGTCTCATATAAAAAAAAAAGAAACAACATCACTATAATTTAAAGTTAGTTATGTAATTATGATTTCTCAGTAGTTTTCTGAGAAATCTTTTATGTAAAAGATGACGTCTGTTTAAAACAAACAAGGGAACGAGACCCTCAAAACCAAAGAGTGAAGCATCTCTCAGTCAGAGCTGATCAAAGAGCTCCCAATGACTCTTGCAAGAACCCCCATCAGTGGTGGGTGAGTGTGTTCTTTCTGTTGAACCCTCATCGTGTGAGGTGACGTGTCTGCAGCCCCTGCCCTCGTGACTGAGTGTCTGCCTCTGCTGAAGAACATATTTCAATCGTGTGCTGAACATACTTTGAATCCTGCGGTGAGCGAGACAGCTTGTATGGGTCAGGTTGTGTGGCTCACATCTCACTGGCAGCTCTGAGAAGACTCTTGCAAAACAGTGCAGTAGAGGCTGAGACACATTGACTGTTCTGAGGTTTTGCATGTGGTACAGGAATTTATTGGGAAATTTTGTCTTACTTTGATCAAAACTGATTGTAATGTCAGTCCGTTACAAAGATTGCTATTCAAAATAAGGCTTTTAAGAATTGAAATAGAGCTATTTTAAATTCTGTGAAATGACAATGATTTAGAAATGGGGTTTTTTGTACATATGCAAACTAAAAAATGGGAAAACAAATGCTTTATTGTAGAATCAGAACCGGTTTGGTTAGAAGAGACCTTTAAGAACATTGACTCCAACCCTTAACCCAGCACTGCATAGTTACGACAGTATCAATTCCAAATGCACCCCCTCCATTTTCTTCCTTTATTTGTCTCTATTTTTTTTCTTTTCAGAGGATTAAAAAATTCTGAATCTGACCTATGCTGAAAGGCTGCTTAGGGGAACTAAGTGTCTTTTTTTAAGCATTTGTTTTTCCTGTGTTGTTTCTTGAAAGAGCTGAGCACTGAGTTACCGGCGGCAAGGCGAGTCCCCGTGCCTTGCACCGTGCAGAATCCAGCCCCGCTGCTGAAGGGAGTACCTGGACTCACTCTCCAGGGACCTGAGATTTTGGGACAGCAGAGGGTCACTCTGTGTGTTTGCGTGTTCCAGTTTATATTTTGCATTAAAGACACGAAGAAAACGGCGATCTTCGCATATGCTGTGTAGTACAGGGGAGAAGCTAACTTGGCTGAATACCAGCGAAGGTAATGAAGGAGAATTGCAGTTGGGCTCAAATTAGCTGTCTCTTTTTTCCAAGACTCTTCCACAAGCTGAAATGTGGACTAGTGGCACTGAATTAACGCAGGTTATGTTGTCTTTGCTGCTCTTACAACCTCATCTTAGGTAAATGTGGTTAGCAAAAGACAACGGCTCTCTGGCACAGATTTACTGGGCTGGCTGAAGCGGATGTAATATTCCCTCCCAGCAGACCTGGCCAAAGCAGGCTAGAGCTTTGTTGCTTGCATTTAAATTATGGCCATAGCAACTTGTCTTTTCGGTGATGTAGTTAAACCCTTTGAGAAGGGTTAAGGAGAAAGTGCTAACTAATATTCTGCAGCTCCGAATGTTTGGCTTTTCTGTACCTTTGTGTTTTAGGGTTGTGTGTCTGTTCTTGTTAATATCTTTACTTTGTCTTTGAGCATAGTAAAGATGTTGGGGATTTCTTGTTCTCCCGGTATATTTTAGAAGTATTACTGAGCACACACAACATGCTGTCACAGTGAACACAGGGTTCTCTATTACTGTGCTTAGCTATAGAGAGGATTATATTAAACTCGGTAACCTTGCTGAAGCCCCTTTGTACATTGCTGCTATATTGATAATCTTCACATGATTCGACTGCAGTTGAAAACCTTTTATTCACAGCATTAACGCTTTCCATCCCAGTGAAGATGAGAATCTTTGATATTAAGAAGTGAGCTCTTTCATGTGCAGATAATTTTTATATTTTTTTTTTTAATTATTAGTGTGGTCCTGTAGATGTTGCCTTGGGCATTTCTTCACCTGGGCATATACTCATCAAACCTAACCATTCAAAAACTGGTGAAGGAATTAGTGGTTAACTAAGGGACTGTTATGCTGTCTGATTGCTTACAAAATAGTGAATGCTTTAGGAAAATACTTGTTTTCTAAAAGAAATCCACAATAACATTTTAGAGTAATTAAAAAAAATATTTCCTAGTGTTCCACATCTAAAAATAAAGTATTACCTACGTATCAGTAGATTGAAGGAGCAATATAAGATGTGTTGACATTTTGTATCTATGATGAATGCAGACCTATTAATGAGCAGCTTTCCTCTAAAATATAAAGTTAAATGCATAGAAAATTGTGGGAACTTATTGCCCCTTCTTCAGTATTGCATATTGTAGAAGCAAAATTTTGGTGAAACTTGCTTTGCCTCCCTTTAAATAAAGGGAATCCAGACAGTAAAGAAGAATTTCAAGCTTGATTTCCTTTTTATTTATCCATGATTTTATTTTATGCTAGTTCTTTTTCCAAATATGTGCTGTTTCTTGTAATTTGATAAGAAATGTTTCAGGTAGACTGATGACCCATTTCTCCGTATGTTTAAGACCTTCATCGAGCAACCGGTGGAAAATTCTTGCAAGTGTTTAAATGACAGCTTTCACTTGCATCTCATGATTATGGCATCTCTTTGGCCTGGATCATTGCAAGTCTCAGTGCATCCACAGTCGTCCGGGAGAGTCAGGAGGACAGGACAGGCTGATCATAACACGTTCCAGGTCTCTCTTCTGCCATATAGCGCACAGGGGAAAGGTCGCTGCAGGAAGAATGTGATGAAAGAAGTGGTATGATAGAGGATGGAGAGCTGGCTGTGCTTGGAGGTCACTTCATGTCTGGTTTTCTTCTTTCTGGGTTATACTTTTCAGCAGTTGCTGTCTGTCCACTTTCCCGTTTGAAGGATTTGCACATTTCTTCCTGCAACCCTCTGAGTTTTAAAACAGATTTTTTTTATTGTCTGTTCTCTGACAAGTCTGTTGGTGGTATCCGGGGAACTTTAGCTGCTCTCTGGTAAAGGGTGGGAATGTTCAGGCTAGTGCTGCTTTTGCTCTCCAGTAGAAAAAAAGTAAAGACATACATATGACTTACACCTGGATATGGAATCTTCTTTGTAACTCCTATGTGCTACTTACTTCTAAAAGTCCAGGAGATGAACTCACAAAGAATGAGTGCGTTTAATGTTTCAAGGGATGGCCGTGTTGAGAGATGCTGGAGCTTGACCAACTGACATCTCTTACTTTGAATATTTGGTTTAAAAACTCTGAAATGGATTAGGTCTTGGTTACTGTTACCAATTTTAGTGATTCTTTCATTGGGGAAAAAGGCTCAAGCATGAAAGGTAGCTTTTGCTGCTTATATATCCTAACATAATTTATTACTGTTTCCATATTGCTGTGGAAAAGACAACTGTCTTAAAACCTGAGAATTTCTGTTCACTTTTTTCTTTGCTATATGCTGTTTGTAGTGTTACATTTAGATCAAAAGAATTTTGTGAAGAACATAGATCTACCAAATTCCTCTGTATTAGTTTCTGGCAAAGAGGAGCCACATTTCTTGAATCGTATTTCTCTAATGAAGTAGCTGCCAAGCTGTGTATTACAGCATCTGTTGTTTAAAAAAAAATAAAAAAATGTTAGGAACATTGACTTAAACTTTGAATGAGGTATGTTTTCCATTTTTGCTTATTATGGGATGAGTTCTAACAGTTATATTTTGGGGGTTTTGTTTGGGGTTTTTTGGTTGGTTTTTTTTTTCTTTTTTTAATATAACCTTAAACTTGGAAAGCTTTATAAAGAGTACTGGGTTTGATTTACGTTTTACTTTATATCAAAATGTAATGTAATCAAATGCTTTTAATTGTGCAGTTGATAGACTTGCTTATAGGATATACATAAACCAACCAAACAAAAACCCCCAAATGTAAATAGTAAAATATAATTGCTTGTAAGAATAATAAAAAATCACAAGAGCTAGATTCCCTAGCTGTTGATAGTATAACTATTTAATTACTGACAACATGCATCAATGTACTAATGCACAGTCCAGTAATATGAGAAAATACTGCTGCTGTACTCACATTATAATATTTAAAAGGATCTCACATTTTCCCCTCTCTTTCCTATGTTTTAGTGAAATATCCCAAGTAATGTCTGAGAAGTGAAACTTGGCTTTAGTCTTCAAATCACTAAAAGGAAATAAGTGGTTGTTTCAAGTGGTTAAGTGTTCTTAAAATATTTGTATCTTCAAAGAGCTTTATGCAATTTCCTGATTATGTTTGGTAATGAGTAAGGATCATTTAGTTTAAGGTAGTTCTGTTGATATTATTTAACTTGGGAAGGTGACCCTGAGCTGAATTGCAATGTGTGATTTGAATGCCCATGGGCTGCTCTTCACCGGTTTGATTGGGGGAGATTATCTGGATTTCTAATATACTTTAATTACTCTGCTTATATAAATTGTCACATTAGAAGCTTCTTAACTGTTGAGTCTGTTCTGTCAATGATCCACTAACAATAGGAATATACTAGCCTCTTCCACTGAGATTTGAAGATTTATACCATTGATGAAAGAATTGGAATGGCTCCGTTTCAACCTACTGTATCTTCAGTAGGAAAGAGTATGTGATCTGCTCCTACTCCAGCAGGGACTGATGTGTGGTAAATTGGAAGGATCTGTAGCCTTTTCTATTTTGTTAATAGGCTTTTTTTTTTTTTTTTCAATTAAGAGAACATAATGCAAAATATGTTTTAGGATTCTTAGGGGTGATGTTTTCCTGATGTGTGTGTGTAAGAAACAGAAAACAGCATGGTTTAGGATTTTTGGGTGGAGGAAGGTGGAGTATCTTTTAGCAATGGTTAGCTAAGGTTTTACAGAGAAGCTGTTCTAATTGAAATGCTGCCCTAATGTCTGTCTGTGTCTCCTACAGCCCAAACTAGATGCCCTGGTATTTTTATTTACCTCTCTATAAATCTACACACACACACGTAGGAAGAACAAGTCCTTTAAATTACAGTCTAGCACCTTAGTCCTAGAGTGTTACAGTGATTTAGGCCTCTCTTGCTTTTTTTACTCCCAAGCACTAGGGCATCTGCCTGCCTGGCAGCTCTGTTCAGAGGAGCTAGGAGGATACCAGAACTTGGAAGACTCCTGCTCTCAAATGGTGTAGGGATCTTCCAAGATGCAATGGTCAGATGGCTTACACTAACAGGTCCAGCCGAGCAGCAACTTTTTTGATACATACAACATCTGTATCTGATTGAACAAACCACTTTTCCCTCCTATGTGGGACTTTGTCTACTGCTAGCCTACAGAAAATATGAAGTGAAGGACTGAATCCAGTGTGCGTCTGGTGGGTCCAAAGAGGCCTGATTAAATGTCCTGAAGAACAGAAATCTCTGTGCTTGGAACCATTGTAGAGTCCCACCGCTGAAGATGCGTACTTAAACGTGTTTCTTTGGGTTCTTTTGTTTTTTTAAATAACAGACAACAGAGAGCCTGAATGATTAAATATTTGTTACCCAGTGGTTAGGACATAATACTGAGAGGGAAGTGTGGCATGGGTCCCCGTTCCTTGTTCTGGGATTTTGCATTTCTATCCAGTGACTGACTTAATGTAAAACTCTTGATCCAAGAGCAGAGCCCGGTCCCAAAACCAGTCTTCTCAAAACTGGACCTAGGTGCTCTCCACCCTGAGGCTGTGACTCATTGGTTGGTATATTTTTTTTTAAAAAAAAAGTGTATTCCAGGTTGTAAAATGAAGGTGGCTTCTGCTGCACCTTGTGCAGCCTGCTGGTTTTGGTGTGGGTTAGTCATGATCAGACTTCTGGGCCCCAGTAGGCAGAGACTGTGGTTTAGATGCTCAGCTCAAGGCATTTGTGTAGTTGAACTACAGGTACGTGGGGGACTTCCCGGTCAAAAGAGGGTGATCCGTCAAAGTGAGCAGTTTGGGAATTATGATTCAGGAGTCTGAGATCTGTTTGTGCCCCACTTTTTAACCAATACATCCTTTTATCCCTTTGGATCTCTTCCAACGTTTAAGATGTCACTTTGCATATGCTTCGTATTGTTGTGCCTGGTGAAGGCATGTTGTAACGTTGACATATACATGATTGTGTGTGAGTCTGTGCTATAAAACACTAAAGTACAAATGGATGAATTAAAGCATTGGATAACATATCCTAGATGTTAAGAGTTTTGGAAAGCATCCCTCTTCCCTTGTTAGCCTTCCCTACCTCATCACACCAATCAGTGATCATCACGTACATACATAAACAGCCATAACACTCTGACATTCATTTTTGCAGTAAACGTTTAAACGTGCAGTTTATTGTGGATTATTGAAGCAGATTAAACTGAAGGAAGAACACTGAAACATGATTTAATAAATACTGAGCTGGTGGAGGCATGTTAATGTTTGATAATGTCGTATCATGATTTTTCCAGTTCTGTTTGTACAGTTAGCAGTACAGCTCTGTGGTGGTGGTGATGCTTTCATTACAGCTTACACAGCGCTGATGCTTTCATTTTAAACTGTGGGGGTTTTCAAGTGTTTCTTTTAATGGATGGGAAAATCTATTTTTGGCCTTAAGTTTCTCGTGTTTCTAATCTTTCTGAAATCTATTTTTTAATTCCATAAAGGTGGATTAAAATTCTGTGCTCTTTTTGTTTTGGAGTTTTATTTGTTATCAAAGGGTCAAAAGGGTGTTGCTCAAATATGATGAAACTTGATAGATAATTTGTATGTATATTGCAGATATGGAAACTACTTAAGTTGAGAAGTTCTGATTTGAGGTGGGATTACTTCTTCTGTCCGGTTGCTACTGCACTCATACCAGTCTTAATATAATGGGTGCTACATAAAGGTATATAAAAAGAGAAATTGTGTCCCAAAGAGCTTAGAAGCAGATTTAAAAGAGGACTTAGATGTTTGAATCAGACTTGGGTAGAATTTCTTCATGCACATTTCACAGAAACAGCCTGAACGTGGACGCGTCTGAAGGTCTGTAGGTGACTCCATTTTAACCACTGAAGTTCCCTACGTGCCTAAACTTGTGTGCCCAGAGGTACTAGGGCTGTTTTCACAGCCCTTAGCCGATTAGCAACCGGCTTAGGCACTTTAAGGCCGTAAACTAGATGTTTTGGCACTTAAAATTCTCGTAAGCCTGCTGTCAGTGCACCTACTAAACACGTTGAGAACCAAGAGTTCAGTGCGGAGCCCTGCAGCCCGTCCTACTTGCATTCAAAACTATGGCCGAGAGAAAGAAGGTTCATCTTTTTACAGGTTAGATCAAGTGGTGGCATCGTTCACCAGTGATCAGGAAGCTAAAAGCCTTTACCAGGAGATGCCTGAAACACACATCTACGACTTTCCACCGTGGAGTAGTGTCAACGTTGTCACTTTTATTATGGATTTTATTGTAGTGCCATCTTTATTGTGTAACTTATTTCTAATTTTTCAGCAGAAACAAATACGCTTTTAATTGTATTAATGTGGCTTTTGATTTTTTGAGAAACCTGAAGATTGTGACTTTGTTCATATTTCCAAGTAGCTGACATCACCTCTGTGTCTGGGGTTTGTCAAGAGAATGTAAAGCTCTTCTCTCTTCTTCAGTAAAATAAAAACTCTCATTTTTTTTGTTCCCTGCATCAGCTAATCTCCGTATCTCTTCAGTTCCTTATGCTGAAGTCTTCATAGCTACCCCAGAGCTGAAGAAGCCTCAAGTTCCCCTCTTGTCTGTTGCTGTTAACGCCTCTATGGAAACATTAAAATAGGACCAAGGCTCAACGCATTTGTTCCCAAAATATCAAAATGAGAAACTGTGTTGATAATCTTCCAGTGATGCAAAAAGAGGGAGAATGTTTGGAGAGGAAATCTCCAAATTCAAGTATTATTCAAGTTCCAGTAATCTGCAGAGAGCACAAAGCCCCTATTACTTGTCTTTGAGTGTGACGATGCTCTGTTTCATTTTACTTTGCCTGAGTTTTCCTTGAAAGAACTGGTGTGTTAGTAGTTGAAATTCTAAGCATCAAAGCCATTTATCATTTTAGAAATACTCATATATCCCTACTCAATCTCCCTAGATTTATCCAAGGGTGTTTGTCCTGCAGGTCTTGTTTTTTAATTATTTATTTGCTTCAACATCAAAAGGTCATTCATTTCCTTTCAAAAGACTTTCCTGAGCTTAACCTTGGTGGTGCTGGGCAGCCGAGTTCTGTGGATGCTGTGGCTGGTCTGGTGGGACTGGGAGCAGAGGAACTGGGAGCACCGGAACCAGGAACACCATCTGTAAAGAAACCAGTGTCTATAATTATAGCCTGGGAGTCCCTAGGGGTGGTAGTTTGTGTCCCTGGCAACGTTGGTGGGAGGAGAGAGATCTTCTGTTGTGTTGGGGAGTTCTGAATGATTGTAGATCAAATTAAATGACACTGAATTAAGTCTGGATGGCAATACGAGGCCAGAGCACATTATGGACTAGTAGTGACTTGAGTTTCCATTACACAGGCAGGCTTCTGCCTTTTATGTGTTTTACTTTTCCAGCTCGACCTAAAGTTTCCCTCCACCCAGTAATCCAGGCTTGCAAAGGCATGGCTTATGTTTGCAAAAGGATGGTTCATGATTATAATATGTGGATCCAGAGAAATGTCTGCGATTCCTTACCCAGGTGTAGGATGTAGAAAATAATCCCACATGCTACTGCTGTACCTACAAATGCAGCACAATCCTCACTCAGGTAGCACAAATGTTCCCTTCTTTTATAAACCCAGGGTTTATTTGATCTGATGGTAAAATGAAAAAGCACATCTCTCTCTGCAGAAATAGGAAATCCACGATGTAAAACAAGTGAAAACCACACCAATGTTATTACCATTGTAATGAGGCGACCGGTGGTTCTGGAGCTCTTGACACAACGGAAAGCTACATGTATGGAGTTTCAGAAATGGAGTGAGGTTTGATGGTATACTTGTCTAGTGTTAGAAAAATGTGGAAGCCTGAATAAAAAGTAAAATTGTATTTATTCATATTTTCATGGAATTAAAAAAAAAATTTGCTTGTTGGTAGAAGTAGCTGGCTGCTTCTGCTGCAGCACGTATTGATGCCCCATCGATTCTTAGCATTTACCTTATTGCAAGCATTTGTGTAGGTTACTATGAATAAACATAAATACTGATTTGTACGTGTTGCCCTTCCACTGACACAGAGATATATTACCTTACTTTGGAAGTCTGTACACCCTTCTACTTTGCATAGATGGCTAAAGGAGATGCAAAGCACCCTTCTTCAGAGAGGCAATTTAGAGGAGAGAAAAAGGTCTTCGTGCAATTTTACAGTGTAGTCTGGGTGTAAGTAGGGCAGAATTCGGTCCCATAAGTTTTATTCTCTGTACTATGAGGCACGGTGCTTTCCTTCCTTAACAAAATAAACCAAAAAAGCCCGTTATGTTTTTACTGTTAAACTATTTTTTCTTGTAATGGGCAAAAATATATTTTTAACTTGCTTCTTTAGCCCTGCTTTTTACTTTTCATTGTTTGTCCTCTAGACCTCACTGTTTCTGCACCCAGTTCTTTGTCCTTTTTTTACTAAGAGATGCTCCCAAAGAAGTATTGCTTGACTTTTTATGCTAATCTCGCTTCTATTTCAATTCATGTTGACTTGGAGAATATGCCTTGTAAATAGGAATACCACCTGACATACTCAATATAATCCTCAGTTTCTAAGCGTTGGTTGTTTTCACAGCATCCTTAAAGGGTAAGCTGTCTTACTATCCAAATATCATGGCTGGGAAACTGAGGCTAACAAAGGCTGTATGATTTATGTGAAGCCACAGAGGGAATAAATGTTGGGTTTAGAATTCCTGGCTTCTGCTCCTGTGTTTGGACTGGCACCGCCTCTCAAAGAAATACTTGATTCCTCCTAATAATGCGTGCCCTTCCCTGTCCGTTAAATGTAGCCATTCGAAAAGTAGCTGGTACTCAATTCCCTCTCTGTCTGTCCTATTGAAACTAATAGATGCCTGCAGGCAGGCGTAAGGTATCGTTACCTTTGACAGCCAGTATGTTTTATGTTTTAAATTATGTGTTAGGCAGAATTTTTGGGATACTAATTTGGTCTAATGAGATGCGCTTCTAATATCAACCCTAGTACGGGAAGGCCTTGCAGCCAACCTACTCTTTATTTAAAATTATTCCATTTCAGATGTCCTAATGAGTGCTGTGAGTTGTGTAATTCTTTCATAATTTTCCCACATTCCCAGAAGGGAACTAGGGCATGGGCTTTTTTTTTTTTTTCTTTTCTGTTTTTGTTTTGGTTTATTTCAAATTAGGGTGAGCACAGAATAAAGATCTAGGGGAAGAGTTTTGTGAAACCCTTGCTATTGTGAGAATGGCAATTAAGAAAAAAAAATATTACGATCTACAAATGTTAGTGTTAAGGCAAGTCTTGATGCCTCCACTGTTTGCTATATCTTATAAATATCTTGACTCTGACTTTACAGTGCTGTTTATAGAATTTAATAAAGCAAATGTAATAATGCTGCCTGTGCTTTAATGCACAATCTCAATTGAGTTGACCAGAAGATAAATAGGAACAGGAATGATAGTGCGTTCCTACAGATTGTTTTTAATAAGCACGTTATTTAGTTGATCAGCCCAGTGCAGTAATGCCTCCTATCCTGCTCTACCAGACAAATTTATTAATGCTTCCTCCCCTCCCCATTTCTCTGAGAACATTGATTCCCTGCAGACATATCTCTATTAAACCTCTAGAAAGTCACAACTTCCAAATTAGATTAAGTAGCAGGAATGGTACTAGAAGAATCAAAGAAAATTGAGTGCGTTATTGAATTCATGCCACATTGTCTCAGGAAGAGATGGGAGTTATGTGCAGTGGTAACTTTTGTCCTTACTGTACTAACAAAGCTGTGGGCATTGCTGTCAAACTTAATTGTCTGCAGCGCGTCAGGGTAAAATGAATCTTTTCTCTTATCAAAACTCATACCTAGTGAGCTTTTACAAATGAGAAATAGGTTTCAGAAGGAAGCTTTACAATTGATCACAATCATTTGCCATTACTTGCTGTACACAACCCTGTCCTAAAAACCCTGCTGACAAAAATTTCTAAAAAAGCCTCTGGCTTTGGGTTGTAAGCAGGCTTGCTTATCATGCTAGCAGTTGCTAAATGCAGAGATTCATTTTAAAGCTGCCTATTTCTCATTTTGATCTGACGTATTAAAAAGCATATAATTAATGGTTGACATTAGTAATTAACATTAACTTTATGGTGCTTAATATGCCATCATTCATCCATCAAATAACCGGTATGCATAATGTCTTTGCATAAAGGTTTTAATTGCGCGGAATGATCCTTCAGTTCTCAGGCTCTACGGTGCAAAGTAGTGGTAAACGCGTTTTTTAAAAATATGTGAATTTTTCATTTATTGAACGTAAACATTGTTTTTGTTTCTCCCTAGGAGCGTGCACAAACGTGTAAGCCAGGGACTTCAACCAGGGACGGCGGCCCCAGACGCGCAGCTTCCATTAGCGGCTAAAGAGCACCACCTTGCTGTCGCCAGCGCTCTCTGGAGAAATTTCTTCCCCTATCTGAAGAGCCAGAGAATGTCACAGATGCCACCTTCCCCACAGCTCGCTGATACAGCTGCAGGTTAGCACTGACCCCCCTCCCTCCGACTCCTGGATTTGCTGCTATTTTCTGGGCCACAAAGATTTTGGGATATTTCTACTTCCATGTAGTAACTTACACGTGCGTAAATGCAAAAGGTAGATTCCATGCTAAATATTTTGACAAGAAGAAATATTGTAGTGTTGAATTGCTTGATAGAATACAAACAGATTGAGGACTCCAAAGGGGTTTGAAGCTGTACAAGCCTGACTTCTTTTTTTCTACTAGTCACAGATTATAATCAACGTTGCAAATGTTATACAATATAAATGACAATGACTTCTTTCACTATATGCAGAATTTATACCTTTTTGTAGAAGTTTATTATAATTTTGTGTTAAACTATTCTTTTCATTATGGTTGTGATTCAAACTAAATTTTTAAAAATAATATTTTACGTTTGAATACGTTTTTAAAAGGGTGATTACGCGACTACTGTTTTTTGCTGAACCTTTATGGTCACGGTCATAAAACTATTTCATGGTCATAAAACTATTTCATAATTAATTTTGATTATTAATCTTGCCTTCCACTGACGGCTTTTAATCTTGAAGTACAACATTCTATATGTGTGCGAACTCCACATGCACCGAGTCAGCGTGGCAGCGAATAGAAAGAAATCCCAGTTTGATCTTTACCATCAGTATGTAGCATTGTAGTCTGTAGTTACTGTGAAATCTTGTATCCATTTAACTAAAATGTAGAGAAGCGAAATATAAAATTTATTTTTTTCCCAACACGATACGAATTAGGTAAAGTTATAAACTCAGAAGGTACTGAGCTCGCGATAGAAAAGTTAAAAGACCCTTCATTTGAAGCAGCTCTGCGGTAGTTAGTGGAGGACACTAATGAAGGAGGCAGCGTGCAACGGTGGTGGTCTCAGGCTGCCGAAGCGCGTGCGGGAAACAGCGATACAAATCAAAGGAAGGGGTTGTTAATGTCAAAACTTTCATTCATTTCCTACAGCGTCATATCTTTTTATTTTATATTAACACAGTGAAATAGCAAGGAGAACAACCTATTATAAACTCCGCTTGGAGGCAGGGGGAGCGCGGTTGTGACCTGCTCTATGGAGATGTGTTAGGCAGTACTGGAGAGGGAGGCAAACCCTTCCCACCAGGTAGGAGCCTCTTGCCTTAGAGGTTGCAGCCCAGAGGAGAGAGCAGCTCTCAGGGCTCTCCTGCTCCCCCTGCCAGGAAAATTGCCTGCGACTCACGTTATCCTTCCTGTTGCCCATTTCTCCCCCACCCACTTTATGGCTGATGCTGCAGAAACGACGTGATAATCTGGAAAAAGGCTGGCGCAAATTGCTTCCTCACCTAAGGCAAAGTGGGGACTCTGCATGACCTCCTTTTTTATTCCGAGGCGCAAAAGGAAATGTGAAGTCCTTCCTGGCTTAAGGTAGTCTGTCCCTACACCATTAATTAAAAGAGCTTCGTTATTGTTTCTGAAAACCAGCCTTTTCTGCCTAATTCAAAGTCAGTTTCTCAAAGCCTGCAGTTCTAGAAATCATTGTTTTAAGAAATTAATATTACATTTGTATGTAACTTGAATTGGAGAACTTGGAAACTAGTGAGCCCCTTTATTCCACTGCCCTCTGAAGTCAGATTTCCTGACTTATTTGATGCCTCTCATTTCCTATAACCTAATAACTGCTCAGCATTTCTGATTACATTTTCTTCCTCAGTTTAAATGCATTTGTCATTTGTGGCATAAAGAATGCGCTGTATTTTTTATGCTGGCAGTGTTAGATATAGATTCCACAGTAGATCTAACAGAAACAGGAAAAGGTTATGCTTCATTAACAAAAACTCTGCACAAAGTACTGTCCCAGTTTCTAGATCTGCAACTATTATATGAAGATCCTTTTTTTAAAGAGGAAGCTTGTCCGTGGTGCTTTAGTTACGCGGTAACTTCTGATACATCAAAGTCTAATCCAAAAATAGAAAGATACCAGCTTTTACTGAGTGAATTCTTTCCAAATACAGTTCTTCATTGCGAGAAGTGTGTAAAAATAACTAAAGCAAATAAATAAAACTCAGTCCTGTAAGGCACAGTAATATTTATGTGTACAAGAGAAGTGGTGGGAGGAGGCAAGAAAGGGAGGCCAAAAAGACAGAAAAGCAAGTTTTTAAGACATGTTTTTTATTGCATAGGTGGTAAAGCTATGCCTTCAAGATTTATAATCTGTGGTTTTGTGAATATATTTAAAATTGTGTATGATTGCATTCATTTTTCCTCAAGTGTGTCGTTTTGACTTACAAACTCCTTGGGACAGAGACTACATTTTAGCATGCGTACAAATGCTATCTGTTACAATAGTTGTCCAGTTTTAATTGAGATTTCTGGTACTCCCAGACTGCATATTATTAATCATAATTAATTTTCAGTGCTTTTTAGTGGAACAGGGATGTACTGAGAAACCATTAACACAGTGCTATGTTTTGGTTTTTGTTTTTCTCTTTAAAATCAGGTTTTACTCTGTTAGCTTTGGATATACCCAGCAAAGCCCTATCAACTCTCCAGCCACAGCCCGTTCTATCCATGATGCAGCTGTTTGGATGGGATGACATGGTGTGGCCTCAGCTGGTGTCAAGATACCTAAGTCACCTAATTCAAAACAGGTGAAAAATTGCAATTACTTGTTCTTTCAGTACCTTGTCATTCCTTCATTACGCTTGTGGAAGCTGTTGCTTCAAACAGTAATGCTTCATTTGCCTCTGTTAGAGTTCTAGGTTTCTTGAAGTCATCTGGGACATTTCACAGTGGATAGTGGGTGTTATTTGGGTTGGGTTGTTTGGGTTTTTTTGATGTGTAAATAGCTTAAGAGACTCAAAATTTGTCAGGAAGATAGGTAAGTGTTTTGAAAAAGTTATTTGTCTTTTATATAGCAAAGCACTTCCCCCCCCACAATGGAAACAGTGTTGTTAATAACAGATTTTGGAAAATGGGGACCTAGACAATATCTTTGTAGAAGTACTTCTGTGAAGAGCATTACTGCACCTAAGTGAAACGCCTGAATCATAACCTATTTTAATTTGCATAGTTAGAGTTATCCACCCCTTCTTTAGTTGTTACACTTGGGCAGTAGCCTCCAGCCCAACCTGCACTTGAAGTTGAATAATGTAACTTGTCAAACTTTAAAATTTCCAGTTAAAAGTACTGGACTTATTTTTCACAAAAACTAAAATCTTCTTCTAAGAAGTCAAGATAAACATTATCATAGAAATCTGAAGATGCTATATAACAAGTATTCAGTGTTTTGCCTTCTTCAAAACGAAGAACTTCTCCAGGAAGCTGAGGAAGATGGGTTGGGCAGTATTGAAAGTATAAGGAAAATGGTCATAAGGAAATGCATGCATTAAAACTTTCTTTTTGGCAAGCTTGGAACACTTTCTGAGTGTATATTAATGTCCATGTAGCTCAGGTTTCTGAGACCTGGTAAATGGATGCTTTAAATTAAATAATAGATTTAGAAAATTTATCACATTCCTATATTTTAAATGCTAATGTGAAATTTTCACAGAATCACGGAATTGTTTAGGTTGGAAGGCATTCTTGAGATCATATAGTCTAACTTGTCCAATGCTCCTGCTTAAGCAGGGTCAGCTAGAACAGATTGCCAAGTCAGAATTTTATATACCTGAGAAATTTCATTTGCTTGAAGTAGGCCTTTTATTTGCTTGAAGATAGATGGATGGCAGTGGTGGTGGTGGCTGTTGTAGTGGGGTTTTTTTCCTCTGCTCACCCTACTTCTGAATCCAGGTTTGGAAGCAGGGGAGGTGAGAGATGAGAGAGAAAGAGGGAGCGTGTCTATGTTGGACTGTATTTGAAAGTGAAAAATGTTGCACATTTTTAGGAGCATAGCTGTACATCAGGGTATGATAAAGACTATTTCGGTGTGACCGGCAAAGATGAGGCTGTGGCCTTCTTGCAGGGAGATGTTAAAAGAGATTGAATTTAGTTCCTTGTGTGTCAGTTTGGAACTTGGGAGAGGGAACACTCAGTCCTCTGATTTGCCGTATTTCTCTTTAATGATCCTTATAGGGTGAGTTTCACGCAACGTGGCACATACCTAGCACGTGTTGAATGAAATAGGACTTAAGAGGTCCATATTTTTGCCCCTAAGCTGTGGGGGTTGCAGTTGCCCACCCTCGGGGAGAATTTTTTCCCCTATCAGTTGCCTCAAAGGCAACAAGGGGAGACCAGGCGAAGGTATGTCCCGACCTCCTCAACAGAGCTGTGAGGTGCTCAGATTTCCTTGTGAAAGGACAATGACTATATATGATAAAACTTTTTGGGTAGAATTGCGCAGAGTTATCGTACTCTAAACGCTGTCATTTTATTATATGCTAATAAGATGGCAATTTTTTCTAGCGTGATTCATGTACTTATTTACCTTAGGCACTTGTAGAGCAAAAGTCATCGAAGTATCTAAGTACTGGGATCTTAAGACTTCATGGTTACTGCGTTCTGATAATTTTCACATCAAACATTCTCAGTTGAAAAGTTAAAAGATTATTTCATTGCTGGTGCTGTTACAAACCCTGCAAGCTCTGCCTGGTCTCTTTCAGATTGAAGCTTATTCTGCATATCAGCTATTTCAATATCAATAATAAAGGTTGTGATGGACAAGCTGTGCCCTTAGGAACATGCGCACAAGCTTTGGCATTTCTTTTGCAGTGGTGCTTAAAAGTTCCTCTCCAGATCCATGTTGTGTAGTGCGTGACAGTATTATAACCTGCTTAAACTAACTTTGAGCATCTGTATAAGCTCACCGGTTTAAAAGTGCCGCTTGCCATGCTTCTAGCAGGTAGTTACTATGCTTTCCTTTCTTAAGGATTAGGAGAATATTCCTCTCCAGTTTTTGGAAGATGCTTAAGTGGCCTACCTACCAGCAAGCAAGAGAAACACGAGTGAGACTACAGCAGAAAATGCTTTTGTGAACTGTTGGAGCCAAGTAGCGTAGCTGTGTGCGTAAGGCGGGGATTTTTTTGTTGTTTATACGTTACTACGAAGAGCATGAAGGTCACAGGCATCCTGTTTTTCTCTCTTTTGGTACTGGAGTTTAATTCTCATTTTTTATATTTTATTTCCTTGCATTTGGTCTCCTTATTTATTTTGTCAATAGTGCTTCAGCAAGGATGTTCAGACAAAATATACAGTTGTCATGAACTAAATGAAATTAGTTCTAACTAAGTGAATTAGGAAAAAAGCCCCTTATTACTGTTGTTCAGTGGGAAGTAGAATCCAGTTCGGTTTCCATCTGGACCTGTGTTGACTTTCTGTTGCAAGCATGAGTAAAAATTCAGTAGAAAATAAGTAGATTTATATGTACATATATCAAGAAAAGAGGACAAGCATTTTTCATTAAAGTCAAAGCACCTAGGACTGACCAAGGAAGAAATCTCTTATATGAAAAGGTGTAACTATTTTCAAGAAATTTCACTGACCCGAAGCGCACCCGGAGCTCATCCGATAGGAATTGCAAACAGGGAGCAGGAGGGACCCGCTGGCCGTTAGCGAGGCGGTTCTGCAGAATCAATGGTGCGGGGCTGATGCGCTTGGGAAAAAGTGGCTCCAGCAGCTTCTGGCGGTGGTAAGGCAGGAAAAACTTTGGGAATACCGAGCAGTAGGGTAAAGAGATTGTGCTTTGAGTGTTGAGGCCGGCCTGAGACCTGGCCGGTAGAACAGTAGAGGGTGTTTGATTGAAGGTATATTCGGCAAGTTTGCTGTGTGTGGGAATGTATATACTTGTGTGTGTAAACATACAGAAATGCATCCGTCTGTAAGTGTACATCAAGTAGAGCGGTTTCCTTTCTCATCTCCAAGCTGCCTTTTTATGTTTCCTTTTTTGATCTGTTTCTAACATGACATGACTTTATTTGCTAAAGCAGACCTTCTCTTCTCCATCTTTTACTCAGTTGGGACTAAGCGGACTTCAGAGCGGCGTGGGGCACCGGGGGTGGCTTTATAGGAAGGGCCGGGGTAGCTTAAGCAGTGTCAATATGAAGTTCCAGGTTGATTCAGATAAACTATTCACAGCATTATACATCATCAGTTCAGATAATATGGTCAAATGATCCATTGTTAGAATAAAGCATTTCCCATTGTCTGAATTTTTCTCCCTCTCTTCCGTTTTACATAGGGAAAACGTATGTATATATATGCTTTTATATTACCACGTGTGGCATTACCAAATTTCTCATGTTCTCTGTATTTAGGCATCAGGATATTGTGAGCAAAGTCTGTAAAGTACACAAAAGGAGTGCCAGTTGGCCTTCCTGTTACTTTATTTCTAATTGTTTCTGTGCACTGTTTTTACGTGTCTACAGCCAAATGAAACGCCCCGCCGCCTTTTTTTTGCATACTTTTATTAGATCTCTTTCCATTTTTCTTCCACTTCTACCTATGCAGCGCGCTGTGTGAAGCTTTTTCTAGTATGGGGTATACATCCTACGAAGCTTTGACAGTACGGTCTTGGTTTCGATGCGTTTTGCAAATGTTCATAGATCAACCGCCGGGTACGCTGGCCAAGACAGATGCTGAGCGAACAGTTGGTAAGTGTTCACATTTCCCTAATGTTTGCAGTAACGATTCTATATTGCAAAACTGGCAAACAGTTTCAGCTAATTGCAAAATGTATTTTTGTTTGTATTCCTTTACTTTTACCTAATTACAAAATGTGTTTCTTTACGCTGCTTGCGCTATTTATTGATAGTTTGCCTGCTCTGCATATGACAAATTTATCACAAACAAAGATAAAAGAGCTTGTTTCCTTGGAAGCAAAGAACAAAAACTTGCTCCCAAGGAGACAAGCTATTTTTCCCCCATGGAGAAACTGCTCTGAAAAAAAGTGAAAATCTGAAGTAAATAGTCAGGAATCATGCTGTGAATGCCCTAAAAGAAAAAAAAGGAAAAAAATCCAGTTGCAAGTAATTCTTCCATTTTCTGTATTGGATATTTTGCTTTCTTAGAGCAATACTTCATTACTTCTTCTATAAAACACTGCAGTTCTTATTACTTCTGGAACACATCTTCTTGTGACTGTTTTTCATATGCATTTTGTAGATTTTTAAGAAAACCATCAGTAAAATGAAAGTCTTGGTTATCTGTACTTAATTCTCTTCATTCTCCTATATCTGTATTAGAAACATAACTAGTTTAGACACACGTTCTTTGTCTAGAGAGATAGTCAGAGTCCTTGTACTTTAGACATTTTAAAACCATGTTTTATTTTATGATTTCGGGACTACAATAAATCAAAAAGCATAACTGTATGCTGGATTTACTGCTGTGCTCTCTTCTCACAAACAGGGAAAGCTTACATGGAGCAGCTGACTGAAATGACAAGACTGATTTTTAAACTCTCAGAAGTAGAAAACATTCTTTCAAAGGCTCATGTTGAAGAGTCAGTTTTCAAGCAAGACCCTAAAAATGCTCTTGTCCAATTCATTAAGGTACTGTACATCTCTGTGTTAGCCTCATAGGACGATTTTAGGGAAAAGGAATTACGTCTCAGATTTTGTTTGGTGTATGAAAGGGAATTACACAAACCTGGTAAGAAACTTAGTAAGTTTATTTATATTCATTTCAGTGTTTCTGTTTTCTCAGGCTGTTGGTAGAGCTTACAGCGGCCTTCAGACACTCCCTGAGAAATCTGCCATGGTAGCAAAGGCTCTGGAGTATTTAGGTGATGTATTAAAGTACGTAAAACCTTATCTGAAGGCAAAAGGACCTCCAGAAGGTCTGCAGCTTACGTATTGGATCATAGGTAATTACTTTGCAACCTCTTTTCTTTCAGGAAATAGTTTTAAGTAATCAGTGAAATGTGACTTTTAATACTTTTTTTTTTCCTCTATGCTGTCCATTTTAATGGGTTAAAAAAGCAAAGTCACCAAGATGTTACAGCTAGATTTTTAATTTTCTTCCACTTATTTGTTGTTTGTTTGTTTTTTTATTCTGATGTCTAACCTCCTTGTGGCTTCTTTTGTTTTAAATTGCCCCTGCAAATGGGTATTTTCAAAAGGATGATGTTTTCATGTCTTTTATCGCTGAAAACCGCCTGTTTTACCTAAACAAAACCAGAAGCAATGGCAAGGCAGTGAAGCGGTGTTATGACAGGCTACATCTTATTTACTGGAATTGTGATAGTGGAGAGGATGGCTTAGGAGTGTAAGTCGCTTCCTTTTAGAACTGCTTCTCTTAAATATAGCTCAAATTCTAGTATTTGTTCATTAAAGTGTGGAATTGCTGATAAGATGGAAAAATAAAGAGTGCAGTTTAGTATGAATGAATGTGCCAGTCTGACCCACTTACCTTTAAAAATAGAGTAAACCTATATGTATCTTAAAGACAGAGGTAATGATTTGCATGTACACGCAGTGTATATCATGATTATAAGGAATACAGTGAAAAGCATGACCAAGATGCAGAAGGTTCATCAAATGTAATGGATTTTGAATTTGTAAAATACTTTATTTTTCTATTGCAAGATCTGCACATTTTGATATACAAGCCATACGTCAAATTAAATGTTTTTAGATATCCAGGTGTTGGGTTGGACCCTCTAAAGTAATTTTAGATTGGTATTTTCCTTTCTGTCTTGCATTAGGAAATGATTAATCTTCACTCATGTTGTGTGCAAGAAATTGTCTTTTCTTTTTAGTGAAGGAAACATAGAAAAGGTTTAAAAGAAAAAAATATTTCAGTGTGTTTCAATCGCTTCTTCACATTCAGTGGGCTTTGTTAAATTATAAGGACAAAACAAGAAACTTAACAAATCTAACCACCTCCTGTCCGTGGTCAGATTGTGTCTTCTACTGTCCCATACATCACAGCAATGATAACAGAGAGTACTTTTAGCAGGAATGAGCATGTTTCTTTCAAAGCAGGGAGCTTAGACAACATTATTAGAAGTATTGTTAAGTGATCTTTCTCTTTCTCTATGATTGATCATTGTGTTTTCTCTCACTCCACAAGATTAATGTTGTTTTGCGTTGTTTTTAGAGATGGTAATGGATGACTTTTATAGATTAATAATATCTTGTAACAGCCTACTTTTGGTCTTTCATTATTTTCAAAGTCTTATACATATTTTCTTGGGATATTCCTGTATTTTCAACCCAGGAAACTTTCTTGCTTCTAATTAAATATACATTTAAGAATGTCTCTGGGAACTACTACACAGGAATCTTGTTTTATTTAATCTGTATTTTGAGTATTAACACTCACAAGTATAGAGTTATTTTCTCCAGAAAAATTACACCTCACCTGCAATAAAGATGTTTCTCAAAGTCAGGGTATTTACACGTCAACACCTTTTTACTGTTTTTTTTGCAGCTCAAAAGCAAGATCTTAAAAGTGGCTCAAAGCTGCGCAAGTGATACGTTAATGTGTTGAAAAGAAGAAAGATGTTCTCTGAGGCTCTCATTTGGGGACTGAGTGCCCACAAAGGTCTGGAGAGACCATGCTGGTTTAATGGAGTTGGTTGCCCCTCATTCTTTTTCATCTGCCAAATTAGATGCATTAAATACAATTGGAAAGATACTTAATGTTTTCCTAACGTTTAATCACGGTGTTAGGAGTTGCTGATGTGGGCACCATGGTATTAGACAAATGTGAAGGGAAGGCAAAGGCAGCATCTCTCTGTAAAACAGGATGAATGCCTACAGTGAGGTAAATGTTCAAGTGCACGGGTGCTGGTTCCAATAGTGTTATGTATCAATTTCAGTTAATTTTTCTGCAGGCATGTGAGAGACTGTCCTTTCTTTAGCGTAACTGTACTCTTCCTAAAGCAGGTTCACTTACTTAAAAACTTGTAATGTATTAAATCAGTTTAGTATTTCCATTGAGCTGAGCTGCAAATGGACTTTGAGTTGTCTTGACTGGGCATTTTCTAAGCGGATATCGTGGAATGAGAACATGGGAGCGAGACATTTCCATTGCTGTTGATACTCTTTGATTACCTAATTTAATATAATTGCCTCTTTAGACTTTCTTAATTTCTTTTTTTTTTCTGACTCTAAATTGTTTTGGGTTTTCTTGATTTTTCTTTTTTTTCAACAGGATGTCTGGTAAAGTTCTGGGCACCGATACTGGCTACTTCCAAAGCGCAGCAGCTCTTGTTCCGCATCGTGGATTGCTTACTGCTGCCACACTCTGTGCTCCAGCAGGACAAAGAGCTGCCCGTGGCTTTGCTGTCTGCCGTTCAGGAAAGCCTGCCTCTTTATCTGCAGGTAAATATCTGAACTCCATTACCAGCTGACAAACGTATCTTCAGGAAAATATTCATATTGCACAGGATGTTTTCTTTTTCCTTAATCAAAACAAGTGTTGACTGAATTTAAAGAAGCAGCAAGAGGAGTTTTTTTCTTCTTGTAGAAGCGGAAGGGCAAATGCCACCCCACTGGCTTTCCTGTCATTGCACACAGCTATGCTGTGGTACGCTCCAGAGCTGCTCGTCTGATCACTGGGTATAGAAAGCTTTTAGCCAGCCTGCTGTTTACACTGGCTTCTGATGTGAGGGATTTCTCAAACAGTGGATCAAATAATTGTAATATGTAGCAAGACACTTGTTGTGATGACAGAGCAAACAAATGTTTTAAATTATCCTAGACTTGGCTAACTGTAGATAATTGAAAATGAGCTACTCTTTTTTATAGAATCATAGAATCGTCTAGGTTGGAAGGGACCTTAAACATCCTCTAGTCCAACCATCAACCTAACTCTGACAAAAAAATAAAAAAGAAATAGGAATAAAAATTACCAAACCATATTCCTGAGGACCATGTCTACCCGTCTTTTGAACACCCCCAGGGATGGTGCCTCAACCACTTCCCTGGGCAAACTGAATCCTAACTCCAGCATCATTCTGAATCTTTTTGATCATTTCTCCATTTCTTCCTATCACAATTCCAACAGCAAACCTGGGCACAGACCTCTATGCTGCCTCCTCCCATTCTAGAACTGAAATCATTGCGTTTTCATTGCTCTTAGGAACAAAAAAAACAATTCTCTGCGTATCATGGTGCTGTTTTATTTTGATAGTTTCAGAATAGGTTTTGCTGAGTCAAGTTCCTGCTGCTTACACTTACATGACTAAAGCCCTCTTGCCCGTTATTCCTCCTGTTCTTCCCTTGGCGTACCTATCACTCTTGAAACTCTTTAATGGTTGTTGATGCTGTAGAAAGAGACTAATTTCTGCCTGTGAGGAAGAGAAAATAATATATTTTTAAAATAAGTTGTCATGTTTTTCCTTGTAATCCTTGGGTTGTTTTTGCTGACTATTTTCCCTCTTAGTCTTCATCTGGATAGCAGTCTTAACTGATTACTTTGCAGGATTGTATTGTGAAACAATACAGTGGTGACATCGTAAACATCCCTCAGACTTACTCCTTTCAAAACTTGTGTCGTGATCGATGGCATGTCGTATTGAAGCGAATATGATTCTACAATGATGTGCAGAATATGACTTGCTTTGCGGCTCCGTAGGTATTTTCAGAAGCTATATACATGTAAGACCATCTGGACACTGATATCGCCAGTGTGAGTGTCTGCTGGCTAATTTCGTATTTTAGTCAGAGAGCGCTGTTTGTCTGTAGTCTGCGCATACGGATGTAGCTTTAAGATGAAGCCACTCAAGTTGGTTTCGAAGCCCAAGTGTTGTGGACCCTTGTTTCCTGTTCTCTTTGTCAGTCTCTGACTTCCCAACCTCAGTGTCGTACTCTTCAGCAGTTGCTGCCTAGTCCGTGTGCTTTCTGGCTAAGCTAGATGATCTTATTGACCGAATAGTCTATTTTAGACAAATACTGCTTCTAGAAAACCAGTAATCCTTTAATTTGACAAATGCTTTTAGCCAGAGAAAACAAAGACGACAAGGCTTGTTTTTCCTATCTCAGTGTTGAACTTCTACATTTTCTTAGTTGTTTGTATTTACGAAGTTCCAGCATTTTTAAGTGCTTCACACTACTTCATTAATTCCAAAAATACTTCCTTCCCCTTTATTTGGAAAAAGTGGAAAAGTTCTGATTTTGCATCAACTCAAAATGAAAATATTTCTGTATCAGTTAAAAAAGAAATATTCTCTTAGGACTGCTTCTGACCTCCTTTGAGATCAAATGGATTCTTGACACTCTCTGACTTCTCAGGTTATTGTTTCACAGTTGGCTTAAGCCAAGTTGGCTTAAGGCTAAATTCGTTCCCTTTCACCCCTGTGTGCATTTCCCATTTAATTTGCCTTTAATGATTCTGTGAATGTGGGATGACTGCAATTCGAGCTGATTCAGCTATTAACTAGCCCCACAAAACAAACAAGCAAACCCCCAAACCCCAAAAGGGCATATCAGAAAAGTGATAAAACAGTATATGCAGGAGGGAAAGCATGTAAACATGGTGGGAGGAAAGACAGGGAAACAGCATCCTCTGGAAATAACCCCACTTTGACTAACTTCAGCTGCTGGGGAGACGTGTGATCAGACTCCTTGGGTGCCTGCCTTGTGTCTGGTGACCATTCCTGGGGGTAGAGGGGTTGCATTTTAGTGCGGGAGCCTTAATTCACCCTGATGTCAGACAAGCATTGTTCCATAGATCTGTCCCTCTTAATACTGTAGTTTACAACTTAATCCTTTGGCAGTTACATGAAAATAAATGGTAATTTGTAGACCATGCAAAATATCTTCTTATACATGCAAATTCTTTATTCATAGTCAAAGCATAAAAGCCCTTGAGTAGCATTTCTACTCAGAGGTCTTTTCAATTGCTTTTTTTCTTTCCAGTCTTCTGAAACGTTCCAGGCTCCATCTCAATCTTCTCTTCTTTTCCTGTCCTGAATTCTCTTTCTTCAGCTCCTTCAGTGTGGGCTGCTCCTCCTTTGTCCAAAAAACCTCCTTAGATCTCAGAAAATGTCTTAGTTTGCAGGCAGTGGTTTGCAAATCTTCCCTCTTTCCAGAGATTTTAACAACTAATCTTAATGTGGTTTAATTAATCCTTTTATGTGGGTTTGAAAGGATTTGAAATCAATATTAGTAGCAGGTAACTAATTTCACATTCATTGATGCAGCAATTTTAGGAAATCCTGTAGAATTCCTGAATTGTATAGAAGAAGGTTCCTCAGTCACAGACCCTGCCTGATGGTAATGCAGTTGGCCACACAACTTGGGCAACAGTCTTAAAAACAAGAGCAATGTTGTTGTCAGTGTGCTGTACTAAGAGAGGGCATCACCTTTGTTCATCGTCCTGTAACGATGGAAGCCAATTTTTCGTCTTGTAGGACAACATACAAAGCTCCTTCTCTCCCCACGGCATAGTTGGAATTCTTTATTACTGCCTTCAAAATTCATCAAGACTGCTGCTGTATCCCTCCCTCCCTGGCCCCCAAACTACAGGTTTATTTTTAATAGATCAAAATTAGAGGCTTTGTTTAATTTTACACAAGCACAAATAATTGTCAAATGTGCTAATTAAGACTAGATGTTCCATTGTTCTGTCCTTAATTCAGACTTGACTGTATTTTGTTGTTACATTTGTGTTTAGTGTATATATAAATTTGGGCTATAGAGCTGTGTCTTGTGGCAGCTATTGGGCAACTGATCTGTTCTCCACTGGAGTTTGAACCGGTCAAGCAGGTTTTTTCAAACATACTCACTGAGGCTGCCTTGTCGGAATAGCTCAGCTCTAGCAACTTTTAAACTCCTGTGTTTTTTCTTGCCTGAAGGGTTACTGTATGAATACTATTACTTCCACTGAGCAACATCTGTTTTATCATAGAATCACAGAATGGTTTGAATTGGAAGGGACTTTAAAGATCATAGAGTTCCAACCCCCCTGCCCTGGGCAGGGACACCTCCCACCAGACCAGGTTGCTCAAAGCCCCAT
>JAOXJK010000023.1:79724907-79744202 GCA_025774025.1 Xenus cinereus
ACTTGTTCTCCAGACCCCTCACCAGCTTGGTGGCTCTCCTCTGGACACGCTCCAGCACTTCAATGTCCTTCCTGTAGCGCGGGGCTGTAGATTTGCCAGCCTCCAGCTGCACCTAGTGCAGCACTTTGGGTCAGAGCCACACGGGGATTCTGAAGCAGCTCCCCCACCTCCCACGTGCCATTTTAGGCTGTAGGGTGGCACTGGTGTGCGTTCCAGTTCAGCCAGAAGCTCTGCTCCAGATGTGCACCAGCTGTGCTCCAGTTCCTAATGGGGCATAAAGGTGCGAAATAATAACTGGTCTTTTGGATGGCGTTGTACCAGCTGACTACTGGGAACGTTTGGTCGCCATTTATTCTGGTGAATAAATCTAGTCCAAAGCAAAAAACACGAACTGTACATGGAGCAGATATAGAGAACACGGCACCAAAGCTTTATCTGCTGACCTGCTGCTCCTGGGCTGAGCCACTCACGAGCAGAGACGCACCCTCTCATCTCTCCAAAGTGAAGCCAAGAATCTGATCAATGGATAGCAGAAGCTACGGACAAATCCAGTCAAGAATCTTGTCCTCAACCGCAGCAGCGGGAAGGAATAACGCTGGTGTTTGGTGCATCTCTGCCATCACCAGCCTATACTGGGGTGGCAGCACAAGCTCCCAGCTCAGAGCCGCTTGCGGGCCCCGAGACAGCCGAGATGAGGTGTAGTCTTTCCGACCTGTTTCCATCACGCTGTGCCGCACGCTGCCCAGCACAGCGCCTGTGAAGCACACACGCAAGAACAGGCATTGGAAAGCAACGACCGTGTCCCGTCTCACAACCTGGTATTTGTCCCTGGGCTGTTGTGCAGCCTTCGCAGTGTTACTGCCCGTCGGCCACGTGCACAAAGCAATCCTCCCTAATATCTGTTTGGTAATTTGATTTTCTTTTACATAGTTATTTTCACTCCTACCGTAGTGTTTTAAAACGAGATGTCAGATTAGTATTTTGAAAAATAAAAACCATAGTTATTTGGATGATTACGTCCAGAATGTTAAGCTACAGGAGATGCATCGGAAACACAACACTGGGTCTTGTACTTCCCCCGTCAAAAAGGACACCTTAATTTGGGGGGAAAGATATGGAGGAAGAAGAGAAAGAATGGGGGTTGCTTCCTCATAAAATAATGAAATAAGCAAATAAGCAAAATTATTTGCCTCTCTTCACAAAGAGCCCCTCACATCAGGTACACAGCTTACATTTTTCCCCTGCAATATTGCTCATCCGTGGTGTTTTATCATTATATTCCCTTCACATACCGCTCTTCACTTTTAGATTAATCTGCCAAAATGAGATGCTGAGGATTTGCATACAGATTTGACTACACAAAAATAGATCTGGAATTAATAACAGTCTCTATATGTTTTAATTTCTTCTAGACTGGAGTACCCTTGCCTCCAGCAGAATTCTTGGCTTTGAAAGTCATCAAGCTGATTTGTCTGCTCTTAGGTTATGATGCCACATGCTGCTACACTGTCCCCTGCAATCAAAGTGCTCGCAGAGATAGATTCCATGCCTTCCCCTAACAAGTATATTTTATAGATTGGCAGTTTTGATCTCCCCTCCCCAGGGGGATAATCTGCATCTTAACAGGTTTCTATAGATACATCTGTCATTAAATATGCCATCTTATATCTGCATCAATTTTCAAACTCAAGTTCCTCCTAACTTTGAAGTGCTATAGCAAAAGTTTAAAATTTTCTGCCAAAATTCAAATTTAACAAGTCTACAATGTCCTCTTGAACTTTTTTTTTTAAATACTCCAGGCAGCTGGGAAAGGGCAAAAGAAGAGCAATACGTCTCTTAAAAAAACAGGAAAAGGGGAAAAAAAGTTTAAACAGTACTAAAAATAATACACACTTTCTCAGAAAAAAAGGGGTAATTCTGAGATAATTTCTTAAGCTTCTCTGTAGTGCTTTCTACGAGGAAAGGAGAAGAGAGGCAGGGAGACATTGTAACTACACTTGAAAAGAAGTATTTAAAAATACAAACCATGCCATTAAATTTGATGACAAGCAACAGCAGCTAACATAGTAGTAACACACCAGTTAAGGAAAGTGAAAAAAAAAACTGGGTAAATGGCTGGGTAAACGACAAAAAAATTACAGCTCACTGGATTTTTATAAACCCAAAGCAATGATTGCACTGTTTTGACACGAGCAGCTTGCTTTGAGGGCTAGAGTTTCCAGGAGGCGAGAAGCACTCGTAGGACAAGCTCGTGTCTTTCTTGCTCTTACAGCTGCGAGAACACACTCACGGGAAGCCCAGCGTCCAACCTGGGGACTTACAATGGTTTTACTCTGCCACAATCACTGTTGCTCACTCCCTTGCAGGCTGGAAACCCTGCTTTTTAAGCCCTCCAAGACCCGTAAGTGTCCAAACCATGCAACAGTGCCTCTCTACATGGAGAGGTCCTGGAGGAGTCCAAGACCCGCCTTGGGAAATATTTGGGTTTGTTACAGTCCCCCAAACAGACCACAAACTGCACTGAAAAGCACCTTCAATAAAGACACCTCCAGAAAGAGAAGGGTGGGAGGCGGTAGATTCATCAACATTTTCCCAATAGAAAATTTATAATCCATATTTATAACACGCCCTAGTAAGACCCCCCTATGACTCCAGACATCTAATCCCATCCAAATCCCCCAGAAAATCTCACAACTCGCTCCGAACTCCCCAAGTGCTAGGTCGCACGCACGAATCCCAGTTTGCAGGGAGACGTGTAAAACTACACGTTGGCAAAGAGCTCCCACGTGCATTCCTTCCAGCAAATCCAGGGAATATATAGAAACCTCATGACACGCGCCCCAAGGTGCTCTGCTGGTTTAAAATAGAAATCTCTCCCCTCTTACGTGTCCGTGTGTCAAACACAAGATAATCCTTCCTCAGCATGCAAACCCCTTTTGCTTCAGCCAGCCCAGGTGCAGTGAGGATGGCTGAGCTGGAGCATTCCTCCCACCCTAAGGAGTTCCCTGGAAAACACCATCAGCAGCTCTAATCAAAATCGTTTCACCTCGGATGCAATCCAGCTGCAAACAAAGGGGCACGAACCCTAGTTTGTTTGTGGTTTGGTTTTTTTTAAAAATCATTAAAACCTGATGTTTACATTCAATCTAAGAAGTATCGGTGGCATCAAACCTATAATGTCCATGCTTGAAAGGTGTGAGATCCACTATCTTTATTCAAATATGATAATAATAATAAAGAAACACTATTTCATATACAGACTGAGACTGGATCACTAAGGCAATTTTTTATGTACTTGTTAAACTCCTGCTCCCGGTAATTTCTGTGCCAGCTGCACTCCAAAACTTGATTTGGTTAGACACTGTAGATTCCTATTTATTCCAGATCTATTTTTTATAAAACAATTTTATAGGCATTTACTGAGAAAAAAATTTTCTTCTCCTCATAACAAGCAGCACACTGATAGTAAGGTAATACTTGTCCCCTCAAACCACTTGCAAACTCAGAATAATTCTCCAAGATACCTGATCTCCATCATTTCCTTGGTCAAAACCTCCAACACTAGGGAAAAAATAATAATAACTGAAAAAAGAGAATTTTGAAGAAAAAGCTGTTAAATATGAAGCAACTGTACAGGGTTGGCTTGTTTACCCCCGCCAAGTTGAGTTTCCATGTGCGTGTCAAGATGTGATTTTAGCTGACACGCTTAAGGCCAGGCAAATTGGACCTTTGCGAAACAACAGCATGGTACTTGGCTTTGGAGAAGACTTTTCATGTGCTAATCTCTTCAGCACTTGAGAGGGAGGGGAAGCCTCCCCATCCCCAGCTGCAGGTGCAGGAATGGCCCAGAGCTGAACTGCCTGGCTGAGGTTCCCTGCCCTTCTCTGTCCCCGGGGACACCTCACCTATACGGGAGGAGGAAGGTCAACAACCAGGTTGAAGGCCTATAGAGAAGCAGGTCCCCAGATTTGCGCACGCACGCCACGGAGGATGCAGGGAAAGGAGCACAGTTCAAGTTCTCGCCCTTACGGAAAACATTTCCCCGCTTTTATAGGGAATGATTGTTAGTAATGTTGAACTCCAAAGGGTTTGGTGCGTTTTGTTTCTCTTTCACTCAAATACTTCACTTTTCAAGCATGTGGCATGCAATTCGTTTGTGAAACGGGTCGCGGTGTCAGATGTTAACTGGGGCCTGTAAGATTCATCTTTCTATAAAATTTCAAAACCATCTGCCCGATGCTGTACTGTCAATACAGAGAACTTATTTTAATGAATTCCCATCTACTTTTTAAAATAAGAAAATAAAATAAAATGCAGGCTGTGAAAAAATAAAAAAAGAAAGACTGGAAAAAAAATAACAACACATATATAAAAATATGTTCCACAAAATATGACGCTCAGAAAACTCAAGAGCTGAGCCCGCTTGTGCTGACCAGAGGGTCTGACTAGTTCCAGAGTGCAGAAGGCTCCTTCTGAGCCTTCTGGCAAGTTAAAAACCCCAAAGGGCTGGTGGCAGCTTAGGAGTCCCTCTGTCACCTGAAACACTGGCCACCCATCTCCCACTGCCAGCGTGCGCTTACAGCTCTCTCTTTAACACACTTCCCTTCCCTGCTGCCTTTGCCGTGATTTTATGCTCTGTTATTTTTAATTCCTTCCTGTATTTGTCCCAAAGGAGCAGCAAAGTGAAAGTGACAATGAATCCCAATAATAATAATAATAATAATAGAAACCCCTTAAGTCTAGTCAGCTTTTGATTAGCAAAGCCTTTAGAAGAGGCGTTGATGCTTTGGCTATAGAGTAAGTAGCTGGTCTGTGTGTGGGGACTCTCCAAAAATACAAGGGCTAGAAACTTTTATTATCACTATTTAACTTATTCACTTACTAAAAAACCGGGCACATTCTCGTGGTTACCTTGCCAGCTGGTAGTAGCAGACTGACTTTGAGAGCTGTTGCTGATGACCTGTATTTCCCAGAAAAAGCAGCAGGGATACAGCTCAGAAACATCCCTTACTCAGACTAATTTTTTAATTACTTAATTTTAGGCCACATATTTCAAAATTAGGTTCCCTCCAGCATTACTGATTACTCTTATGCTAACACTTTACATTTGATTATGAACAGTGGATTTTTTTGAACAATAAAACATCTCTCTGTACTATTCCCATGCTCCTGTATATACACGTATAGTGAGCTACATTCTAGCCCTAAGCAATTAATTAATAATAGAAATCTAGCTACAGTTATTGCATCTCTGTCTACTTTTATTTATAAAATAACTCTATTCAATACACAGAACTCAGTTCTCAATCTGTGAGTACATAATTCGGATCAATACCCTACTGAAGTACAGCATAGAATGCTCTCCTAATTCATAATAACCTGTCAGAATCCACCAACTCAAAACTACTAAGCATTTTCTCAAAAACTAGACAAAATACAGCCCAAAAGTCCTGCCTACCTTATTCCACTGCCAAAACATTGCTCCTTACTGTGACTTTACAACAAAAGTTATGTCGGTAGCATTTGCAAATATAAATGGAATAATACTGATAAAAGCTTTGCTGTTGTTTTGCCCGGTGTTAGAGTTCATCTAATAGGGTTCCACTTACCTCTTCCCCTGATTCTACAGCTGTATTAGAGGCACATCCTTCAACAGAACATCACACTGCTTCATTATAGAAATGCAGATAGTATTTAAACATACAGGCAGGCATGCATTTCACTTACGTAACTAAGCACGTTAATCTTCAGCATAATTTCCCCCTTCCTAGCACATCTGCAAATATTAAAAGTAATCTTCAACCAGTCCCATATCCGACTTCAAAATCCCTATCAAATAATTCCTTGGGTTTGGGTTTTTTTCAGAAAAAAAAAAATTAGAAAAAAAATTTTTTTCATGTACTGGAGCAAGGACTACACTCTGACGGATGTTTCTAGCACTTGTTCAACGATTTTATATGAATATGCTTAACACTATTTCCTAAAAAGCCCTGTTTTTCATAAATAGAGACCAAGAAACATAAACCCCAAGAGGGAAAGAATTAAAAAAAGCAAGACACAGCAGTAGTAGCATCCATGTATTTGAATTGCCCATCACAGGCACACCTCTCTTTCCTCTGATGAAAAAGTCATGAATAAACAGGGTAATGCTCTGAACGTGCCCAGCTGGTCCCCTAAAGCAGAAATCCTGCTTGTGTACCATACCTGGGTCTCCAAGCCCACCATGTGCATACATCAGGACTAACACACAGCACAAGCTTCACATGACTCCTTTGATGCCAACTGCTGAAGAAAGCGACCCAAAGCACCTGCCAGGGATCTTGGTGATTTTGTGTGTTCTGTTCTGCTTTTATTTTAAAGTTGTTATTCATGTTTTCAGTTGTGTATGTATAAAACCAGATACCTGCTACCTCCCCTGCCAATGCTTGGGGATCTATTCCCATAAAGCACTTCATCCAAGTAGGCAGAAAGGTCCACCTGCATGGAGCTCTGCTAACCTAAATGGCATAAGTTGAGCAGCACAGCGAAGGCCTAAGTAGCTAACTTAATCTTTCATTCACACACCATCTTTTCACCAAAACATATTAAAATCCCTAGAGGGTGTCTCCAGTGAAGATGGCAATCATTGAACGTTTTCCTCAAGGGTTGGCCCCATTTACTCATTAACTTCCTTGATAAATATTACAACTTTATAATCTTCCCTGACACACTTCTTACTAAAAGGTGGGTATTTTTTAGTCAAATCTTCTGCAGCCAGCATCGACCTTATTCCAAAGTGACTAATACCAGAAAAGCCGCTATAAAGACTGATGACACAATGTCCTCAATTCCCATCGATGTGCACATGTAAAATAAAAAGTACATCAGACTGAGCTGCAAATGATATGTTACTTTATGATTACAAGGCTTATACTTTCATCTATCTCCACCATAAAGCTACAATTACATCCAGGCTGCCCTGTGCACTCGTTATGGACAGTCAGAGCCACGCATGACTCCTACCAAAGGTGATCTTGGCCTGCTACAATATCCTGAGGAGCAAGTGGGAGCAGTTTGTCCCCCTGCCTTCAAGTCCCGGATCTACATAAGCCAACAAGCACTTAATTCTCCATTTCATTATCAGGAATAAACACAGTGGTACCAGATCATCCTACAGAAACAGTGTCTTGATTTTTGTTTTTAAGAAGAACACAGAATTTGCCATCTGAAATTCACCTAAAAAGGCATTATCATTTTGATTCACTGTGATTTATGAATGGCAGCTGGAGGTGGCACATATGATATACGTAGCTTGGAAACACAGAGAAATATTTAGCAGACAAAAAATATTGTAGAAGGTACGTTATGCTCCTATACTTCTAATCAGGCTCGATCGTATGCTTCCTGGCTTAAATTCTTTGAAATACCCATCCCCCCAAGACAAAAGTTATCCTGACGTATAAACCAAAAAAAAGATTTATTAGTTTCATTCAAGACAGTATTTTTGTATTTTGTTAGTACCTCAAACTGTGTGAAACGTTTTCTACCTGATATCCAAAGAAGACCATCCACCACATATCCCGCATGGCACGAGAGCGATCGATCAAAGGACTGGACAAAGGTCCACTTGTTCTTCTTGGGGCAATAGCGTTCCACGGTAGGTAACACTTGACGCAATTCATTCCTGCCCCCTACCGCATAGAGGTACTCGTCCACTGCTCCCAGCACAAAGTGTTCCCGACAGTTCTTCATGGGAGCTATCTCAGCCCACGAGTTAGTGCGGGGGTCGTACCGACAGGCAGTTCTCACGGCACAAGTGCGCCCCGTGGAGTGCTCTGCCTCTCCACCAGCTACGAAAAGAAAGTCTCCCATGACAGCAACACAGTGGTGGCTCCTCCCTACGGGCATAGGCGCCAGCTCGCTCCAGTTTGCAATCCCTGCGATATGAACGTTCTCTTGATCTACCGGATTGAAGTATCGCAATTCCTTCACTTTACAGATTTCACGTTTTTTCCCGCCAATAATGTAAAGGGTGTCTGACTGGAAGCGAGGTTTTGTCCTTCTGGTTTGCCAAACTGGCTGTGCGTAGACGCTCTGGTGGTAAGCCAAGGCCTCGTTAATGAGCGCTGTCGCAGTTTCACTAGCTTGGACAAGAGGATGAGAAAGAGCTACGGTATGCAGTGTATCCACATCCATAAGGCCAAAACGGACATACTGGAGCAGTTCATCCATGTACTGGTAGCGGCAGTTGTGTTCCAACCACCTCACAGCCAGCTAAAAGTGGGGGGAAAGGAAGGGAAAAAACAAGACACCGATTATTTGTGTACAATTCTGGCAAAATTTGGTCTTTCGAAAACTGTGCTTGCATTCCAAGAAGAGTTAGATACTTGCCTCAATAGTGATACCGCTCAATATGAAAAGTAGTTGTGAATGCATGTGAGTCAACATAAAAGATACCTGCTAAAACTCCACCCTTAATATACATAAAAGCTTTGTATTGCACCAGTCCCCCTAAAGAATTTCCACAGCATCATCCGATTGCAATCCCGCTATGCAATACTCTTCCTGTGCAAACTGTTAGTGATGCTGCAGGAGATCACAATACCCCAGAATCAAGCTGCTGGAGCAATAATTTAAAGGTAGGGAGTATGGGATCACTGGAGACCATGGGTACGCTAGAAAGAAAAGTAAGATTGTGGTTAGATGATCAGAAAAGCCTTTTCTTCCCTCCGTCTTTCATTCATAGAATCATAGAATCGTCTAGGTTGGAAGAGACCCTTGGGATCATCGAGTCCAACCATCTACCCTACTCTACAAAGTTCTCCCCAAAGTTCCCTCTCATTCTATTTATGACAAAATATTGAAAGAATATAAAAAAATACATACTGAATCCTTCAACATTTTTTTTTTCCTTCTTCATTTATTTTATTCATAAAGGGCTGTAAAGGGACCAGAAATTAAGCCGGAAAAGAGAGACACAAAGAAGAGGTTCTGCTGGTTTGGGACTGACAGAAAGCAGGGAGGAAGACACTGAAACTGCTCAGCAATTGCAGCTGGTATCAACAGCCAAAACTAAACATAGCCTTTAAATTACATAAAGCATCTTGAATCCAACCAGCTCTAAGAAGAGGCTAGGAGGGGCCTAAGCCATTTCAAGAACTGTTGTGTAAGTTATTCTTGAAAACGTCCAGTGATGAAGATGCCTGAAATTCCTCAGGAAAACCATCTCCACACTCGGTTATCCTCTCAGACACATTTTCCTTTTACCCATGCAGCAGCTCTCAGCCCTTCAGCTCACTGTCTCATTTGCCACCTTTGACGTTTATACTCCAGAGCTCAGGAATCCCCAGACCAACCCCTGAAATCCCCCCTTAATCCATCCCTCCAGGATGAAAAGCAGTCTGCTACCTTCCTTTCCCCTCCATCTCTGATGCATTTGGTTATGTGTGTTGCAGTTTCCTCTATGAATGAAAAAGTCATCTTGGGTCATGTTTTCTTCACCTCTGTTGTTTGGCTCACCAATCACTTATTGAAAGGAAATGCCCCTCTTTCTTAATGTTTGCTGCTGAAAACTAGATAAAACCTTCCTCTTAAGGCTATAGTAGCAGTGAATAGATTGGAAGGATTACTTTGATCACAACAATCTGTCCTTCTTGTTTTTACATCACTGCACGACACTGTCAATGCACTACGATATCGCTGATTCATGTTTAAGCTTATGTCTGAGTGCTCTTCCCACCTCCTTTTTCTGCAGAACTTCCACAAATTGTCATTCTTTCTCTGTCACTACTGAACTCTCTACCATTTACTTCAGGCCACTGCTGCAATCTGTCAATCCTAATTATCTTCTCAAAAGTGCTAGAAAACCATCCCACCTTCCGATTGCCTGAGAAGATAAACCCCTTATTATTCTTTCATCCAAGTCACTGACAAAGAGGTGAGGGTGAGGACAGACTCCTCTACTTGAGACTTCGTTTCATCCTGAAAAACAACTTCTGGAGCAGGAGTTTCTAACTAGTTGTGTGATAACAACATTTTCAGTCACAACTTACTGCCCTGTACTGCTCATTGGAATCTCACATGAAGCGGCTGGAAAGAAAGGCTTCTGTCTTTCTCCAGGCTCTCATATACACATGGTATATCCATTTTATTGCTGTTTCTATATTCTGACAGGGAGGGAAGATGACAAATCAAAACCGCTTTTTATTAAGATTCATTTGAAACACTTTTGCTCCACTGTGTGATTCAACCCCTGTGAAACAAAGAATCAATGAAGGGCATCAAAAACTGCAGCAGTAGTTCAGTCAGTGAAATGCTGTACTGAGTTTCAAAATGTGCATTAGCTATATGTATTTGGACTTGTTAGTAAAAAAGGCATTAATTAAATACATTTGAAAGTGTTTATGGGCTTGAAATCTTTGAGCATTATATTCACCACTTCTAAATCCACCAAATCCACGTGTCAGTTGTCTCCTACTGAGTGGTTTTAGGCAACTCCCTACTCATGTCTTAGGCCATGTGAATTATTCCTTAAAAACTTCAGAGGCACTTAGCCCTCATCATTGACTAGACACTTGAAATTGAAGTGGATTTCAGGCTATCTTCATCATGATGAAGACACCAACTGAATTCATACCAACTGAATGATGTGTGGGTTGCTATATTGAAAGAGAAGAATTTAGAAAAACTCAAGTTCTATCTGTCATCGATTGCATCCAACAGATTGGTTTCTTTTGCTTATAGTTCATGCCTTCACTCCCATCTGAAATGGCATCATGGAGGTATCACCTTTGCTATAATGACAGATAGTACAGACTCTTAAAAGACATGCACCAACGTAATGCAGATCTTGGTAACCACAAGGCTCTTAAAGAAGTTTAACATTAATGCCTGTTCACGTCTTAGAACTTCACCACTTCTCTGTCTTTTATTGTCCTCCCTCCCGCCCCCCAATAAATACTACGTAAACACACAAGCAACACTACATACACACACACCTTTCAAAGGCACAGTGTCTGCATCCATTTCTGCACATGGGATGTGTGACAATCTGCAGCAGAAGGGCTGGACATCTCCATTACAATAGATTTTCTCTGCTGCATTAAAGTTTTGCAAAAGTAACGTGGTTCATACTGAGTTTGGTCTGCACTGAGAATATTCCTAGAGTTGTAAAAAATGTTTCTCTGAAACTACTAATGCTTATTGTTTCTCTAAAATCACAGAATTTCTAAACCACCACAACGATGGTGCAAAGTGATACAAAGAGCCTGTTGGCGCTCACAGCAGACGTACAATCTATTCCCGGTCTTGAACCAAAACTTTCTCCATCCTTTCCTACACTATTTCATCCCCACTCATCTGTCCTGCGTCTTTATTTATGAAAACTTTTGAATCTTTCCAAATTAAATTTATTGCAACGTCCTTGGGATCCTCTACACGCTGGACCTAAAGGTATCTTTCCCTCCAACCTTTCCCTTCTGACAAGCAACCGCAGCAGCAACAGGGAGGGTAAGGTGAACCGTAGGCTGCCTTTTGTGTAGGCGGCTACTGGCTCTTACCAGACTCCACGTCTGAGGTCAGTTTGCAGTGGAGTAGTGCATTATACTGTATGAATTTAGAAACCAGGGTTAAGAACCCAGCACATCACTATATCACCTGGATGGTCTGTAGGCACTTGATAATCAGCAGAGAAGCTCCGCTGTGTCTTAGGGAGGCGACTGAGGTCTGGGAATCACAGTGTGTTTAGAAGCTCCTGTCCAAATCAGCTCACGCTGAACACGTTGAACACAATTTGACTACAGTGTTCTGTGTGACCCACACACAAGCAGTGGCACCCCAAGGCAGAAAAAAAGGTCATAAGAGCTAAAAGCTACAACGTTTTAATCTCCTTGTCTTGCTACTGATAACAACTGTTACTCGAAATAATTCCATTTTGGGACAGTACTTAAAAATAACTGCTAGGAATATAAGCTACAAAGGTAGGTATTTATATGTACATCCATAGAATGCAGGACCAACTCCTAAATTGTGACATAAGGCTATGGATCAGGTCATATGGTTTTAGGGACACTCAGAAACTAAGCCTTAGACTTACACTCTTGTTACGCAGCACACATTGTTACGGTGCTCTCTAGCAGAACGGGGTGTCTCACCCTATGGAGGCACGGAAGAAAATCAAGTTATCTGTGTGGCTGATCAGACATTCTAGTTACTGGGTGGTGTGGCAGCTATTGGAAGGCTGGAGAAGTTGAAAAGAAAGGAAATTAAGCTTCCAAACAAGTATTTTGCTGATAGACTATAATATAGTTCTAAATTTCCGTCAGTGTAAAGGTGGCAAATAAAACTCTCATCAACATATGGCAGAAGAACAAGCTTCCGTGAAGCATATCAGCAAACGTCTGTGTATTTATCAACACAAGTTTCACCACCTTTGCTCAGTTTTTGTTTAATCCAGACTTAGAAACCTGGTGCCTATACATTAACTCCAAAATTCACCCTGACTGTACACTAATTATAGCGCCTATTTGTCAGTCTCTCTGGCAGTAGTGATTAGCAACTATAATCAGTATTGGCAAAATAAACTCAAAGCCATTATACGCTTTATGACACTGCAAGGAAAGACACTCAGACTTCTCTAAGGAGATACCAATAGCTCTTGAAATTACAACTGTGTTTAAAACGCAAACAAGTAAGCAAGCAAAACCAAAGAGAGCAGCCACAATTTTGAGTTTTAAAATATTTGTATCACTGCTAAATAATTTACAAAAATAAGGAAAGACTCCTACTCCTACGCCATACAGGCAAATTCTGTTTAAACTGCTAGAAGCTTCTTTTCTATTAATTTTAATGTATGAGTGTGTGAGAAAAGGAAGCTACAGCCTAGCGCCTATATCAACTTTAATAAATAATATATTTTGCCATATTCATCTTCTAAACTAAGTAAATGACAAAAGTAGACTCTCAGAAGGACAAGATTTTCAAACCAGATTAATTCTCTCATTCTAAAGCCTTAACCCAAAGGATTTCTCTTCTCCAAGGTTACATTATTTGATTTAGCGATGGCGTACATTCTCAAAACAGCAGAAAACAGATGGAAAAATACACTGTGGCACAGTTGGAGCATACATCTAAACACACCTGTGTGTTGGATTGTGATTTCATTGCATTTCCAACGGCTGCTGCTGTTTCCAGCATGGTGCTTCGACAGTCCCAACCCACACAGCCTCAGAGCGCAGCCCTTCCTTCCCTGCTGTTAATGGTGCACGTACCACAGCCAGAGAGGGCACGGAGACAGCGAGGTTAAAGCTGAATTAAAGAGTTTCATCCCTGTTGAAGATAAGCCTGCAATAAGTAGTTACCTGGTCTCTTGGGCTGACAGCTATCCCAGGAAGCAGGAGAGCCTGGCGCCCTGTCCTTGCCCGTTCAGCGTTCCCCTGCGATCCTCCTCACGCCACTCTGCTGGGAAACGCTCCAGACCTTCACCTGACACCACAGCAAGCTCCCTAACCAGAAAAACCAAGCTACTTTATGAGTGCAAAAGCTTAAGATACTCATTAGACCCAAGTTCACTTGGAAACTACTTTAAGTCACAAAGTCGACATTGGGAAAAGTTTATATCCACAGCGCTCCAAGAGTGAAAACGCTCCTCTGAGCCTCTACTCCATGAAAGTCATCTTGGCCTGGTCTTTAGTAGATGTATTCATGTTCTTCCCACACACACTGCACAGGAATTATGCTAGTTTATACCACCTAAAATCTCTAATAACTGAGATGGAGCCAAAAAGTGACAGTGGTGGAGAAAAATGAGGCTTTTGGAGGGTGGAGGTTCTTTTAGCAACAACAAATACAAGGAAACATTAAATTTTATAAGGTTTCGAAACAATGCATTCACACTGTCTCATTAAAACAAATGGAAATCTTAAATATAAAAACATAGAGAACATTCTCATTTTAGGAGAAAGGACATTTTTAAATATGTAGAAGTGGAGGGAAGTATTTTCCTGGACCGATATCAGATATATTCAACATAAATTATCAGATTTCTGCGTGACAATCTGATGATGATATATATAAGGGAAAAAGAACCAAAACCCTCTTCTTTTAACACAAATCTGACCTGAGCAGTCCTTCTGTTGCTTAACTTAAGCAAAAATGTTATGCAAAAAAAAAAAATCAAACTAGTATCTTTGTATGGTTAGCATATTGGACAGTGCTATAGATCTGCTCCTATCAATTGATGAGCCAAAAGCAGTCATGGAAACAGCACGGTTACTACAGCAATCACTTTAAGGCGCTGAGGGAACTTCAAAAAGCAAAACTTGGAGTTTACTAGTTCAGGGGCTTAAATTCACTACAAATACATATTTTGGCTATATACTTGCACATGATTTAGCCTCTCCCTGGAGTTTACCTAACTCAGGAAGCCTCAGGCATTCCAGAGATGAACCTCTTGCCTACAAACCACTGTCTGTCTCAGTTATCACTTGGCTCTTCAAATCTCAAGTCCAGGAGCCGAATCCATGGATAAACCAGGACATTTACTAAAGCTCTGAAATGAAGCCCACTTTTAAAAATGAACACAGATTTCCAGAGGGCCTGAATTTGGGCCTGAATTTGGATCTCTAAAGGGTCTCAGCCCTTCTCTCTCCAGACACTACAAAGGACAAAACCTGGAGGGTTCAGGACATCAAATTATTTAGGTGAGGTGAACTCCATGGGACTGTATCATCCACTTAGGGATAAAAACATATGGGTGAAGAATTGTTTCTGGAAAAAAACAAACCAAACCACCAAATGCAGTTTTTTTGCATTTGCAAAGCCAGGAGTATTTGGCTTTATACGCGAATATTGTTAGAAATTACTACCTAACGAGGTAGCACAGCCTCCAGACTCGCTTTGCAATTGTATCAATCAGGTACTACCTTAGAGTTGTGGGCAGCATAGAAAATGAGTGGCTCAAACTTAGGTGCCGGAGAGCCTTAAAAGATAGAAATCTTCTTCTTCTTTTTATTTTGAATTAAAAATGTGCATAAAAATAAGACTGTAATGAGCTGCATGTAGAACAATCAAAATTATGAGGTATTTGCATTTCTTTTGCACCTTGAGCCAAACAACTACAAAATTATGCATAGGATTCTCTCAATCTGAACACAGTAAATATTAATAATCTCTGAATCAGCAATGAAATGCCTTTTGCCCCCGAACCTTGAAGAGAGACTTTCCAACTCAAGAAGTTGTAGTACAGTGACTGAGACCGTATTTACAAGGCGCGGGGCTGAAGCGTATGCATGTAGCCTGTGAAAATAAAGCTGTGCCGTCCCCCCCACCCTTCTTTACACAGAGACATTTTAAAATTACCTGTTTGTCAGTTTTACAAATGTGTGTCTCTGTAAGCAGCCCCCTGCGTGGCGCTGCCTTAGCAAGCAGGCACGCTTTCATTTGCGCATCCGGATTTTACAATCAGAATTAAAACATTTGCTCTGTTCGGGGTGAGTTGATAAACAGGGATTTTAAAATTTTTCTCTTTTTTTTTTTTTCTTTCCTCCAACGTGAAAAATGAAAGAAAAATGTTCCTCTAGATGTATTATGCCTTTGGGCTCCATTTGAGGGAAGGGAAAAAAGACAGAGAAAGCTACTGTGAAGGTCACAGAGAGAAAGAACTTCCTCAGGGCACAGAATAAATTAAATCCCAAGGAAAAAATAAAATGTGATTTCCAGAGTGTGAGGCACAAACTCAAAATGACAATGATTGACAGCCAAACTATATCCGTGCAATATCGAAGACTGCACGTTCTCATTTACCTCAGTGTAGCCAGCAAGCGCCCATTAAACATCCGTCTGATGCCCAAATTAACCTTCTTGGCAAACTGAAAGAGGCACAAACTATCATAATCAACCTTTCATTATCACAGCAGCCTCTAGTTAAAGGGTCAGAATAATTGTGCCATCAGAGCCCTGATTGTTTTCAATCAACAGACGACTGGAGTGACAGCTCAGTGATGGAGTAGTTTGATGAAACCGCACCAGGCCTAATCAGAGCAGATGAAAGGAAGGCATGATTGGTGCAAATGAACAGTCGTGCCTCTCTTTTTCATTTACAATCTGAAATTACTCTTAAATTTACAGGGTTTTTTCTCCCTTATGAGTACCTCTGAAAGAATGTTTGACTTATTACGAGTTCTGACAGTGCAGAGTTATAAAACACAGGTAGGGTTTTCAGCCCAGGCTTTAAGTGGGTATTCAGCATAATTTTAACAAATTCACTCTCGAAAAGCACAAAATGACTAAAGACTTCCAATGACCTAACCTTTCAGTGCTGTTTGATTAGCAGAACAATTTATCCCGGCTCACATTCTTCATGATAAGAGAAGATAAGAAAAAAAATGGGCAAGGATCTCTCGCAAATGTTTTCTCTTAGCCAATATATTTATGGCATTATTGCTCTCCTGTTCATTCTCTCACACACACAAAAGAAAAAAATTAAAGAACACTGCATTAATAACCCTTTTCTTCTTAGAATGAATAATGGAATCTAAGCAAGGGATTGTTTGGAGATGAAAGCAGAGACCAATTATCATGCTGCTGACAGCATTAATATTTAGTTTTCTGGTGGGTTGGATTGGTCATTCCCACATTCTAAAAGGTGGGAAATGAACTGATCCCACTGGCTGTTTCTCACCTTACTCACCGGCACAGAATCGGGTGCCTCACAAATGGAAAGAAAAAAAAATTTAAAAAAGAAAAATTGGGGGTAGCTTAGGCAAAATTTGGAAAGAATGGAAGATTCATGTTTCTTGCACCTCCTCAGCTACAGTTTGCTTCCCCTCCCAGCTTCACCCAGCTCCAGCCTCACGGCTTCCCATCCTCACGACTGTGCTGTAAGGAAGGTGAGGTACATCAAAAGAAGCTCTTTGTACCTCTGAAGGAAGCAAGTATTTCAAGTGACAAGCAGTAAATCTTTTGTTCTGTGATCTTGGTCATCATGAGATGTTCTCTAGTCTGTCAAGCATCACAAAACGTGTACAAACGTTCAGGTCAGCATACCAAAACAAAAACGCAGCTAAGAAGCAAGGATTAATGTTTGCCTGAAGGGGGAGTGTATAGAGAAGACTGATCCAAACACCAAAGGCTTTTAAGAAACTCTGTTTCCTGTACCTTTTCCTCACACCAGAGAATGGAAGTTTTAATTCTTTAAAAGTTTGGGGCTGTAAGCAGAACATACAGCTAAGTGACAATCACACAAGTGCCCTCAGCTGAAGAAGCCACGAGTAGGCTTGCTGACACAGAAAGTGCCATTTTCACGTGTTCCTATTTCACTTTAATTAAGTATCCTGTTGGTGTAAGTAGGTGGACACGACCAGGCTCTCTGGTGCTTTTTCTTTGTGTAGTGAGGAATCTTACTGCCCTCAGATAGCATGAAGGCTCCAATGCAGCCCAGTTAAGGAATATCTATTAGCTCCAAGTCCTAGATAAAGGAATCATGATGAAACTTTCCTAGTCTGCCAGTAACAAGTACTTCCCCCTCCAGTGCTTCCACTCAGCTGACAGCTGAGTTCCACCTTTCCTCCTCTTTCAAATATTACAATGCCCAACCTTTTCCAAGTATAAAGACACTGTTTATAATATGCATATTGATGTAGTGAACTCTTGGGAATGACCCCAAAATATTCCTAATGCACCCATGAAGAAGGAAAGTAACAGTTTGGGAAGTTGTCACTCTGTGTTTTGTTTGTTGGATGGACCAGAGTGAAGGCCCAGAAGCAAACATGCCTCTCTCTATAGAAATAGCAAACAAATAGCAAAGTCTCACCTTTACATTTCCCTGCCACAAGGATCACACCGCATTTTCAAAGATGTTGTCGTTCTGCTATTTGTCCCCAACTCCTGCCCAGCCATTCCCACGCTAGTGCTTGACCCCTGCTTCAGCAGTGGCACTGGCTTTGTGTACAAGGGAGCCCCAAAAAGCATTCCCAAAGGGGAGTCGGAGAGCAGAACTGGCAGGGAAGACAAAAAATGTGCCTCCTTCCAGACCCAACCATAATCACTGCCATTCACTCACAGACCCACAGCTTCACAGCTGGACAGGGATCGGAGGACCGAGAGATAGGACAGTAGGTTCACCCAATAGACAGGGAGCCAAATTATTCAAGAAATACACGGCCCAAAAGGAATATTAGAGTACCCCAAGGTTCATTAGATCTGGAGAGTGAAAGAACTTGTTAATGTATGTCCCCCTGACCTCTTCTCAGTCTGCAAAAGCTGCAGTGGATTCATCCAGAGAACTACTTTAGTAAGCTCTTTGTCTGCTAAATAAGAAATACTATACCTCTTGGTTAGAGTTTTGCTCGTTTGGGACCTACGTGAAGTCAAGAGGACAACCTGCAGCTTTCAGAACACCAGCCTGCAGTCTGTGAGCCACCTTCCAAAAGGCAGAAATTTGATTTTGATCTTTCAGCACTGAATAACACACAGCAAGCAGAGCTGTTGGCCAAAGTGTGTCTAGCAGCACAAATAATGCTTTTCATGATACGATACTGTGATTAAGGTAGGGGTACATAATGCAGCTGTAGTCATAGCAAACATTTATCAAAATTAATGGCGTTAAAGTGAATCACAATGTATTAAAAATATTTCTCAAGTGCTGATAAAATCTATCCTCTTCAAACATTTAAGCTATAAATCATCAATCACCAGTTGCCTAATATCCTCACAGGGCTGCTAGACAAAAATATTGTCCTGCAGAGCCTTTAAGAGGTACAAGAAGGGATACATAACCTACATGGCAGATTTCTTAGTCATAATTAAACAGCTCCATTAGTAACAGCTGTATCTACATCTCAAAAATTTTCAGTAAACATTTCCTCACCACATCTTTGTGAGGGAGGAATGACTTATCCCAAAGACAAACTCCCCACCAACCAAATAGAGACCCCTGCATTCTCAGTCCCACGCATTACCATGAGCTTCCTTCCTCCCTGGTGCTACATAATGATACCGGCCTTCACAGAAAGGCCATTATTTTATTAAAAAGATTGAGAGAGAGACACTATCAGTTCCAGCTTTTTTACACGTGTTTCCATTTTCACATAGGAAAAAATGTCAATTTTATAATAACAATTAAGAATAGAATGCACACTTTTCAAAATTGTATTCACTTCTTTTACACACTTTATCCAATGCATTTATTTTACCATTTCTTATATTTACTGGAAACAAGACTAGACAGAAGCCTACCTAGAAGTCATTGACTGACCTGAATAAAAGTATTTCATCTTTTTAGACTTCCAATAAAATAACTACAAACAAAAATCAGCTTT
>JAOXJK010000023.1:79759524-79826485 GCA_025774025.1 Xenus cinereus
ACCACAGATCACATAACCTAGCTCTTCATAGGCAGTAAAGCTTTCAGAAACATCAGACTGAAATGCAGTAAGTTAGTTGCAAAAAAGAAAAAAAAAAAAAAAAAAAATCAGGAATAATCAAAGCAATCACCGTCAACTCAGTCTGACTTTGAAATTCAAACTGAAGCCTTAATTGAATTAAAAACTTTGTTAAAAAATGAAATAGGTTACTAAAGAGGAAATTTAGATGTGGTCATGAATAAGTTCTGGCAGTCTCTGTTTTCCACAAATTTCATTATATTGTATTAAAAGAAGAGCAGCTACAAAATTTAAAAGCCATGTGCAACCTTCTTCTGGTCACGTACCACAGCAGACGTTCTTTAAAAATATGCAATACAAAACAGGCTTATGTAAATTATTGAAACTTTTAATCTTGTTTTTATAAACTTTTGAATATATGCCACTTATCTTTTTTGAACTGAAGGATGAAATATGAACACAAGCAGAACTGTCACTAAGAGCTGAAGAGAATTAGGGAAAGGTAGTGATCCTATCTCTTCTAATATGATGTAAGTTACGCTGCTGAAACACATTCAGGCTAAGAAAGAAAATACGTGTAAGATTATATATACAGATCTTACAAGTAACAGTTGAAATAGTTCTAAAACCTCACAGTAAACTCAAACCAATTTAATAAATTGGCCAAATTATTTATCGGTGTCTACTTCTAAAATGAGAAAGTGCCTTTGATCCTGTGCATTCTGCTTACTATATATCCCCCCGCTCCCCTTCTCCCTGAAGTCAGAGAATCCATTGTTCTACACCACTGGTCTTCTGATTCAGCAGCATCAACCTTTAGATGCCAAACCAATTTAACAATGAGCTGACGTTTAAAACCCCACGTAAGAGTTTTCAGAACAAACATAATCGGCAAGACGACAATATTAAATATTCAAAATAAATTATGCGACATTGTCCGTATTTTAATTCAGAGGTGTATTTTAATATAGAGATATGATAAATTGTCAAACAGGAAAAATAGATATAAACATTGTATTTAAATTACTTCCATATCCATCTTTATTCGTTTGTACTTTTAAAGAATAATTGCCTTGCACACGCCACAGAAAAGGATGTAACAGATTGATAAATTAGAGTTAATCATAACCAAATACACAGCAGACTACAATATACCTCTATTCCTCTGCTCCGTGTTATAAATAGCAGAAAAAGCACAAGGAGAACTAAGGGGAAAGAATGCATTTCTTTATGACCTTATTTGAAAGATAAACTCCTTGGGGAAATACAATTTATTCAGATTATCAAGACCCTGCTGTGCAAATCTACAGTCTGGGAGCACACTACAGAGATCAAACAATATTTACTTTATTCTGTTGGGTATAAAAGCTTTTAATGAATGCATAATTAAGACAGAAAAAGTATATACAGCTTTAGAATTCCACTGCCAAGCCAAGCCATTAATATCCAAAGTATCGTATCCAGTTGTAACTCCACCTGCTTCCTATTTAGATTACAACACTGTTATAAATCAAGGTATTAAATGACTAGTCCTGCTGCTGTAACAGAGAAGAGTTGCACGGTGACACTATTTCCCCTTTTCCTAAAAGGGGTTCAGCCTCTTTAAAGCAAAAAAAGGAAGTGTGAAGTCTCTGGGACAGGGCCATGTTTATTCAAAATCCTTAAGCAGCCCAAGTCCTCCAGGTTTGTTCTCTGCTATGTTAAATACTATGAACAACCTGCACCGTTCAGAGGAGAACCTTGACATAAATCATAGCAGAGACAGACTCTAAATAGATAAGGGATAGTAACAAAATGAAAAATTGTAGTGCCAAAAATATACTTATCTGACAACAAAAGGGAACAACACAATTTTAAAAGAAATCCAGTTCTGCTGGTTCTAGCTCTTCCTTTCCCTATCAAAGGTTCTAGTTCTGCAAAACCTCACGCATCAACCTAAGAACTAGCAGATCATGCACGTACCCAACAGCACAGCAACAGACATACCTAATTCATAATAAGCATTAGCACGAATCCTTCAAAAATTGAGTTTTAGATCTTTGAAATTTTCCTCCACTAAAGCATTGGAATTGGCTGCCCAGGGAAGTGGTTGAGGCACCATCCCTGGAGGCATTTAAAAGATGGGTAGACATAGTGCTTAGAGACACGGTTTAGTGATAGTTAGCTTGATGGTTGGACTAGATGATCCTAAAGGTCCCTTCCAACCTAGACAATTCCAAGATTCTAAATACCAAAGCCATCCAGTTGAACCATGAAAGACATTTTGATGAAGCCTGATCACAGTGGAACAGTTGGGTCAGAATTTTGCAGTGTATAAAACTGCGTTTATATTTATTTTAAGATCAGTGCAGACTGTAGATGTATTTATAGGCACAGTAAGGAATGACTTTTTAAATTACTCATTTTATAAGATTAACTTTTTTGGTAAATTGCTGTTTTCTCAACGCTTCTTATAATCCTTGCTTTTGTTTTCTCTTTTAAGCATGAAAAATTATACTTTGCATCCTTGTTGTTATTTCAAAGTAGGTCTGGGGCTAAGTACAAGAGCAACAACATCAAAACATTTCAGCGCTATTATTTTCCCTCTTCCCTACGAGAAGTAAATTTCCCTTCTCACTTAGTGTTTCTCCATATCTGCTTAGTTTTCAGTTTCAATCCCGTGGGCTGGTGCTAGTGAGCACCCTCTTTGAAGGCACAGAGGAGGCCCGTGACCTTCACAAGCACCGTGGAAAGACATGACATTCTCAGGTTGCCCGTGTGATGAGACATATGGGCGGTCTTGGAAAAAGGAAGCGAAACACGCCATATGCAGATACTCAAATGGAACACCAAAAAACTAAACATTTTCTAGAATCTCAGATAGTTTAATAAAAGTTTCTAAATAGTACGAATATTTTCCAATGGCAATTCAATTAAATATTTTAAGTGACCCTGATTATACATAACTTTTATATATTGCATACATATTTCCATATGTATCATGGAAAGAAATATAATAATGAAACATTAAGACAACAAAGTTCCATGGTACCACTGGAACATCCACAGGCAACTTTCTGCAGAGTTTTCAATAGCTGCTTTCCCTTCCTAAACAGATCCTGCTGTGGGATTTTTAAATTTTATTCTTTTTAACTGCACCTGGCACACAAGCCCCCCCAGATGAAAACGTTCACATCTCACCTGGCTTCACAGCTTGCCAGGTATTCCTAGCGAGATAACTGTAGCAATCAGTGTTATTTAACAAATAAAAATACAGGGATGAAACAAAACATGGAGATCATCTAACCCTTCACCTGGCCTGTTTCTACCATTTCAGACAGTAGAAACCCACGGGGAGGATTTCATCAGATTGATCAATGTTTACAGATTTTGTCAATTATGGGAACTCGTCTTTTCTTCAAATATCTTCTGAGGCATGACATAATCCTGCATTCTTCACTCCAACAGAAATCACGGAATATTGGTACATAAGTCTTTACGGATGTTTCATTACTTTATATTTTTGCTAACTCTTCAGAGTTACTGCAGAGTTTGAGGAAAGGTGAAAACTACTTGAAAGGTGAAAACTACAACCACCAGCAATCTTTATGGTAAATGCTCACTTTCTTTTTTGTTGTTAATATTGTCAAATCCAGAGTCAGTTTTGTCCTTTAGAAACCCAAAGTTCACAAGAATAGCAGTCAAAAAAATTACTACTACCAACAAGAATAATAAAGAAAAATAGTACTGTACAATAGTACTGTCCAATTCTTTTGCAGACTCTAATAACAGTTTAATGCCATGAGAATACAGGAGTGGAAGCCTGTTTCCCTACTATGCTGGACAAGCTCTTCAAATCATCTTCCTCATAGATTAAGGAAGATCCGTCTTAAAACTCTCTCTGCTCTCGCTCCCAACTACTATCACAAGAAGTTTCAGCTGATTTTGAGACTTCATCTCCTAATTTCCACCTTAATTTACTCAGAGAGTGTATATGCATTTGTTCCTGTGCCAGCATTATCTTTTAGTTCTAACAGCACTGTCTCTCTCCCTGCTCCCCCCTCCCCTGCTATTTATTCCCTTGATATATTTACAGAAAGCAATCATATTCCTCCTCAGCCCTCATTTTGCTAGACTAAACAAGCCAAGCTCTTTTAATCTCCTCACATAATACAGGCCTTCCTGATGATCTTAGCTGCCCTTTTCCACACCTCTCCCAGTTTGACTTCATTTATTCTTCTGCATGCGTAAACTCTTTGCAGTACTCATGATTTTTTAACAGTACATTGTACACTAGCATTAGTATTTCCTTAGCTTTATAAATAAAATTCCATGAAATATCCTAGACTCAAACTGCCTTTTTTTTTTTTGATGCTATCACATCAGTAGCTCAAAGCCATCCTATGATTTAATATACAAAAATTCTCCATAAACTTGGTCCTCAAGTGAGACACAGTAACAGCCCTCTCTCTACCAGACAGGACAGAAATAATATGACATGTTACAAATGGGAATTGAGTATGATCCACTGAAATCCTCAGTAGATTCTACTGAGGATGCTCAGAAAGCAAGGAAATCCCCTTAATATTCTGAAAAACAAAATAAGTTTTAAATCAATGTAAAGTATCAAAACTTTTAAATATAATGAAAATAGAAGTAGAAAATATGTTTCTAATATACAGTATGTTAAAGTGTGATTTTTATTCTTAATCCCCATCTCCATTAAAATATCTTGAAAACATTTTAAAAAGTGTATGACAAAGAACGAGACTGACAGGAAAAGACTACTGCTTTTCCACATTTAAAATATTCAGAATAAAAATAGCTCGTAGGAGTTTCCGTGACTGTGAAAAACTTCCGTTGATCCCCCTTCAACAGCCTCTAGAAAAATAAATAATTTGGATATGCTCAGTAATCACTTCTTTGAACATTGCGGCTAAAATCTCATCCCATTCTAGCTGCACTGTCCATAATCTATTCCACAGCCAAGGAAGACCCTGTGTGCACCATTGTTCACTGTGGGCTCAATAAATCACAATGACAAAACCTAAAGGCTGAAAGTCCATTTCTATCGTGCTGCTTAGGATCAACTTTGGAGCCCTGGCAGGTCAGAGAAAGACACTTTGAAACTATCACTTTCAAATACATAAGCATGGAAAAAAAAACTCAGACCAAAGAACAGGAGAGCAAATCCAGACAAGAAGCCCAGAGATAACAAGGGGTAAAAAGTACTGGAATCCAGCAGGAGAAATAGAATCACAATCCAGAGAAGATGTGGTTTCTCAAGGAGGGTGATGGTTCCTCCAACTGCTCTGCGCAAGCATAAATGAATAAAGATGAAGATGGGTAACAGCAGGATAGTCACCAACTGAAAAAAAGGAAGTCAACACTCGTGATACCGCGCTGAAGAACAAACAGGGAGCGCATGCAAAACTATCAATATACTAATGTTAACACTCCAGGTCTAAATAAGAACAGAGGAGGTGTTCATGTGCAAGGAATATATACTATGATTCAAAAACCTCTTGTTTCAGAATCTTTTAATGACATTTTATTTTTGGAACATTTCAATGACGTACGTGTATGCTCTGTAATAAACCCAGCAAGGGACCACTTTTCTTAAAAACCTGCCTCTGCTTCAGAATCCCAGGCAACAGCCTGTCACCAAACGCTCAATGATTACAAAGTTAATAAACATCTAAAAATTGAGAATTGGAAAAGGGTAACTGTAGTGAGCCGGACATCTCATCTCACCAGAGAAGGAAACAAACTGTGTAAAACATGTGGAACTATAGGTTAATTACACAGGCAAATTCAGATCTCAGAAATATTTGCCGAACAACCCAAATCAGCAAAACTGTCTCAGAATTGTAAGGCAATATGTGAAACTCTACCTACAGAAAGGCTGAATCCAGTGCAGGATAACTCAATACTGAGCACAATTTTGATAGACAAAGTAGAGTCAGTCACCAATTTGAAATTGGTAGCTCTTAATGCATTGTAAGAATCACATCACCCCAGCTATCTACTAACATTTGAAAGGCATCAGTAGGGGAAGATATTTTTTGGAAACCTCAAAAATTTCCTTTTCATGAGTTTACAAGAAATACTGTCAGAATAAAATGGGTCAAATTTAACATAAGGAACGTTAGGGAAAATTGGGCATCCCAATATTTCATAAATGTCATATATTTAGTAGGATGCATCTTAGATGGATCAAAGATTTGCTAATGACAATCAATCTCAAAATGAAGTTATTAATGGTAAGTTATAAAGCAGTGTAACTTCTTCCAACAAAGTCCTCAAGGAATTGATTCTTGCTCCATTACTGTTAACAGTTTAATTGAACGAGAGAATGACAAGAGAGAAAGACACTGCAAAAGCAGTGGGGTAACAAATTATGAGAATGAAAGAGTATGAGTATTGTTCACTTTTCCTGGCAAAGTGATCACATTAAAAAGAAAAACATATCTGAGAACCAGTAACATAGCTGATACAGAAAATACAGCAGGGTCTATTTGGAGCAATAGTTTCAGGCCATCAGGAGGCACTAAGAAGTGGCCATAAACAGCAACATCAGTTCTCAGAACAGTGAGAAAAAGGCTCGTGTCATAAAATGCACACTGAGTACTGTCCAATAAAAGAAGCAACGCTGTTGCTGCTTCAACATTGCATTTTTAAGGCTATTGCTCAAATATTGGTCCCAGTTCTGAAGTACATACTTCAAGGATATGAAAATATGATAGGCTGGAAAACCAACCTTGCAAGATTTAAGGTGCTCAACTTAGTTTTTATAAAGAAAGGCTCCTGGGGGATTTGGTCTTGATAAAATACATTTATAAAATGAAGAGAATATATGAAAGCAAAAAAGTTCTGACCAAGTTTTCGGAAAATAGTTTCTGACTCATGGATGTGGGATCAAAGTTACCCTGGCACTGGATTAGGAAGTACAGGACTGTTTGCATGATTCGTGATTATGAATGTTTTGCAACCCTGCATTTAAAAAAAAGACTGCGATAAAATAAGTTTTTCACCAATTATCTGTACCATTAAAGAAGCAAAGATTTCCTCAATTTGATTTCTGAAGGTATATGGTTTCATACTGCTTTGAAGAGCAAGAGACTTCTTGCAGCTGCAGGAAGATATGAGGGCACTCAGCAGTTACAAGAACCTGATTATAAGTATGCAAATGATAAGAAGGCAAAATTAAAGGTGTTGTAAAATATATTTTATTTGGAAAACTGTTATTTGCTCAGGTATCTCTATGCTCCTGCAATATCTGACCTCACCACAGAAATCTCTAAGAAATTTTTTGCTCACAGCATGAAACCAAGGCAAATTCTCATTTTACAGAGGGGAAAAAAAAGGAGGACCAGAAGAATAATTCAAAACATTCCCCATGATGCAGAAGATACAAAAACCAGAACCTCAAATGCCTGGAACCCACTCCACTGCTCCTGTAGTTAGATAATTCTTTTCTCCCCCCCCAGCTTTAAGACAATTTAAAGTTATTTATGCAGCTCAATACATCAGCAAAATATCTGCAACATGTTTTGTATAAGGATTGTGTCTCAGTAAAATAAAACCCTCTGCAACACTCTGCCCCTAAATTTATGCAGTGAAAAGAACATCTCTCTTTTCCCATGACTAGGAGCTGTGCTGATTAGTAGGTTTACTACATAATAATCAGAACTGATTTCAGGATGTAAACAGGATAAAAAAAGGATAGCAGTTACCATACATGGGAAGAAAAGTAAAAGAATGAAAAAAATTCTGGAAGCACCACTGAATTTTAAAAAAAGAATTCGGTATCTGTGCGGATCAGGGAGGGGGGAGTCACTTGTATTTTAAGAACTATTGACTAGGGATTCACTTATCACTCTCTTGGTCAGAAATTACTATAAATATAACTCTCCATAACTGAAAACCTAGAAAGTGCAAAGCCCAAATGTAAAAAGTGGACCTTGACTCAACGTCCAGTTTGACAGTTCCTGTTATCTGACCTTCAGCAGTGCCAAACAAGTCACAAGTCCTCTCAGAACTAACACATGTGAATGTTCACACTGCTGAAGGTGCTAAGCATCAGGAAGGCATGAGCCTTCAAAGATCAAAATAAGTTTTGTTCATTTAGTTTCTAGCAGTTCCTAGCAAGGGAAAAATAATAAAAAATAATTACTCCACCTCCCACCAAATCTCAAACAGCTAACGGTCAGAATTCCATGCTTTACCACCAAGGTGGGGTTTTTTCCCAGCGAAATATAGAAGAAAAAACCATTTAATCAATGCATCTTATATGCAAGACATGTAATCAAATGACAAAATTCTCCCTGGCTTTAAGATTTCACCTTGAAGACACCACCTTTAAAAGCAGGATAGATCATTGTAGGCCTGATTCCTAAGTGTTCACAACTACAGACACTTGCCAGTATCTCAAAATCCTGAAGTATATGAAGGTCCCCCTCTTCTGTACCCACCTTTAAACATAATCAGAATGCAGCAAAGCCAGACACCCTTGAACAGACAACTGGAAGGGCATTTAGAGGAGGGCCATAGATTAGCTGCAGAAATATATTCGTTTTAAAGTAACTAAGCTAACAAGAACAGTCAATGTTTCTAAAAATGAACTAGAGCCTACTGAAAAAGTTTTTAGTCAATGGTTATGCCATACAATGTTATAAAATTTAGTCCTTTTTATATTTTGATAAGAAAAGTTGCTGAACATCCAGATTTCAAGGATTTCAACCACACCTAAAAGCAAAATGCTAACGACAGCTTATCAAAGGTTACTTATACCTAATGTTGTTTGTTTTCCCCAATCTCAAAATATTCACCACACACACTGATCATTTTTGTTACTTGTTTCACTTCTTTTCAAGGAGTTCCATTAATCTCTTCAACCTTTGGCCCAGGGCTGCATGGTGCTATTTGAGTCCAGATCTTTTACCAGTGGTATGTAATACATATGCAAGTTAAGACTCACAACAGTATCTAGGTAGCCAAATACTTTCAAGTATTTAGTCACAGTAAATATTCAATATCAGTCCCCGGAGGTCCCTGACATTGCCATTGTACACATGTACTCCCTGCTTATTTTAGTTCTCCATGAAGATAGTAATGCTGCAAATATGAGCAAAAAAATATTAGAAGGCAGGCAAAACCAAAACACAAGCACATAAAGCATTGGTTTTGGGCCTGGCATACGACATTGGGCCTCTCCCCCTAGCTTTCTCCATGTCACAACATGTCATTTAAAATCAGTGGGAATTCCAATCCCAATGTGTTTTGAGGGCTGAACCTACCTGAGGCAACTACAATGGTTTCCCTATGACAAACAGGTGTGCTTAGATGCTATGGAAATTCAAGGCCTTTTGCATATATAATTAGAACAGATTTGGTAAACAAGGAGAAAACACTGAAATGGAATTTAGAAAATACCTCCTTTGAGTGGCTTTGGAAACTTTCACAACAAAGGTCAAAGTATTTACAAGGCAAGTCCAGCCAAGGTATTACTACTCCTCTAACTCAAAGAACATGTAGAATTGTCTCTACAATAATTTTTATAGGAGCTTTTGTGTCATCAGCTCAATTTCTGCTGAACTGCAAATAAAAGTCCTGGTTTAAGTCATTCGTGATCCAATGCCACCTATGCAGCTAGACACACTTTGTGACAGAAATCACAAATTCTGTAAGACTGTTGAAACAGATGGGAAATTTAGCAGCAACTTCCTCCAAATTAATAAACAGATGTTTAGAATAGATTACACAGTAAAATAAGAGAATAAAGTTACAAACATTCTTCAGCTTGGAATAACACACTTGCAGGACGTTATTGATGGTTAATAAAGTTGTTACCACTAACCTTCAGGTTTGTATCTTTAATTTTTAGGATTAGTGAGATGAATGAGGACAATTTATAACTTTCAAAGCTCTGATTACATATTGGCCGAAGATTCAGTAAGACGGTACGGATACATTTATATTCATTCTGGGTTCAAGACTTATTCAATACCCTGGACAGAAATGGACGTTTTGTCTTAAATATAGTTAGTCTACATGACAATTGTGAAGCAAGATATTGGTTCCCTGGCAAATTCTACTCTGATGCAGTTGTGCAAAAAAAACACTATAAATGATGGAATGTGCTAAGATGCTGTTTCATTTACTGCTGCTAAGAGATCTACTTGGAAGAGACTGGAAAACGTCAACAGCTTTATATGGAATTTGTTTCCTTCTTTGTGCTCCCCTACAAACTGAAATGGTTCAGCAAAAAATGTTTCTCCATTAAGTACTGAAATAGCATTTAACAGTAGTTAAAACCAGATGATAATTCAGGATACTTTCATTTCTGAAACTACTTATGGGGGGGAAGGGGAGTGGGAAATCAACTACATAGACTGGTATCAAGTTCAGACATTTTGCCTTTAACAAGAGACGGTCTAAAAAAAAGTCTAAAATACAAATACTGCCCAAACTAGAGGATGTATCAACTTGGATCCTTGTGATGTCAGGCCATCTCCACCATTAAGGAAACAAGCTTTTGAAAGTACAATCTCTTCTATTAAACTGACTACAAAATGAAAATAAAATTTACAAGGTCTTTTTAATATCTTTTAAAGACAGAGTAGACTGAGTCATTTACTATTTTCCTCAGTGTAATACTTCAAGTGCCAAGTTGTCTCTCAAATTCCATCAAATAATACATTTTTCTCACTCATTTTCTTACGAAAGATTCTGCTCCTGCTTAACATTTCAAACTTGAAATTGATCCTTGTGAAAATAATAACACTGTGTTTAAAAATACAAAGTATAGAGGAGGTAAAAGATACTTCATGATTAACAAGGAAAAAAAAAAGTTCTATTTTCGCTAACTCAGTTCAGGGGAAAGAAAAGATGGACAATTAACTCTCTACCACAGTGATACTTCTAAGATAAAATCAGATTGTAACTCACTTCAGGCCCAATGTTCTCTTCAAGTTCATAGGTTACAAATGATTTATAGTCACTGTTTTGTACTTAGCATTCTGGCTTTTCCCATACTGGTAAATACTTTATCACCAAAGCATTTTCATGTTTCAGAAATACCTTTGCTAAAATGGCTTAACACAACTCAAATTGCTTTAGATCAAAGCAAATTTAAATAAAATGTCCCTCTGCTTCTTTACAGGAGATAAAAAAAAAGCTCTGTATATCTGGTGCCTGTATTCCTGTTCTCTCACATTAGAGCTGTAAGTCTCCTCTTTCAGGTCACGTCTTCCACATAAAAGTGCTAAACTAATGCCGCTTAATGACAAATTAATGTCCATGAATAAAAAATACACCTCTAATAGCATAGAGTAATTTGCCATTACAATATCATCATTGGACATGCCCCTGGTTTAATACGATGTATTTAATTCATAACTTAATGAGTGATATATAAAAAGAGAGAGATGAACCCTGCAATTACATTTATGTGAGTCTGTCACCTTATTTGTAAAACCTTAGAGTCATTTACATTCAAATTAGAACAAATGAGTGATTTCACAAAGTGCAGTGATAAATGACCATTGCCGCACAAGACAGAACTGTATTTCCTGTGAAAACATTAACAGTTTCCTATTATTTGTTAAAAATTACAATGCATATTGCCCAGTGTTGTGTGAATAATGACTTTTTTACTGATTAGGTCAGAAGACTAATACGGAGTAAAAATAAATAATTTTTCTTTTCATTTTTTCTGATTTTTAGCTTGAATTTATCTGCCCAAACTGGTACGGACTCACAGTGCCACCTGCTGCCCACGCCTGGGGAGGAAGGGCCCCGACTGCCTGATTTCAGCTCCAGCTCAGCCATTCAGCCCTGTCGGGTTCCATCTCTCACCATAAAACAAATTTTCCTGCCAGACTGCTAACTGGGCACGTCGCCGAGGACACCAGAAGATAAGGGGAGCTGCACTACCCAATTACAACTAATGCCATTTTAGGGGTTCGTGCAATCTGAACTGCCTCAATTGGTAAGGGGAATTAAAAGCTAAAGACATTGCAGGGCAGGAGGGACCTGGGGGGGACATAAAACATTAGTATTGATCAGATGGTGATAAAAACAAAGGAGGATTTTGTACACTAAGCATTCTGGGATTCATCAGCCTCTGATTACTAGCATAAAAATACTAGAGAGATTCCAGAAGCAGGAATATTTTAGGGGCTGAGGGACAGAAAGGTCAGGTAAGGAGGAGCCGCAGTGGCTAGAAAGACAACAGGAGAAGGGCAGGGAGAGAACCAGTGAAGCAATACAGCTTTTTTGGTTTCTATTTAAAATACACAAAGCTGCTCTCCCTTCCTGACAAAACCTGCAAAGAGAAGGAAGACGTAGCAGTATCTGCTGCTTCCCAGCTTGTGACCTCTCCTGCGATTCTAACGCAGAAGACAGGCAATGTGTACCCATACAACGAGCCACCCAGCTGGGGAGCTTTCATCTTGCCAGCAATAGTGAATCCAGACACACCATCATCCTTTTTTCATACATCCATCAGCAGTCCCAGTTCAGCTTTGCCAACTATTACTTCTTTGGGAAAAGCAGAACACACACACACACACACGTGAAGTCCCTGGCCATAGCTGCACCACTTTCTCTAACAGTTGACACCACAGGAGCAGAATATCCACTATCACATTGCAGCTAGACAGCAGCAAAAGGATTCCAGTAAGAATGGGATTCAAAGTGACCGGGTATACTGTTTTTACTTTCCTCACTGACACCAACTGAAAAATGGAGAAAACTACCATCATTTTTTTCCTCAGTCCCATTCTAAGTTGGAATTCTCAGTCAGGCACTCACTTTTCATATGTATAAATCTGTATCTCTGTAATGTATCTGTATGTTAGAGAGGAGATAAAATCCCAAAGTTATTTTTGAGCTTCGTACACGAACTTTCCTAATGACTGTCAATAGCTTAATGACTCAACAGCTGACAAACCGTGCTCCTTCAAAACCCAGCAGGCTAGCACAGCAACAACCGGCTGCAGAACACCGACAACCAGCAAAACACAAGACGACATTACTGCTGTCTACTCTGTATTCTTGGTGTGGGAAGGTCACTCTTTCCTCCATGGGATAAAGTTGGTGGAGTCAAGTTTGATGGTGGGGGCTTTATAAAACACCACTCTAATTCTGAGGGGGAGCTTGCAGGAGTGAGGTGCGGAGAGTGTGCATGCGTGTACTTAGATTAAAAACTCAGTATTAGTTAAAAAAAGGCAAGCCTTGGTTGCTAGATGACCTTTAGATTTTTTCCCAGCAGTTTAATTTGCTCTATATGAAAAACCCAGGAGCTAAAATCCCAACTGAGCTGGGGTTTCTAGCAATACAAAGGTGATGCTCTCAATCTCTGGTGTAAGAATTAATTCATCTCTGAAGAGTGTATCTTAGTGAAAGTTGGGATTGTGTTGTTGGCGCCGTTCCAAATGGAGAAGCTGGGTTTAAGAAAAATAAATAGCTTTAAAGCTCTGGCCCCACCATGTATGCACACTCCTTTTAATTCCACAGGCAGATTCACTTTTAGCTTCTTCCTTTTAAAAACAGTAACGTATTTCAATCTATAAACACATTCAAATACTTTGAAATTAGTAGAAGATCCAGAACATTAGGTGCTCATACACCATGAAAAAATTTTGTTTGATAAGCCTAAATTGACCACTACAGTAGAAGGTTAAAAATCAAATGCCCCTACCCAAAACAATTTGCCTGCTTCAATTATTACCAAGAATTATTCCAGGAGGTCATTTGTGAGTTGATTAATCTAATTTTTGCATTCCAGGCCTGATCCTGCTCACAGTATACAATAGAGAGGCAGCTCCAAGAAAACTCCAATTGACTGCTGCTCTACAGCGCTGTGTTTTTTCAGACTCATTTTAATCACGCACCTAAAATGCTCTTTTCATCTTAAATTAGCCCTCTTTAAAGATGCTACGACCGACATCAGTAGCAAGTGGACAGATATACCCGCGGCAGTTCTATGCCACAGAAGTTTCTAAAAGGTAACCTAGTACATTTATCATTCAGCAGCGAACTTTGCAATTAAAACTAGCGGGGAAATTGGCATCAAACTTTTAACTTCCTTTGACACAAAACCATTTATGATCCCAAGAACAATTTTTAACAGTTGGGGGAACTTTAATGGCAGTCAGGATCACCGCTCTTGCCTACTGCATTTGCTGCTCCCACCTACTGTGAGAATAGGAAGCTATTTCCAGCATTGAGTACAGGGACAGTCAAACACCACTTCTAATAAGGCTGTATTGAAAATACTAACTGTCCAACCAATAAACATAACATAAATGATAGCCCAGACTCTGTCCAGCATGTAAATTTAATTTGTTCTTCACAAAATGTGCTGGATCTGGCAGCAGAAAGTTAAAGAGGTAAGTGCTGACGATCATGCCACGTCCTGCCTCTCAGAAAGGAGTGTGTTGCTTAGGGCCATTCTGCAACTTCTAGACCCCTCACTCACAACTATCACCCTATTATCTTGAATGTAACTCAGGAGGTACATAGAACTCCACTGAAAACAATAATACTGGACTTTTGAAAACACAGAAAAATCACCTAGCTTTAAGATTTCAAATAGGGACAAGCTTATATCCCAGATCTCCGAATGCCAGTGGAAATCAATCTCTGGTTTAAAAAGTGATTACTAAAGCTATACCCACACACTATTAAGTCCATGTTGATCAGTAGAAGAAAATTCCATTAAAAACTCATATTCTCAGTAGCATTCCCTCCAATGCTATTGAGAAGCAAAGACTCTTTGATTGTTGAAATAATTTGCAGTTTGTGGTTCTCTTTGGTACTGAATACACAAACAGTGGAGGAAAATGACAAAACTTCTTACATCTACAGTCAGTTATATAACTCAGACCTATTTATGAAACAAACATTTCTATGCTCTGAATAAATCTTTTAACACATTTATTCTCTTGCATAAGAATAAAGTCATCACGCGTCCTTCAGAAAAAACATTTATAAGCTTTAAAGTGCAAAATAGGTCATCACAAACACACCACTTAATACCATGTTCTCTACAGCTCCATTTAAGAAGTCTGTTCTCAGACGTCCATCACATTCAACTAGCTTTCTCCTGCCTTCTCCAGTGTCATAATAGGGCAGTTTTGTTCCACTAGAACTCTGACGACTAAAACTTTCATAAAGGGAAACAAGACATTCAGCTAACCTGTTCCCACTGCATTTCAAAGTCTACCTGTTGGTTGCAGCTCTCTGCGTTAGCCTCCTTTGAAAAACCTCAGCCAAAATTGACAATCAATCTGAGCTGGAAGAAGAACTCGGGAAACAAGTCTTAGAGAACTGGATGTGCATTCTGCAAGCAAGTGCTGTGTGCATCACCACAGACCTCAGTGCAATTCAAGATACACAAAGCTCAAATCTTCAGCTTAGCTTTCCCACAGCTACACAGATGTTAAGACCAATCCCGTTGCCTTACCATTTGTTTAGGGTCAGATAGATGTGTGAGATTTCAAGCTTTGTTTCAATGTTCAAAGTACCTGAGAATTATGCAGACGACATGATCGGAGAGATTCATGAATACGTATGTAACTCAAATAAAATATATCAGCGTGCTTCAAAACAGTTCCCCTCTAAAAAAAAAAAAGCTAAAAACAAAACCCCCAAGCAGCAAAGCTGGGGAGTAATCACAATTGAAGATATGACACTGCTAAGGCAGGGAGAGAAGTCTGCACATGCAAAGCTGGAATTAAGACCTAAAGTAAGGAATGCTTAGGCATTTCTCTTGGTTGCAAGTAGAGAAAATATGATCTACAATTATTTTAAAATAAAAATTAGTTAATTATTAATCCAAAATGAGAATGAGTTTTCCAATGAGAAAATGAAATCAACATTAGATGCTACAGAACATTTGATAATCTTAAAATATAGATGATAAAATGCATTTAGTAAACTAGCAGTGTTGTCCGAAACCTCCATTGCATCATGTAATCATAAACGTCTTAGAGATGGATATTACCTAATAGGGAAAGGGGTGGGAAATGTTCTTTTTTTTTCTGTCTTTCCTTTGATCAAAAATTCTTCATAAAATGCCATAAATATGATTCAAATAATTTTTTACAGAGATCTTTTTGAGATTTATCAACAAATTAAAGTGCTCTAAACTGATTGGTCTGTAAGAAAGAGATCTGCCTTATAGTTAAAATAACATCGTGTTTATTCTGAGAGGAAATTCTTTAAAGATCAGGGCATATAAAAGTCAGTGTTGGCTGGAAATGAACCTTCCCCTAGTGCACTGTTGAAGACTAATTGTCTTTGACAATTAGACACTTCGACAATCATCTTCAATGAATTAGATCAGTACAGGCATCTTTGGAATCTCAAAGACTACAAATGTGCCTTGGAACAGAATTGTGCATGGTCCACACCAATTGCATTTGTAGCCAAAAAAAAAAATCCTTATTGAAATCCATGGAATAATTATAAGCTGCAGATAAAAGTATCAAGAAGAAATGAAACTGTCTGAAGCTCCAAAAATCTGACAAGTTGGAACATCCAGAGAAATAGAAGAGCCGGAACAAGCTCTAAGAATAAGAGCAGCACTCTTATACAGGAAAAGTCTAGTCCAATCCAAACAATTAAAGACAATCCTAACAAGTTAAAACTCTGTCTCATCATTACACAACAAAAATAAGTGACAGCTAGATCCCACATACTGTATTGCATAGAATCACAGAGTCAGTTGGGTTGGGTTGGGTTGGAAGGGACCTTGAAGATGATCCAACCCCCCTGCCATGGGCAGGGACACCTCCCGCCAGACCAGTTGCTCAAAGCCCCATCCAGCCTGGTCTTGAACATCTCCAGGGATGGGGCAGCCACAACTTCTCTGGGCAGCCTGTTCCAGTGTCTTACCACCCTCACAGGAAAGAATTTCTATCTAGTATCTAATCTAAATCTCCCCTCTTTCAATTTAAAACCATTACCCCTTGTCCAATCGCTCCACTCCCTGATAAAGAGTCCCTCCCCATCTCTCCTGTAGGCCCTTTTTAGGCCTGTAGGCCCTCCAAGGTCCCCTTGGAGCCTTCTCTTCTCCAGTCCCTCAGCCTTTCCTGAATTTATGTTACACTAAGTTAAGTTCATGATACCCGAAAAACTCAAAACAGTGAGAAAGTGCACTTGTCTAGTAAATTAAGAACTCTGCACAGTCAGACTCATCAGAAAGAAGAGAAAGGGCAAGTATTATTCTCTTCCAGTATCTGTATCTTAGCACATGGGGTCACAAGACACTCCAGTTACCAACTGCAGCAAAGATAAGTGGCTTTAAGGAAGCTTTAACTACTTTGATTTTATTTTTAGATAGTACTAACAAAGCAATGGATTATTTTTTTTTAAATCACCCAATAGTATGTTGAACATAAACAGATATTTGATGTAATTAATTTGGACCCTGAAAAATATCACAGTCTTTATGTACAGTTCCTTGTTGACTTCTGCTTACACAACTACTCAAGACTGTAACTCTGCAAAACAAACAAGACAGATAAATTCTTACTGTGATCTATTCAGACTGCAAATCTGTCTACAGATATGCCTTGTTGGGGTGAACCTGCTAAAAAATACTCTAAAATGAGTAACATACTCAGCCTAGAGCTCTACATGATGTAAGCTACAGCCATCCCACAGATGTACATGCAGATTCAAAACCTTACAGTGAGACCCTGATTCAAAAATACTTTATAGAACTACCACTGCTCTGTCTCCAAACAAATTCTCCTCCTTATTACCTACCCTTCATCCCTTACCTTATTCCCTACTTCCATCATTATAAATCTGGACACCGGGGGTCCACCGTCTCTTCATTTTCACATCACTGTAGCTCCAGTTACCCTGGCTTGGCACACCACTCAGAGTACAGCAGACCTCTCTGATTAACTGCAGATTGACTGTCACCTCCAGAGAATTTTTACTGGTCTGTTAATTACAGAGTAAGTTGGCAGCAATGTTTGTTCACTCTGGGTGGGTTTTTTTAGAGGGTGGTGTGTTTTGGGGGGTGATTTTTGGTTTTGGTTTTTTGTTTGGTTTTGGTTTTTGGTTTTGTTTTTTTTTTTCAATTCATTAGAAGTCTGTTCCTATATACTTGACTATGGCTTGTACATCAAGAACAAGATCCAAAGCACTGCTAAATCTTGAGTTGTTTTGCCACTGCAGTGATCTTGGGATTAAAAGTATTAAGATGGTGCCAAGGGCAAGCTACAAATACCAGAGGCTGCTCAACACAGGTCATGGAAGAAGTTAGTCCAAGGACTCGCGTTGGGCATGTATCTGCTCCTTTCCTACAGTCATCTCACATCCCTACCACACCAGCACTGTAATACTCAGCTTCTTCCCTATTCTTTAATATTTCCCCTAGCTTCTTTGCTGCAACGGTCTCTTTGGTTCCATTTCTGACAAAGACAGAGCATGTAAGCAGCAGAAACACGCTCACACTGACTGATTTGTTAGGGAGAAACTGTTGTTTCTCATTACAGTAACCCCTTCCCATGCCTGCCTGACAACTGGTAGGCCACATGGTTTTGTGGCTCATTTGGCATCTCACATTTCCTATTTCTCAAAACAATCATCTTTCCCATTACATTCCATTTCTATTTTTGCAGAAAAACTAAATCCCTCCTTACATTCCTGAAAACAAACTGATACAAATTGCAATAGCCTATCAGCTCCTTTAACTTTCTAATCAATTTATAATACACTAATTATTACCACCTTATAGTCTGAACATACATTTTGAAGGCTTCCCTAAGGCTAACATTCAGCGAACAGATTCTTTCTCTGTAAGACACAGAGCCTTCAACTAAGTCCTGAAGCTCTGAACAGGATATCCTGCAAGGCTGTGCTACTCAGTAGCTCAGTGTGCTGCCAAGCTCACTCACACTGTTCAAAGGCAGTTATGCTGTTGGAAGGCGAGTGCATACGGAGAGGACTGTGCTGACGTTCATTTCCATGCCCAACTGTTGTGCAGATACAGCCAAGGCACCCTATTTCAGAAACAATACTGAAAAATTACAAAGAAAAGGAAACAGTTCTGTAGAATTCCTATTGCCATATCTTTTTTATAAGGCTTTCCACAGATGCACATCAAAGCTACATTTTTTTCTACCATCGTGAGCCATCTCCTATAAAAGCCAAGCACAAAATATTATTTTACTGGATTCGGCTCTTTTTGCTTCATAATGACAGCCCTAATGTTGATAATATTATCAGCATTATGGGCACAAGGCCAGTCGAGAATAAGGTGCCATGGTAATAAGCCGTGCCCCTTCAGTGAGAGGTAGTACTGCCCTGAAATATGGATCAATATTCTGTTGCGAACACTTACGCATCTGAATGCTTCACAATACTCATGGTTGCAATAGGGAAATATTTAACATTTGGTAAACTGAGGCAGAAGTAATCAAATTCTCTGGTAAAGGAGGGAATCAAACTCCCATGTGCTGATACCAATCAGCGGACCATCCTTCTTTTCAGGACTGAAAGGGACAAAATGGATGGGAGGAGAAAGCACCTACCACAATCCAATACCCAGATTACACTCAACATTCAGGTCTCCCGAAATCCAGTTTATTGCCATTTAGGTCACACCAAGTACTGTACTAATACTCTCCTACTGAAATTAGGCTTGAAACAGAAGTTTACAAAATAGTAATGGGTAACAATCAGGCAAATAAGCCTCACCTGAATGAGATAGTGAGAACATAAACTGAGAAGCTCCAGCAGCTGCAAGTGACTCCCAGCTGCTAGGACATCCTGTATCACCCCTGGTTCCAAGAGGATCTGGAAAGAAGAAAATGGAAGGTTTGTCATGCATAACTCGGAGCAAATACTCAGATAAAATACTACAGGCCTTTGTTATTTCAGATATTCAATTCAACATAAAGAACAGAAAGAGTACAATTAAGCATACAGAGAAGTCTTTGCAGTATGGGGACAGAGTTTTTAAAGTTCACCTGAATTGCCCAAAGGATTTTAAGCAGATTTTTCTCATGAGAGTCCATAGGCCACATTACCCCCTAAATTCTTTAAAACTAAATACATGTTATTTATTTTAAAAGGAGACTTTTCAAAATAACAGAACCTCCTTTTGTTATCTATATACCTGGACATTTCCATATATACTGATGAATCAGCCAAGAAAATTGACTCAAAAGTCTCCAGTATTAATATTATTCATGCCTGTAAAAAATACACAGGCTAGGAACACCCTTCCCATTCTGCATGGTACCACTTCATAATTTTCCTAACCACTGTCTTCATTTTACAGAGCAAGGCTGTGAAGGCACAGAATGAGCAGGCTGCTGGGGAAGTGCCAGAAAGGGCTTAGAAACCAAGACTGATTATCCTGTCACTTGCTCACATGAAACTCCTACTAATTTCAATTAAAATCACGCACAGGCAGCAGCCAGGATAATTGGGCCTCAGCTTCCAGCCTGGTGTCTTAGGGTCAGCTTGTTAGAGCATCCCTTTCAGGACACAAAAAAGTCTTTGGGAATACAGACACCGGTCAACTTCTCATCAGTAATCACATTCAAAACTATCCAAACTAATATTATTTAAATATAAGTAGTGCAGCATCCAAAAAAATTCAGAAATGCAGGAGAAAGAAAAAATATTTTTTCAATGATACTCAGTTTATTCAGAGTTTTATCCTTGTATTTCCCCTGGCAACTTTGGTTTCACACCACATGAGGTCAGTCTCTCACTGCTCCACAGGGAAGAAAAGCTTTTTTTCAGATCGTTTTTCTTCTGCCCACACAATTTCGTTTTATCTCACAGCATTATTTATATCTCAAATGCAGTGGAATAAGGAGGACGGCAAACAAATGGAAAGATACTCATCTGCATCTTTTGGACTTACACTGTTTTTGAGGGAAATTAAAAACACATGTATGCATTTCTTTAAGCAAAACCACAAATTATCTCCAACACAATAGCTATATTAGGTGCAGGAGAGAATAGGACCGATTTTTGTTTATATCAGGAATTCATTTACATTGAGTTCTGTCAGTGTATGACAAGCTTAATGCTTGTGCGTTAAGCCACAGAATCACATGGAATTGGAAGGGACCTCTGGAGATCAGCTAGTCCAACCCCCCTGCCAAAGCAGGTCCACCTAGGGCAGGTTGCACAGGAACACGTCCAGGCAGGTTTTGAATGTCTCCAAAGAAGAAGACTCCACCACCTCCCTGGGCAGCCTATTCCAGTGCTCTGCCACCCTCAAAGAAGTTCCTCCTCAAGGTGGAACTTCTTACATTCAAGTTTGTGCCCATTTCCTCTTGTCCTATCTCTGGGCACCACTGAAAAAAGACCAGCCCCATCCTCTTGACACCCACCCTTTAAGTATTTATAAGCATTGATCAGATCCCCCCTCAGCCTTCTCTTCTCCAGACTAAAAAGACCCAAGTCCCTCAGCCTCTCCTTGTAAGGGAGATGCTCCAGGCCCCTCATCATCTTTGTAGCCCTCTGCTGTACCCTCTCCAGCAGCTCCCTGTCCTTCTTGAACTGGGGAGCTAAGAACTGGACACAGTACTCCAGATGGGGCCTCACCAGGGCAGAGTAGAGGGGGAGGATAACCTCTCTCGACCTGCTGGTCACACTCTTCCTGATGCACCCCAGGATGCCACTATATAGGTATCACTATATAGATATTCATACTAGGCTTTAAGTGAACATATATATATGTAACTTACATACTGTATAAAAGTTCTTTATCTAGCCAAATAGACATGAAAAGATCTCCAGGCCCAGCATAATCCAGGTTTTTGGCTGCTATGCATGACGAGAGGTAGTTCGATGGAAAGTTAGAAAGGATTTCAGTTACAGAAATTCTCCAATAGTTTGTTGGTTTTTTTTAAATGAGCAGCATTGTCAAATATTTTCTAGTGAGAACTCAAGGTCAGACTGACAAAACAAGCTGGTTCAGACCTTGCAGTGTTTGTTATTCAGACATCATTTACACTGAGGAAGTTGTAATCTGATGTTGTATTACTTACTAAGTGCCACCCACCAGCTTAGCAATGTTAAAGACACAACATGAAGAGAACTAGAACCCTAAGCAGATTACTACCTTGTAGGCATAGACAAACTATATTTAACTGTGATAATATTAATGTATTTTAAAGCTACAGCAATCCATTTACAAATAATTCTGGTATCATTATGAGAAGTAGGACAAGAGTAAAGAGGGTGACAATTTACTACCTAGAGGTGATTTGCACAGTCAGCAACAAAAGTTCATTTGAAGGTGGCAGATATATTTCTTACATGTTTTTCCATTTCATAGAATCACAGAATGGTTTGAGTTGGAAGGGACTTTAAAGATCATCTAGTTCCAACCCCCTGCCATGGGCAGGGACACCTCCCACTAGACCAAGTTGCTCAAAGCCCCATCCAGCCTGGTCTTGAACACTTCCAGGGATGGGACATCCACAACTTCTCTGGGCAACCTGTTCCAGTGTCTTACCACCCTCACAGTAAAGAATTTCTTCCTGATATCTAATCTAAATTGCCCCATGTTCAATTTAAAACCACTACCTGTCATCGTATTGCTTCACTCCCTCATAAGGAGTCCCTCCCCATCTCTCCTCTAGGCCCTTTTTAGGTACTGGAAGGCTGCAATAAGGTCTCCCTGGAGCCTTCTTTCCTCCAGGCTGAACAACCCCAACTCTCTCATCTTGTCCTCAGAGTAGAGGTGCTCCATCCCTCTGATCATCTTTGTGGACCATACAAGATTTATTCTGTTGAGATAGCATATTCACCTTTTTCTTTCCCAAGATAACTGAGGAAAGTCTACTACATGTCTTCCCAAGACTTTGCCTTAAATGGGACTATCTGAATTTATATTCAATGCTCATTTGGATACAGGCAAAAATACTAATTCCTCTATGCTAAATGTTCACCATCAGCAAACTGCAAGCTGAGGAAACCCATAAGAAAAACAGAACAATAAGTAAAGAAGGAAGAAAATGTTGTAAGCCTTTCTCCTACTGAAACTGAGGTAATTCACAATTATTCCATACCTCTTAGCTTCTATACATTAATACAAATACTTGATTTTTATTAATTATACAGCATAGCTGTTTACATGCTATGTAGGCCATCTAGCTGAATCTTAACACTCAATGCACATAAACACCACCATATGCATACCACAAGTACACACAGTGCCTGACTCTCCTGTTTGTCTAACAAGCCTGAGGTCTTCAGAGTGATGCTTATTGAAAATGAAGGAGAAGGAAACTAAGATCTACTACGGATTCACACCTTAAAATTCATCACAAATAATTAGTTTGAAAAGTAAAGTGAGAAGCTTAATCATTTTCCCTACACCATCCTCAACCCAAGAGTTAGGAGGCATAATTATCAGGACAGAAACTCCGAGTAATTTGAAATCATTTGGCTTCAGACAAACTTTGCAATATTCACTAGTGAAGGATGTGCCTCTCATGAAACACGCCATCTTAAGACTGGTTTCTGTGCTATTTTTATATTAAGATAATTAGGTGCAATTCAGGTATTGCACCTGGCTGCATCTTACAATCAATCCTCTATTCAACCTTTAATTCTGAGGGTTAATTTTCATTATGCTCTCAACTCTTCTCTGGCTTGTGATGTTACCCAAGAAAATCAGCATAACCACCTTCTCCCTGTATACAATGGACAGATCTTGCAGATGGCCTGAGTAACTTACTTTCCCAAGCCACCAGGTGTGACATACTGCTTGTTTTCAAACTGTTCTCCTCCGTCAAACTAGTTTTCTCCTCCCTCACAATGACTGTGTTTTCAAAAAGGAATCCTGTTCTTCAAGGCAGCCATTCTACCCTCCATTATCCCACAAACCCTTTAAAGAGCATTCACTAAATCCCCTTCTCTCCCTCTTGTGGTCAGATCTATAAACCAAGGCATAGAAAGGATGCAAAAATGTGGTGTTTCTTTGCAACAGAATGTGGAGTTGCAAGATCCAGAAAGGCAGATTACACAATTCCTTAGATCGACATTTCTCAGACATACAATTTAAATCTACATGTAAAGGAATCCATTTATGCTTCATTGATATATTGGGGAAACCTGCTCTGCAAATGCAAGAATTAGAAACTTTTATAAATGAAACCTGAAACGTTCTGAAGCACAATTCTGAGGCAGAAACAGGAATTCTGTGAGTCCCATAGTCACAGATGCACTTGGCCCTGAACATCCCCATGTACATCTATCCTCTTGGCAGCAGTTCCATTACTGGAATTCATTCCCCCTTCCCCCAAGGCTTCCCTCTTCCTTTCCCAACTCACCCTGCATCCCCTCCAACACGGTACATCTTAGGGCTCTGGGTAAGCATGGAAAAGATTAACTGGAATCACACACCTTGCCTCTCTCCAGTTTTCTTTAGGAGACTTCTTGGCAACATAGAGCAACTAGAAGCTAAGCCTCCTCGGGCTAGGAGCAGTGTATGAACCACCATCCTTTCTCAAGGACAACTGCTCATGCCTCACCTCCACACTGCCCAGACTGAGAACACCCTCCTACTCTTTTAACGCCTCCCACCCTCCTACAAACAAACCAGTATAAGCCAACAAAAAAATTGTATGGTCATAGCAAAGAGGGAAGTAACGGACAAAAGAGCGCAGGGAGGAAACTCCTTAAACTGTCCTTCTCAACAAAGAAACTCACAGCCTAAGGTCCAGATTAACTGTCACCTCTATGGAGTCTCATGAGGTTTACAGCGAGAAAGAACAACTAGATTATTTAATCTATTCCCTGTACGTTGCAGGCCATTATATTTCATCCAGACACTTTTAAAGACACTAAAGCTACTTTAGGCCAAAGCAGGCTAAACTGTTGTCGTGGTAAGACAACTGTGTGCCCAGAAAAAGACGGAGACATTCCGTCTTCATTCCAGCTACTCATTCATACCCCTGTAGTTTCTTCTCATTTCCATAGAGGTGTTTGTGGGGCCATGAAATAAGTGAAGCAGTGGCATGACACACATTAAATACAAACAGCATTATGCTATAACAGTAAGGAAATATGTAATGTCAATTCTAGAAAGGAAACCATATGGAATTTAACACAGAAAACAAGAAAAAAAAATTTCCTAAGACTCCTGCCAGTCTGATGCAAAAGAAAATTCCTTCTTGACTCAGCTTGCAGCGATCAGCATTTCAAACGAGACAGGCATCTAACAAAAGTACCACTTGTTTTTCCCCTCTGGAGACCATTCTGTGCGCTTCAGAGCAATCAAAAACCTAACTTTTCTTTTAGAGCAATTTAGACTGCATTTCACTCGCAACCAGTTAGCGCTTCTGCCTGTCTCCCTGATCATTTGTGCTTCAGTTGAATCCTGAGCTCCTTCCACGTTGAGGAGTGCTGCTTCAAAAAAGTGTGAGTAGGGGAAGAATGTTCTAGTCCCCTGCAGGCAACTGCCCAAAGCCCTGGCACGTAATGATGATAGCACTCATTACAAAATCCAGATGTCTCATTAGCCAGTGCCAGAAGGAATCACAACCAGCTTTTCTCTGATATGCGTCATAATATTTTTCCAGAAAATTAAATTAAAATCTGTGTTAAATGCACAGCATATAGATCACAGAATCATAGAATATCTTGAGTTGGAAGGCATCCATAAGGATCCTCGAGTCCAACTCCTGGCTCCTCGCAGGAGTGCCTAAAACTAAACCATAATGACTATGAGCGTTGTCCTAATGCTCCTTGAATTCTGACAGGCTTGGTGCTGTAACCATTTCCCTGGACGCCTGTTCCAGTGACCAACCACCCTCTCAGTGAAGAACCTATTCCCAATGACCAGCCAGAACTTTCCCTGATGCAGCTTCCTAACATTACGAAGTAAGTCCCATTATTATAAGTAAGACTGCAAGCAAACTCATTATTTTTTGGGAAATGTGTGGTTACATTTCATTACTTTGATTACTTTCAGCTCTAGATAAGCTGTCTTGTCTATAGCTTGATATCTATCCAGAGCAAATAACAGGAAACATTTAACTTTCTCTGCAATAAACTGCATAAACTGGGTTAATTAGGCTCTGTATTATTCCAGGCTTTCTGGGCAATCTTTAGCTGAACTGTGAACTTAACACCTAGTAGCTGTAACCTAGCGGTAGGGACAGAAACAAGATTATCCTCCTGATAGAAGTAAAAAAGGAAATGCCTCAAACTATCAAATTTATACTTTTTGCTTTGACATTGCATTCAAAAATGATGTTAAGTATTTACAGTAAGACATAGTCCTGCTGTATTCAGTCTTCCATGACCTTGGCATGTTGTCCCCGGTAGAAAAGAAAGAGGATAGTTGAAGTCGCTTTTTCTAGGGACACCAGGCAGTTTAAACAAACTCTATAATTTATTTTGATTAAAAGGCAACCAGTGGAAATGCTACACACAAGATGCAAGAGGTCACTTACCCAAGAAAATCAACCATCACAATACAACTTTGCAATACACCTCATTCACAAGTGAGCTAGAAAGGATTAACAGAACAGGAGGTGCTAAAATATTGGTAGCTGTCTTCCCCCGGTCTTAACTGTAAACAGCAGATGAAATACTGGTTGATCACTAGTTTCTGTGTTGATTGTACTTCATCCACCTCCGTTCCAATGCACATCTGACACTTGCAAAACACCCCTGTGAGGAGGAAGGGGGAGTAATCCTGTCACTGAGACTCTGGCCTGGCCTTACTGCTGCCAGCTGTGAAGTGAGAGAATGACCTTTGATGAAGAAAGGGTATGTCAACTACAATGGAAAAAGAGTCAACTACAACAGGAAGAATTTTGTCTCTGAATTCTAAATACGGGCATTACATTGCAAAATGCCTACAGCCAAGAAGGAACCTATTTAAGACATTTTTTTCCAAAGATTTCATTATTAGAGGATTACTGAGAATCTAAACGCATCGAACAAAACCACATTCTGCTGATATTCCTTTTGTTAGTTTTTATTTATTTCCACAGCAACATTGCTTTCTTTGTGATGATTAGAGACCATAGTAACGTATTCATTCATTTAGAATTATGATATTATTTATATTTAACTTGAGTTTTACAAAAATCCTTTGTTCTGTTGAACAACCAATTTTCCCTTAAAAGCAAAATATTTCCAGCAGTAATTATGATAAGGCACTGTCTGCCTAAGTAGACAGGAAGATGAAGTTTGTATTTTAAGTCCGCAGGCATATTTCATATTAAAAAGAATGAAAAAAAAAGGCAAGGATGACAGAGTTTCATTTCAGATTGCAATGTCATGCTAAAAATTAAATTTCTTAATTTTGATAACCTCCAAAAACTGCAGGGCTCAAATATTGCCATCTTGCAATATTAAATATTTCCACCAGATGTCTCCAATATATACTTTTACACAGAAAGTTACATTTGTGTTACTACACTTCAAACTGAACCTAAGTTTGGCAGAAAGAAGAAACCTGAAATTAAATATTTATCTGTTTAGACATGGATACCTTAGCACTGTCCCTAAATTGTTGCCAGTTCCACAGTGTTATCTAAAAACTCAGCAATTTTTTTGGACTAATATTTTGGCCAAACATGTTAAAAAAAGAAGAAAAAAAAAAAAAGAGAGAGTTCATACCTTTCACTTTTAAAAGGCACATCAAATCATGTCTTGATACCCACATTTTCAGAGCAATATAAGGTTGTAATTGGCATGAATGAGTTTCGGGTTACTAGAAAAATTTGTTTTTGAAATCAGAAAGAGTTCGCAGACCCAAACTAAAAACGACTCCGTTTTCAAAACTCTCTCTGATGTAAGCATGCAGTAATCCAGTTATTTATTAATAGCCTTTGTGGATTACTCCCACTCATTACCTTGAAACGTTCACACCGATTCCGTCAGCCTGAGTCAGTATGTAAGCAATGCTCAATACTTATAAAGCGAGTGCCAGAAGAGTATTTCAAGGACAGGAGGGAAAATTCGATGCTGCTGATTCTCAGACCCACATATCACTGAGTTATGCTTCAAAGGCATCTTTGTAAAAGAACTCCTACAGAATCCTTCTCATCTCTCTGTGCTTCAAAGTAGCACGTGGTGATTCTGATAGACACGACAGAGCAAACTTTGCCGTATAATCACTTATATATATGAGCAACTGTAGATACATGCACATCTGTATTTACCTCGAGAAGCCCACTCATTTATTCAAAGTAGATCATACCTGAAAATGAAAGACTTGGAAGTCTCTAAAGGCTCAAGGATAAAAGGCACATGATTTACTAGGGAGCTGAGGATAGTATCCTGGAAGCAACGTGGGGTGGATTGTTGGCTTACATAAAAGCCAAATCCATCCTTTCAAGGTTCTCAATGTGTTTTACATAGATTTGTTAGACTTTGAATTTTGCTGAAAGATAGGGGAGTATACCTCTATTCACAGCAGACAGGATGGGACAGATAGAAATCAATGACAACCCATCCTCTCAAAAGATACTTCCATTCAGCAATAAAAGTTGTCTCTGCAGAATTATCGACCTATAGTTTCAAATACAGGTTTTCAACAGCACAGGAGACATTCAATTTCATCTATTAAAACTTTCAACTCAAAGAACAAAAAGCAAACCAATGACAACTTACATACTGAGATCTTCAGCCAATTCAGTAATATAGCATGGCATCTCTCTCTCTTATTTATATCAAGAACATCTTTGAAAAAGTTATGTTTTCCATAACAGCAGAAACACAGAAGTTTCAAGCGCTAATCTCTAAGTCCAATGCTAAAGTATAACTGTTGTGTGGACTGGTGCCAAAAATAGCTCCTTTAGAACAGGTAAAAAAATTTTTTCCTTAATTTTATTTAATTACCTTTGAAAAAAAAGTAAGGACATATACTCAAACCACAATACGGAAGCAGATGCCTTAAATTTGTACGACCCAACAACTCTTACAGAATAATGTAATATGGATTTAAATTTTCATTTCAAAGTTAACTAATAAACAAATATGCACCAACGGATTCAACTGTTATAGCAATATTTCCAGAGTAGTTTGGTTATCTAGAATTTTAGAGTCCAAAGCAAAAATAGCTGGGTGTTCTGAGCTCACTATCCATGAACTCTGAACTGAGATGAAGTCACACAGCAATGCTGTCCACACGTTCAGTGTAGAGATATGACAGGTCATATATACTTTTTTTTTTTGGCGGGGGCATGAGGCGAAGAGGAGCATCATTCCGCATTTTCTGAAGTAACATTATGTGATACACGACCTGCTATCACGAAAAGTGCTACAAAAAAGATGTATAGTACCTATAAGCATTTACAAAGATGCTTGGACTGCATCTGTCCAGAGAGGAAGAGACTACTTTTCCCCTCAATTATATAATTTGTCAAATACAGCAGAGTTTATAAATCTTTGTTAGTAAGAAAACACCTAGGGTATTTTTCCTTTCTTTACATTTAAATTAGCATGCAGAATCAACTCACACAAAGTTTTTATTAACATCCAGGCCACCACAAAAGGGGTATACAAGTCCTACATGGTTCACTACCTGGCAACAATGCACAGGAACAGCATTTTTCTTAGACAATCCCACTAAAGAAACAAAACCAGAAAATAAATTTAAAAAAAAAAAAAACCAAGCCAGTATATGAAAAGTAAGATCTGTTAAATCTAAAGACCTTGTAGTGGGCAGTGCACAAGAAAAATTTCTGGTACCTCTTTAAAGGTCACCTTCAGCTTTTATTGCAGTTTGCTTTCATTTGTGTCTCTTAATTTGAGGAGCTGTACAGTACCTGTCCAGTATATGCAAAGTCCAGGGCTTGTTTTAAACCAAGGCTTGTGACACCATGCAAATTCACCTCATGAGCTTCACTTTCAACCATGCAGAGACTGAACATTGCCTATGGAAAGAAAAGAAATATTATTAACCATTAAAAACAACACCCAGTGAAGGTCCAGGAAGAAGAGGACTGATTTTTCCACCTTCACTCATTTTTGTTTGTCCTTGAATCAGAATTCTAAATAGCAACAGACTTATGAGTTAGAATGAGATCTACACCAAGTTTTCAACACTAACTCCATAGCAATCAATCTTGCGAACAATTCCTTTTATCAATAAATACAAAAACTTATTCTGGAAAAACTGAAGCAAATCCCTTTGGTTCACGTATATACATTTCTTAACTAAGTAATTCCGGTGAAATCTATGGGAACAGTCACACGATAAGGTAGCATTCAATAAAAAAAGATACAGAACTGGGCTATGGAAAAAAAAAATCTACACAAGCACCACTAGAAATAATACTTATGTATAATACCATTATATACAGGAATAAAAAATAAGCCATATGCAATTATTTATATTAGAAGAGGCAGTTAACATACCATCTTTTATAAAAAATCCTTTCCAAATAAGCATATCAGACTGCAACGTGAACAACATAATACTCAAGTTATTGAATGCGGAGGAAGCATGGAGATGCAGTCACCTAAACATACAATCTCCTCTTACTTGTTATTGCTCCAGTTTCTCAGATCATAAAAACTAAATTGAAGACTGGCAAGGTACCTTTTTTCCCTGAAAAAAATCATTGAGGAGAGCAACTGCCCCTTTCATCCAGTCTTACTTTCCAGAACATCAGTCTTCATCGCCTCCCTGGAGTAAAGCAACCCTACTCAGTCTCTGGATCCTTGTAGAAATCTTTTTCTTCCCACTTCTGTTAGACTCTTGTCTTTGCCTGTCACTGTTCCCTCCCAGCCTGCATCCCTGCTGCAGTACCCCCACTTACCACTCCTTCCCTCCTATCACCAATACCATTCTCCATTCTTTGTCCACATTTTTTAACAAAATATACTACTCACAGTTTTTAGACAACAAACCACAAGCAAACAAGTGGAGCAGTTCTACAATCTGTCATTGCTGAAGCAACTCTCAACTCATTCCCAGTAGGTTTTGTACCAAACCTAAGACCTCTATGAAGGCTACCAAACCTCACCTTGGAGCACTCTAGTAAAGAAGCCTTTCTCATGAACGTATCCTCTGGTACTTCTTCTCAGGCTGACGCCTGCAGAAGCTGAGGCAGTCAACAAGCACGCTGGATTTCATATGTGCAACCTGTCCACCAAGCACTGCTGAATTTCATGGTAAAAATAAGTCCTGCCCCCTCGAACAGTTTAGCCCACAGTATTCACCTAAACCCACGTGGCTTCTTTCAAGAACTGAATGTTTCCTGCAAATACGTAATTCTTCTGAAATGTTAGTACATTCATCATTAAAACACCATATTTTGACATAAATCTGTTGCCTGGAAATCATCCAGTGTAAGCAAGAGTAACATTTACTATACGGTCCCTCCTTGTATTTCTGTAATTTCTATTTCAATAAAGTGATATCAGGGCTTCTTCCAAACTGGCAACTGAAATGAAACATCAAATAGTTTAAAAGGTTTATCCAACAAATGTAGTAAGACACAGCCATGAAATGTACCTAGATAGAAAAAAAAATTATTCTAACAATTTCAGACACTTTTCTAATTCCATTAGAAACGTAATCAGAGTTGGACATTTCATTGTCATTCGGATGTATCAAATGAGCTCTAATAACTACCGTGAGGCTTCAGGGCTTGCCAGGAGCTGCAAGGTACCCATCAGCCACCTGCTCCTTGCAAAAGCAGGACTTGCAGTTTGTGTCTGGAAAAGCTTCTCAAAAAATTCACTGCTAAATAAACTTTTTGGATAATAATCCTTTCACACACCTATTCCTGAAGAAAGAGAGTAAACCCTAAAAGCAACGTCTGTCTATATAGGTTAGATTTGCACACCTTCTGTACACTCAGTTCCATCAGAGAGGGCCTGCAGGTTAAGCTTACAGATACAAGGAAACACTTAATTGAATTTGCCCTTGGACCATGAATCACTTCTGTGAAGAACTGGTAGTTTTTCTTTGTAGACTTACTAACTCTACCTTTAGGAGACTATTCTATTGTATCACAGACATTCCACCATGGTCCTTATACAGGGTTTATTACTACACCTAACTTCGTAAACTCAGCAGGATCAGGTTCCTAACTCAGTCACTGTCCATAATCATCCACAGCGTTTAACGAACACGGCCTCCAGCAGAGCTTTGCCCCCCTGCCAACCAGCACTCCCCCAGGAGATGCCTGGGCTATGCTTCAGGGGATAACCCAAGCCATGGCTTTTCCAAATAGACAGCGTGCATAAAGCCAACCTGTTTGCAGAGGGGAGAAGGTTCAGCCATATGGAGACAAGTCATGCTGCGCCAATCATTTTTAGGGTCAGAAAAGAAGGTCTTATCCATCTAATTTACTAGTGCAGGCATAGTCTAATAATGGAATGGGTGATCAGAACCGTAGCTGCCAGTAAACCATAGGATTATGGCTTTGTGTGCCACCAAACTATCCTCTGAGTATTCTTTGGAAGCTTTTGATAATGAGTATGAACTACATTTGTTTTTCAGGAGGCGAGGCCAAAGAATTTGATCAAAAGATAAGGTCTGCAATGGTCCTCAGCCAGTTCACATTCAGCTGAACCGGATTAGCCTCCAGGAAAGTAGTCTCCCACACAGACAAACCTAGTGCTGCTCAGTGATCCACACTGCTTTCACCAGCAGGCAAATTTCCTTCTTAGCCTGATAATTTAAGGGTTTAATCCAGCATGAAAAAAATTCTGTTCAATCATAGGCAGAAATTGGGCTCAAACTCAGTCTTTAATATGCACTGCTGTACTTGAATATGGTGATTTTAACTGTAGAAACATATGGATCGTTAAATTCTGGCTAGAGACTTCACCAATACCTGGAGAATGAGTTACGGTTGGGCTGTCAAACTCCAATTTCAGCTGCATCTCTGAAAATGCTCTGAGGTTTTGTGAGCTTAAATAGATCCATCAGTCATGCTTTTAATGCAAGGCTAGTAGCCTACTTTATTTTTCCCTTGGGTACATTAAAAACAAGGCAAAAGATAAACATTTCGTGTGGATGTACAAGAGAGACAAGAAAAAGAACGAAATATAAAATATTTGGACAAGTGCACAATTCAAAGTCAAACTTACCAGAAAAGGTACCAAATTTGGCTAAGCATGAAATGTTTGTTTTAGTTATTAATTTTATTCAACAATACTAATATATCATACTTTATTTTAAAATACTTCTGCCTGGACAAAATCAAATCATCTTTGAAAATGCCTCATTTCTCCTCCAAGACCTTCATGAGAGTGAGCAGTAGAGTTGCCGGTATGTTAACCAAAGATTCCTTTTACAATAAAACCCACTGGTGAAAGGGCTTATCTTTTCTTCCTTTAAATACCCAGGACTTGTTCTGCCATCCAATCAGTCAGTGACCCAACATTGTGGGAAATAAAGTGATTGATTGAATTCTGCTGTTTTAGTCAAGATTTTAATTAAGTAAGCCAATTTCCCAAAAGAAAAATAAACACAATCCACTTGCCGTTCTGTAGCAACTGCTCCAAAATTCAGGTTTCAACATCCTGTCACAAATAGATATGTTCCATTTGTGGAATCCTACCTGAGCTCACACTTGTTTAAGAAGCTACAAATTAGGATGGCCTCATTTTTGGGGGGCAGGCAGACATTTTTTTAGCTGTAAAAAGAGGAGGGAGGGAGGGAGGAATCAACCCTCCATTCTTCTTCTAACCTTGGCCTAAAACAGAAACAGGTAGAGATCTATTCCCAAAAGAAAAAGAAAACAATCCCTGGATAAAAAGAATTAAACCATAAAACTGTCAGACTCTTTAAAATTTGACTTCAAAGTAACGGCAAGTTGGTGGGCATTTAACATACAGCACACTTGCATGCGGTTTTGCTACTTTGCCCTCAGCAGCCAAAGGCACCTTTATAAAATAGTTTCTTCTGCAAACCTAGAACACAAAAGATGACGACAAGCTCAAAACGGAATGGGACACAACAGGGTGAGTAGGCTCAGATGTGATCAGATCTGACGTAAACGGATAAAATAGCCTGAGTAAAAAATGCTTAGCACAGTCACTGGGTTTGACTTTCCATGCTCAGTTTTTGCTGCCTCTTAGCTTTCAAAAGCAAAATGCAAGATGGGTGTAAAACATCACTGAATCAGAATAATGTGTTACCATTAAAAGAAGTAGAAATGAGACAAAAAACGTCTAGATACATTGATTTTATCACTCAGGGAGCAGTGCAGCAACAGGTACAGACTGCTTCGCAACATACAACTTTAAGAACAGACACTAAGGTCACAGAAACACAAGATGATATTCAAAATCTCCAAAATTCCAATTTGCTCACTGTTGCAATGATGAGGTAAAAAATTGCTCCTTGCCTTTGAGTCATTTTATTATTTCCTCAGACGTTCCATTTCCATGAGAGTAATGAGTTGTCTTCATTTTTACACACCAATCTTACAACCATGTCAAACATAACAAGCAGTAAACCATCACAAAACCACTTAACCAAGTTGTATGATATTTTATGCAAGTAAACTCTTTTGGTAAAAGAATTCCACGGAACATAGAGGCCTTTTAAAGGCAAGAAACAGAATCAAAACATAAGCAGCCTCAGCAGACAGGTAAATGAATAGAAAAAAACCAAATGGTTATGCTGTTAAAAAAATAAAATACAGTGATGAAAATTATAAGTAACTTACTGTTATGGCCTGGGAAAATAAACTGGAATTCTTATTGAGATTTTATAAGCTTTCTGCTGGGAGGTAAAAAATAGAATAAACTACAATAGTAACAAATTGAACACCAAGGTAACCACTGGATTCTAATTTAAATCTGCATAAAAGCTGTTTAACATTTAAAAGATGTTTAAAGGAAATTAATTAAGTCACTAAATGAATAATAGTATGAAACATTGGGTAAATATTGGACTGAAGGGAAATTAGTAAAATACCTGGAAACTTGAGAGAAAAGGAGAGGAAATTGTCATCAGGGCCTGTAATAACAGTATCAGAAGTTAGATAGCTGTAGAGCAAAAGTAAGTAAAAGTTTTTTCTGTGTAATCAACAGATAGAAATAGGCATGTTTAGACACCAATTCACAGAACTTAGTGAGATGAAATATTTTTTCTAACTGTAGAGGAAGCCTAAACACTTAGCTTAGCCAAGATGCCTAAAACAGGTGAAAACTTTAATCCTAAGAGTAAAGGGTTGAGCGAACTGAAGAATGGAAGTTGAAGAGATAAGATTGAATTGTGTCCTTTCGGTCTATTCATTTTAGGAGAACAGAAGAACTGCTGAAGATGACTATTTCTGGAATGAAAGCTACAAACCACAACAGCAATAAAAAACTGAGAAGTGTTTGCACCTCTAAGTTTCTTTCCTGTGATAAATTACTATATATAAGATCCAGAGTTTTCTTTCACTTCTCTGAACTCACATAATGTCATTTCTACTTCAAAAGCCTTAGGTGAGTGGGTCTTTAAAAAAAAGTTACAGATTGCCAATTATGACAGGCTGAATCCACGCAAAATGCCTTCAACTTGCCTGTCTTGACCTTCTTATGCTCATCCCTTACTTCATCTACATCAGCCCCTGGCCAGCTTTTCTGATATGTTCCAAGTGGGAGATGAGCAAATGACTATTTAAATTAGTGCCTTCAAGAAATACCCTGGGTCTTTTAGGAGTAAAGGCTCCAGTGCATAGCAATTACCTCTAAAATATCTCAAAGTTCCCTCAGCAAGATCGTGAAAAGACATTCATCATTATCCATTTTTCTTTGATTCAAACTCTAAATGAAACTTTCAAAAGTCTAAGCTTTCAAAAACCAGAAAGTAAACTGAGCTTACTATAGCAACGTACAATAATTTAAAGAGCTACATTTCCAAATTTCCTCCTTCTGTTTTCTCAAACATTGTTTTGATAACTACCGGCAGCCTTAGTTCCATGTCCACTACAATACAAAACAAACATCTGAAGCTCCCCACCAGTGCATAGCTCCGACCTACACAAATTGTTGTTCAATCACAGACTTTGCAGTAGATAACAAACACAATAAAAAAGTCCTGGGATACTTCAGAATCACTTCCATTAAAGGCTGCATTCACATGATGTTCATAAGATTTCAGCAAGACTCAGCTTGTTTTGCACAAGTCAGTACAAATATCTCAACTCAGTCCATCTCCAACTCAGCTTACCCTGTCGCCTCTCATCCTTGATTCTACCTGGCAGTTGAAAGCTTTTGCAACTGATGTGCAAGAACTGCCTTTACTTTCAGCTGTTACTCTTGCGTGGGCGTCCAGAAATCGGACACATTCTCCACTGTAAAGTGCATAAGCATTTGCTGCACTTCCTCCCAATCACCACCAGACAGGGAGAGTGGAAAGTTGGCATGGCGTCAACTCGCATTCTTGTAGTTCCTTTCATTGCACCACACTCAAAAAAAAGATGAACGCTCAGGAAAGTCAAGATGAACAAACGGCGAGTTAAGCGCAATACCCATGAGCTTTCTCATCTCTAACAGCGCACAGAGAGCTGCGTTAACAACTCCGATGTTTCCTACTAATTATCAACTATATTGTAAACACTCTGGCCAAATGCTATGGGAAAAAGTTCTTCTCATTCTTAATAGAAATGAAACCCTAAGTAAGCCATCCCACCCAGCCTCTTATTTCTGAGGCTGAGCTTTATAGGAAAAAATTAAAACGCACCAAACAAATTACTTGGTACTCACACTAACTATTTAAGTAACTTTTTTCATCCAATTAAAAAACACATCTGACAAAAGAAAAAACTTTATATATCCTTCCAGCTGAAAAAAAAAACTACGAAAATTTTGAGAGCAAACATCTACTCTGTCTATCTAGCAGACTAATTGCTAAAGAACTGATCATTGAAATCACCAAGGTTTTCCTTAGCTATTTATCTTTTGTCACTGAATTTTTAAAGTAACTAACACTAGCATTGTTTTACTGTTTTAGAAAAGCAGAATTGACATATCAAATTTCTGCCTCCACAATCCCACAATGATATTGCTTGAGGGTTTTTAAAAATTATTTTAAAATAGATAGGCATCTTCATTAAATGCAGTGTTTTATTCAAATTCACCTCCCACAGTATATGCACTTACTTCTATATTCACCTGTTTCACGTCTTTTTCTTTACAGGAAATCAATTGTAATTCTCATCTCAAGCATTAGAAAAGCTATGAAGAAAGTAAACTAACACTTCAGAGATCTTGTATCAATTTCCTACACTGCTCAGGGAACTCAGATACGATGTGATGCCTCAAGATTTTTTTTTTTAATTGCATTTGTAATTTTAAGCCTGTGAGAAATCGTACTGGCATCAATGGAACAGCTCAGCTGTGCATTCTTTCTGATTTGGGACCTAAGCCTATCTGTATGTAGGTCACTCAAACTTGTACTTGTATCTTATCTGTTTGGGCTATGAACTCTTTCAGGCCAAAACACTCTCCTTTGCAGTTTATACTAAAAATAGCAACTCACTGTTCGTGTAACAGTAATATTAAATAAATAAATCATAATCTGTTTAATCCCCTTTGTTGTACTACTCCTGAATTAACCTTTAGTTGTTCTTAACTTCCCTATTCTAATCCTTCATTACATAAGCAATATTATTTCTTCTTTGCCGTTTTCACCTACCGCAACAACAAAAAAAAAATCAGAACGTATTAACAGGAGTCAAAAATACTGCTTTGACAGATGACAATGTCCAGATCAAATATCAACTATGGTCTAGATATGTAACGTATACTTATCCAAATAACCAATTTAATATCTGAATGTCTCCTTACTGCATGTTAAAATGGAGCTTTTTTTCTCGTAACTAGCAAGCTATATCTTGCTTTGTTTTCCTCCCAATTGAAGCCTGTCTATCCTCAATCCATCATCAACCATGTCCTCTGGAGTCTCTTGCAAACTGAAAAACATATCCATCAATATCAACGGCATGAAATATGATTAAGAGGCTCATTACATGATTCTTCTGAAAAAGTTCTATATAAATTCCCAGAGAAAATGTCACATAACATCAATCACTGATAACTGAGCCTGCAGTAGTTCATCTGCTCAATGAAATCTACCTAAATATTGTTTTTTAAGCGTTTGCCATGCAACTAAAATGAATCCTGTAAAACAAAAAGGTCAGCTATCATTCATGGTTTAAGGGAGTATATAGTTAAAGAAAGGAGAAGAAATAAAAGAAAAACTGAGCAGCAAAATATACAATTTTATGCGCAGTACCAAAGTGTCATATATTACTGTTAGCAAAGCAAATTCCACTGAACCTTTGCTGTTTCTTTCAGTCCATCAGTGTCAGACAGTGATACGTGATTACACAGCCCCTAAGAACTTAACAAATCAATGATATATGCAACGTACTTATTGTTAATACAAAAAGACATTACTTGCTTAGTATCTTTAGAAATAAGTAATGAAAATTGAAGTAAAGAGCTACACTACTGCTTAGAATCTGAAGATGTGATATTTTTGTCCTGTTTGTATGGTGCATCTTTTTTGGGGAATAATCCAGCAAGAACAAAGTAATTTTCTTGGTTGTAATAATGCACAGGGTCTTTACTCCCAGTAAAAATAAAAAACAATACAAGCATTTGCTGCTGACAAGTTACATTCTTGGCTGAACCTGCATCAATTTGATAGTCAAAATTTAATAATCAGTGTAATGTGTCTTTCCCAAATTTCTGCTTAGATGCACAAACACAATTTCAGACACAAAGAAAAGGGCAGATTGTAGCACACTACTCTTAATGAGTTTCTGCATCATTGCTGAAAAGACCTATATTCAGAAGTAGTCTAAGTTGTGCTGCAGAAATAAAATAATTCTACAATTTTCATGTGCAACCGCATACCAGAATAAAAAAAACCAAAACTTAACAGCGAACTACTACAGACACATTAAACTTATTAGTTGCAATATTTCAAAATAAATAAGTGGTCAGGGGTAGTCCCAAATACCAAAAGTTACTATTTTCACTGTGGCAGAAGCAAGAAAACTGAATTGTAAGGACACTGCCACACAAAGCACTGCATAAATCCACAGTAACGTACGGTCTGTCCTAACAACAGTTACACTTCAGCAGGTCTGCCTTTTGCAATATGAAGGGAGCAGCATAACAAAAAACAGATATTTTTTTTTCCAGCATCTCCAGTCAAGCACAGAAAAGTATGAGTCACATTTGCAAATTTTGGCTTAAATTGGTTTAATGTTTCCCAGTGAATGCATGAGCCTATTGTTCGTGTCCTTTGATGATTTTAGCAAGTCATATCAAAAGCAAGCCCAAAATAAAACTGGAATAAAAGTCAGTTAGCTCCTGAACTAGCACTTTAACTACCACAAGATGTTCCATTCAGGGAGGCAAAGCTTCTTGTGATTTCTTTTTGTGGGAAAAGCCATGCTCAAAACTTTGACACCTTTAAGAGGCTTATTTTTAAAAGGATACTTCATACAGTACCATCAAGACAAGTTTCCCACCCCAGTGCATATGGGCTATAACTAAACAGTTGTACAGCAAGGCTTAATCTAACAGAACTGGAGTAACATAATCTTAGTTATTATTATAATTAGCTTCATAAGATGCCATTTATAATGTGACGTAAATGTCATTAGACACTGACATCCAAATGTTTCAACCACTAGTAAACTGCGACAACTATCTTCTACAGCATAACTGCAAAAGCACACTTGTTATGCAAGAAGCCAAATGTTGAAGTTTGAAATGGTTCATTTTATTAAGGTTTGTACTAGATACCTTTCATACCCGGTCATTTTATGAGTTTTAACTAGATACCCTTCATATCTTTTAAAACAATCCTATTTTCCATTATAAATGCCACTTTCCATAATTTTGCTAAAGAAGTACCCTTAATTCCTACCAACATATTTATTAAATTATTTTATACAAAGGCAAAAGAATAAAATCAGCTCACTGACCATTTTTTCTTTGGTTTTCCACATCCTTTTACTGATAAAACCTAAAAAAGTAATTAAACACTAACAATTTGCTAAATAAAAGTAGAATGACTCGACTACCCAAGCTTGTGTTAGTACTGCAGTCATTTGTCACAGTAGCTTTCATCATCAGCTGAGCTCTGCCCTCCGTCATTTATCTCCTCTGGAACAAATGCCTCTACAAAAATCATCTCTTCATTTTATTTTTAGTAGTCTACATTTTACTGTGCTCATTTATCCTTTGGCTCTTCCTTCTTCTCCAACAAATCCCCTCCAAGCTAAGAGACCATGATGACATCGATTTAATTATTCCCGTAAGTGCTATAGGCTTGACACTTCCTTCTTGGTTGAAATCTAACTCTGGCAAGGAAGACCCTTAAATGCCAGGTGTGAAAGCTTCTGAAAATTCAAATGGGCATTTCATAAGGCGTCCTAAAATTCAGTGCTCAGCAACAGTAAAAGAAGTAATCAAAGCTTAGAAATTGTTAGGCAAGAGAGAAAAATACAGAAACCAACCCTATGCCCATGCAGAAACCTGTGCTTTGCCTATTGCTGCATGCAATATACCCTCATTGCAAGATACCTCAGGCAAGAGGTTTTGCCTCATACCTCAGGCAAGATACCCTCATCTCACAAAAGATGTACGACAGCTATAAAAGCTTCAGAGACGTGCAAACAGCATCATTAAGCATATGGAACAGCTTCCATTTGAATAGCATCTGAATAAGTCAGAAATTTGCAACTTGGAAAAGAGATGATTGAGTGCCATGAGAAGAATACCTAGGGAACTGATGGTTCATTGTGTTTTCCAATAAAAGAAGTAGAAGGAATCAAGTGAAACTGGTCGAAATCAGATTCGGAACAAGCAAAAAGTAGTTCTTCACACAACAGGCAGTTGGCCACCTTGTTACAGAACACAGCGGATGAGAAATCTTACACAGGCTCAATGAGAAAGAGGATAAAAGCTTGGATGAGAGACCTATTTAGGATTGCTGAATAGCCAGGAATCACACCCTGCTCAGGAAATGCCCCTGAGCTGAAACACCTGGGGAATTCTCAGGGAGACATCACATACACTTAGCCTGGTTTTACTCTTTTTGTCCAGTTATCATAAACAGCTGCTGCTAAAGCAACCAGCCATGATCCACCACAGTGTGGCCATTCTAATATTCTCACCCAATGCTGTTAAGGGCATCTACGTCTTTTGAGGTGTTACCTATTAAGTAGTAGATACAAAGGCAGTTTAATTAATTCGTCACTTGCACATTAGGTCATCCAGTAAGAATGGATTTGGAATTAGAGAGGTTTTAGATGTCTAAGTTTGAAAACAGGTTGACTTAGGCAGATTAACTCCTGCTGAAGATAAGCAACCACCAGCATTTTATAAAGATGTTCAAGACAGTCAAACGTAGAGGTTCCACTCCTTAAATCCAACCTTTTACTAGAAGGCCTACCACGACGTGAATGCAACTAGCCAGTACCACATTTCTGATAAAATGAAGTTGTTAACAGGGAGTAAAAAAAATGGCACTGTAGATAACGAAGCAATTGAAGAACTTTGTTCAAAGAAAGATATTTCCTCTAAAACTTCCAACAAGCATGACATGCAACACAAAAGGCAAAAGTATGTGCATTGTGATGGGTTTCTTATAGGAATGAAGGGGAATGCGAGAAACCCTGAGGAAGCATCCAAAAGAAAAAGTTATTTGGATAGCATTAAAACATGCTAACACCAGCTGCATGTACAAGTGCACCACATAGACCATAGATCACTGCTCTTCAGCAGTCTCGCCTCTTTCTTTGGATACTTCCCATGTTATTAAAATGGTATGTGGGTCCTACTCACTGAAGCTAAAAGTGACACGCTGCCCAAATAATTCGTTCAGGTGGTTGGAGAAGAAGGTATTTTCAGCTTGACTACACCCACAGAATAATAGCTTTAATTTCTCCTGAAGTTGTGTAGGAAGATTCTGATGGAGACTGCAAAATATAGAATAGTGTCTATTGTATCCAGCGACGTTCTAAAATATGCGACTTCAGACTATATAGAAGAAAACAGGTATGAAACACTTCTCTACCACAGGCCTGCCCCAAGAAATTGGCTTTCCATGGTCAGATATTTAGCAACACAGAAACTGTGGCTGAGCCCAGCCCAGCTTCAGAACACTTGCTGTAGCAGCACTGAGGTCGCCTGGAGCAAGAAAAGAAAACAGCAAAGAAAATTGGCAATTACAGCAACACGGCTGCAATGACTCCTGTCTGTCCTGCTTTTAAACTGAGAAAATGCATCAATTGAATAGTAATCAAACACCACATGTTGTTATAACGCTAATTTAATTAGAGACAATGAGCCACAGTCTCCTATGACCTATCTCACTAACTGCAGAGTTGATTCTACCATACTTACTCATGCTGCTCTCACTTACAATATAGAGACTTAAAAAAAAGTAAAAGAAAAAAAATAATCAAGAAGATAACTTGGATAATAAGATATGATATTGTCTACCATACAGCAGTTGCAGAATTGCAATTAATTCATTTACATACTATGAGAATTGCAACAGAAATATATTTACTCTGACAGCGTAACGACTGCTGGCAATTTCAAAATAGAATTCAGAAAAGAGAAGATTCTTGAAAATGTTTTTGATAGCACCCACGTTGCTGAGCTGTGGGAATTCTGTCTGCAGCAAAGGAAAATTGCTTCAGAGCATCACAGAATTAAAAAAAAAAACATTAATTGCAAAGATAAGGATGAATAAAATAAAATAACTCTTTACAGTCCCTTACTTGGTCCACTTTGAAAGAACATTCAAATATTTATTTAGAAAGCTTTAAAACATTTGCAAACCATCTTTGTGTATATTTCAGAAGTAAAAGAGTTTTTTCAGATAAATGTTAGAAATGTTTTTATACAACAAGCCACCTCACAACTGCCCATGCTACATTACTTCCAACAGTTTGATTAAACTTAGTAGAAGTATTGATAATGCCTGTATCAAACAATATTTTAAGAAGTGAAGGAACCTGCTGTTTTCTTGACATTCAGCTGTAATGGGATTACTAAATAATTAGTGAAAAACTTGTAACTTGTATTTAAAACTTTATATCATGCTAGGAAGATAATTTTTCTAAAAAAAAAACCTCTTATTTTTTCCAGGCCTCGTCTTATTTGAGGCCAATTTTTTTTTCCAATGAGAAGCAAGCAGCACTGAGTTCTTATTTCTCAACAGGCGGTGTATAAACAACACGTTCACAACACCGGACGCTACTATGAATCTTCAAATATCTTCTGCCTTGTTGGCATCACCCAGAACCACGCGTATTGGGCCACATTTGGCTGATTTCACATCCAGAAGAAGGAAAATATAGTGCTAAACAGTTAGGCAGCATGTTAAAATATCCTTTAGATTTCTTACATCACTGTATGGTAGTGAACATGATGAGGTCAATAACTGTAAGCCTGGAACCAGTACTAAGACCGTATTCCTTCCCAAGTTTGCAGTTAGTATTCTTACCTAGGAAGAATGAATTAAAAAAAAAAAAAAAACAAAACACCAAAAAAACACCAAGAGAGATTAAAAAAACAGCTAAGGAGGGGAGAAAATATTTTTATCACAGAATTAAAGATATTTAAGCAAATCTTTATCAAGGTTCTTAGACAAGAAAACTGATGGTGTGGCATTAAATGAGAATACTGTATCTTGTTCTGAAGTTTTGTAGGGCGACTGGGAACTGCTTCTGAGTTAGGGCATTGATAATAGAGAATGGCACAGGACAACATGAATTAGCACGGCAAAGACAAGAAATTAATTGGTCAAAAGACATGAGGCTTCTCAAACTATGGGGAAGAACGTTAAGAGTAAGAAGATGGCAAGGATGTATAAGTAAATGAACGATGCCACATAGCTGTGATATTACTATTTGTGCATAAATCATGACAGCAGCACAAAGATTGCTCGGTATTTCATAGAAAGTGTTTCAATTTTCATATACACTACCATCCATGAGAACAAAAATAAGAAGGAAAAGATGCAAGGACTCACAACAGGGTGTGTGGTTTGTCACCTCTGGGATGTTTATCTGACACCTCTACAATTGTACACCGGCATCCTGCACTTGATCTGTTCGTGTGTCACGGATGTGCCAGATTCCCAAAAAAAAAGGAGTAGTTCTAGCTGATGTCCTTCTCTAGCCTCAAGCCATGTATGGATAGATATGACAGCTTCTGAACGACTCACAGACCAGCTTTCTAGCTTGAGCACTAGAAGAGGATCTGTTCACAAATAAGCTTTCCAATGAAAAAATGATATTAAAATGATCACAGGAACAGTTTAGACATTTAAGACGAGGAAGTATTTCTCAACCTACACAGGAAGCTAAAAGTGAGGGTAAGGGTCATTTTTGGCACAAAAGTCTTGGCAACGACTAGATGTTGCTAGAAGAATAGATTTGTTTTCATCCAATGGAAAGAGCTAACATTTTTAAACATTATCTGGAAAGACAATTTCTAAGCAGCATCATTTCCAGGGTACAATAGCAAGGAAAATACTGTTCTTTTGGTACACACACATCAATGGTAAAATACTGAAAAACAAAATCACATTACACCGCAAAAGCAGCAGGTAATTCTGATTTCTCTGAACTAGGTCCTTAGATCTATCCCTAAGACATGTTAGGGAGAGCCTTTTCCTCTTTATGATTCTTGTAACAAGGCCTTGAAAGCTCTTTGCATCATACAGTCTTTCATATCTCAGGGATTTGTTTATGAAAAATAATTCCCTACCTTAACAACGCAAAATACTGCAAAATACGAACAATCAGCAACGTAATGTACACACAAAGAAATTATCTGTTGACAGGGAGGAAAGATGGCACAGAAAAACCCAGAAAATAAACTGCTTAAGACTCAACTATGACAGTTCTAAATACAAAGTCTGTATGCAAAATTAATATCTACTAGTTCATTTCAGAGAAGAAAGATTTTTCTAATAATTGAACATGCTCATTGTGGAAAAAATTAGAATATCATTGACATTTTAAAATCTATTTTAGTTAATTGATATAATTTTGTTTATCCAGATCACATGGAAAATCAGCGGTTTTTTTGGAGGAAGATCAGAGCCCTGTGACTGTGAGCCCACTCAAATGAAAAGTAAGGAGGAAGGAGATGTTCAGACTGGAAAACCAATGTATTTTGTACAAGGAAATCTTGAGGTTATATAATCACCTGCCAACACTGTAAATGCCGACTAATCAAGTCATGCAGTAACATTTCATTTTGCTCCCAGAGGGGGGAAAAAAAAAAGAAAAGAATCTTTTAATTGGAAATCACTTGGCTTGCTAGAGCTATCGCAATGCACACATACTCACTAACTGAACCTCACTTGTCCCACTGCAATAGACTGAGACAATTACATGCAACTTACAGCATGTCATACAGAAAAGTTAGCCTAAAATGCTGTTTGTCGCTTTAAAAAGAACTCATAAACATACATATGTTTACTACTCTTTCTATGAGTCTTTTAGGGAATGGAGCTGACTACTATATTCCCTAGCTCATTTTGAAAGAAGAGGTCCTGAACATAACAGGAGATACTGAAGAGAAAACAAATTGAAAACCCTAATTTTCAAGTGTCCAATCTTGCAATTTAAGTCTGTATTTTTAGTGCAGCCTTTCTATACAGTTTTTTCTTAAAGAAAACAAACACAACATTTTGGTGTACAAATGTAACAAGCTCCCAAATCATGTGCTATGCTTAGGATTTAAATTCCAGTGTTTGAGCACAGCTGAACTACAAGCCTAACCATACCAACTGCAAGAAGGGATGGCAGGCTGTTACCGTAGGAGGCTGGCCCTTTGTATTTTGCTGAAGCTCAGATCTCTGGCTTGCCTTAGAAAAACAAATGAAGATTTTACTCCAGACTATAATCTCAAAGCAAAATTGCCAAGGCAACCTCTGTTTGTCCTTCTCCACTCTCCCACATAGAATGGCTCTGATTCCCTCAGTCTGTAACATGACATACATTTAGTTTTCCTTCTGAAGTGTTAACAAATTTTTCTTTGCAGTAAAAGAAAGCAATAAGCAGCAATTTGAAAAAAATTAAAATATGCTGTTCAGCTGACCTGTAATTCTCATCAAGAAAACATAATTTCAGAAATAGCTCCATCTAAATCAAAGCAGACACAGTAGAAAACTGTAAAAGGGCTCTGTAGAAAGCAAATACCGAGTCTCTTGTGTAAGATGTTTTACAAGAGTAACAAGAAAAAAAAAAGAAAACAAAACAAAAATCATGCTGATTCATTCTCATAAAGCCCTGCATAGAATTGAACATATTTCTGGAGTAATCTGTGAGATTGTAAGAACTGGATGACAACCTCTCCAGATAGAGCTGAAGGTAGGCTGGTATATTAATCAAATCTACAAGCCATAGAAACCAGAAGCTATGGTAGGCGAGTTCTTTGTGTCACACTGATGTACAGTGGTGTCATCTCTGTTTTATTCAAGGCAACTCCAACATCTGATGTTCCTGGAATCCAGTCTACTGCAGTCCTATGCTTACATCTCACAAAAATTAGGGAGAGGAAAGTTTCCTTTGGCAATGACTTCTTCATAAACGACTTCAGGGTTAGAAACTCTGCAAGATTCATCCAAGAATTTCTCCAAGAAAATCCAGGAAAAACTAAGGGTAGAAATCATCTTATGTAATATTAACAGCTAAGTTTGAAGCATATCAGTCTAGTCTTTACGACCAGTGCAGAGAGATCTGGCATTTCCAGATGGTCATTCATTTCAGTCTAAATAAATCTTCTATCCTCCATTTTCATCCTCTGGAAATGCCCGTATCTCTTCACTGACTCTGAATGAAGCTTGGCGTCATTCTCCTAAATCTTAGACAATGAATACTCGGGTAGCTCAAATTAGGCAAAATCCCCCTAGATATAAAAACATTAACAATCTCAGTTTAAATTTTTAAAAAAATTACTTTTTAATCAACTCTTGTTTTGTCTAAATTATTATAATTAGAAACATACCATATAGTAACTTTTTTGCCATCTTCCTGCAGAACATAAATCTCATTTCATGATTTTCTAAAACAGCTTTTTGTCCAGTAATAATAGAAACTGTTTGGTTCACTTCAGAAAGCACAGGTTCCATATTTATAGCCAATACCTAAAGTCTGAAGACTACGTCCTACCAAATTATTATAACAATTTTAAGGTAGATCAGATTACTAAATGCTGCATAGATCATTTTCTCACTATTTTTTTTAATAGAAGAGATTTACGTAACAATTAGCAATTTGACCTACTGTAAGACTGGTGGGTTTTTTTTCTTTTCTTTTGGCCATTAAGATTTTAATTTACAATAACTGTCCAGCAAACCCCAAACAACTCAATTGGAAATAACAGAGTGGTCACGGTGCCCTAAATCTCAAGGTCAATGAATAAGTGACCAAGGTAGAAGCTGTTCCTACCACACTGCTTGAGCACTGGGTACAGCTGCCCACTCTGTGATGTTCCCACGCACAGGGTACAACGAGCTCTGGAAGGAATCTATGTCACAGGTGCAGCAGAATGATATGGCACCCTTATTAAAATATTTCAATCAATCCAGACCAGCAGCCCTGCAGTATATCTATCATCAACAAGTATATATAGCACTTGCTAGAGCTAGAGAGCTCCTCAATCCCTCTCTGTGTGCTGGGGGAAAAGGAAAAAAATGTGGTAAGCAACCTGTGCTCCAGCAGGCCAGGACACCACGACAAAGCAACATTAGCAGCTATGGCAGTACAAAGCCCACAGAACCAGAACACATAAGCACGTAGACAAGCTCAAAAAAAGAACAATTAATCAGCTCAACATCATCACAGTGAAAGTAACATCAAAGTTAACATTTCTTAAATACAAAGAACAAACCAAGTCTCAATTCTAACCAAAAGAGAGAGACAGAGTTGACAGGAAGATAAAAATTCCGCTCAGGTAAAACAGTTGTCATTCATTGTATTACTATTGTAACAAAACAAAAAGGTCACCGTAAAGAAGTTCATAGCATCAGGAAAATATTAAAAAACTTACTTTGTTAGAGAAAACAGACCTTTAAATTAATTTCAGCTTTAGGCTCTGAACAACAACAGGATGACTCACTTAAAAACACCAGTCAACTAAAGAGCTACAGACAGTCCAACATTTTGAGCAAGTACATTATAATGAAGGTCAGTAGAATTGCTTCATATGAAAAATGCTCTTCCTATTAGAAAACTCATTTTTTCAGTTACTCCAGTTGTAGCACCTGAGTTCAGTTTTCCATGCTGAGTGTCTGAATTACTTTTCCCAGGGAAAATTTTAATTTTTACATTTCAAAAACACTTGTTTCTGAAAATAAGTTTTTAAGCTTTAAAAATTACTATGGCCTCCTCTTTAAACATTTTTACATCCCTATAAAAATCCTCTCTCAAGCTGACTTACATTGCATTTATTAATATTTAAATTCCCTCTCCCCACCCTTCCATGCTCTAATCACAGCTGTCTCAAATGTCTGGGTTCTAAAAAAAAAAAAAAATCTTCTACTTTCTGACTACTGGGGCATAACATTTAGAGAAAGATACTGCCTATCACTATTGCGGGGGTAGAGGGGAGAAGATTAATCATAAATAATGATAAAAAAATTAATTAGGTTCTTAACATTTCTTCCCTACGACATGTATGTGGACATTTAATGTTGATACTCTACTGAATGTGCAAGAATCTTGAATTTTCCATAGGCTCAAATTTAAAGCTTGTTCAGTATGATATATATAACCATCCCCCACTCATCCCGGCATAATTTTTAATATTATTATAAGAAAAGAAAACAAAAATCTTTGGACTTACTCGGAAGTAGTCACTGCACGCTGCCAGGACCGCTTTATGTGCATGGAATTTCTGCTCTTCAGCAATAAGGGTGATATCGCAGAGTATGCCATCGCTTCTTTGTTGGTTCAGGGCTGCCAGGACAGCATCGTTATGGGAGCTGGACTGACAAAGCCTTTGGCCTGTCAGCATCTCCTGAACGCTGAGAGGGGAAAGGGGAAAGATTTTGTCCAAAAAAAAAAAAAAAACCCGAAAAAAACCCCAACAGTAGGAAATAAGCAATTTGTCAGAAATACAGTCTTGTCTTTTACTAAGACAAGACTGATAATTCTTGGAAAGAAGAAAAAGTCATGAACTATGTCAGGCAAAAATATTTATATGGTACAGACATCACAAGAAAAACTCAGTATAACAACATATTATGAAGCCTGATTATATACTCAAATTTTAAAACCTCAACTGCTCTGATTTTCATTTGTGGCACTGAAAGGAGGGTGTAGAGAGGCGGGGGCCAGTCTCAGGTGACAGGACAAGAGGAAATGGCCTCAAGTTGCGCCTGGGGAGGCTCAGATTTGATGTTAGGAAAAAATTTTGACACTGAAAGGGTTATTCAGCATTGGAATGGGCTGCCCAGGGAAGTGGTTGAGGCACCATCCCTGGAGGTATTTAGAAGGCAGGTTGACATAGTACTTAGAGACATGGTTTAGTGATAGTTTTTATCAAAGTTAGATTGATGGTTGGACTAGACGATCTTAAAGGCCCCTTCCAACATAGACAATTCTATGATTCTATGATTAATTCAGAATCATTTTAGAATTAAGTGAGACGAATAAAGGGCCTGGTCAATGGAGTGACAGAAAACTAAGTGGCTCAAACAGAAGCATTAGTGGAAAGGAACATGTATGTATGTATGTATGTAACTAGTCCTAAAAAGGCTGAAGACTTGTGGTCTGTTTAAGTCTGATACTGCATTACTGAATGTTCTCAGACCATTTCAGGTCATTCACATTTATGAAGTGTTCTGGGGTTTGTTTATTTAGTACTGGGGTTGGGGGAGGATGCTTGCTTGTTTTTAAAATGCTGCAGGTCTTCAACCACCTCTGAATATTTCCTTGTATGAATACAAGATTCCATGTCAGCCAGCCTAGGACTGTCTGAGTGCAGCTCCCTTTTCTACAGAAGGAAGGGACAATATAGCTGTAGATGCAAACAAAAATAAACAAACAAAAAACATCTGCAAATCCTCTTTGGCACAAAACAATGCAGTTTATTTAAAATCTGTGAGACTGTCCCAATTTATATTGCCTGAGAATCAAGGTCTTTATATAAGAAGGTGAGTTTACAGAGAGTCATTCTGGAGTAAATCAATATATATATTAAAAAAAAAAAGCATCTGTAGTTTTAAATTGAGCTCAGTCATAATCCTTTTTTCGATTCAATGACCAAAGTGAAAAATAAATTGCTTGTAACCCTTGTGTTAACAACCTATGAAGAATGGACACACATGCAAGGCAGTTTAACTGAAATTTATGAATGAAAAAGCACTGATTCATTAAACATAACATGGCCACTTTGTAGTGATATCGTCAGCTGATATTCTCAACAGCTGTAAAATGCAAGAAATTCCTGATTCTCTCCTGCTGCAGAAGCATGGCAGGGAAAGGGGAACAAAACTGGAATGACACGATGCCCCAGTCATATCAGGTAGACCTCTAAGGTCTCAGATCAGCCCATGAGTGTTGACTACTCTTTAAAACAGAACAACTACCAGCGTACCAGACTAGTGCAAGGTTCTGCAGAAAAGCAACTAGATTAATAAATTCTGCTGAGTGTTATGACTCGGAGTGCTCCCAGAAGATAATTAAACTATAAATATCAAATTCTCTGATGAGACAATGGGCAATACAAATAAAAAAGAAAGGCTAGACTGGCAAGTACATATAGATTAAGACTCTATAAGAGGGAAAAAGATAAAATGGGAGACCCTGGAAGGCAGGAAGATGACTTTGGAAAGAATGCTTTGATGCCATTTCAAAGAACCGGAGAACTAATCTATGTCTTGAAGAGCAGAACACTACACACACAAAAATTATCACCAGCCATGAATTCAGAGATCTGAAGATATCTCTTCTCCCAGATAACAAGCAATAGGACAAGAGGAAATGGCCTCAAGTTGCAACAGGGGGAGGTTTAGATCAGACATTATGGAAAACGTCTTCACAGAAAGGGTTGTCAAGCATTGGAACAGGCTGCTCAGGGAAGCAGTTGAGTCACCATCTCTGGAGGTATTTAAAAGATGTGTAGATGTGGTGCTTAGGGACGTTGGACTTGATGATCTTAAAGGCCTTTTCCAACCTAAACAATTCTATCATGCTATGTTAAGTGGCAACAAGAAAGCAATATTTTGCAGATTATAACAGGGATATGTATTAAATAATATTAATTTCTAATGAACAAAAATATTACTTTCATTTTTCTACTATCCTTAACTGATGCTTTGGTAAACGTCATCCTAAATGTGAATGACTTCATACATGCTACCAAGTACTATACCTCAGGCACCTTTCAGATGGCATCTTGCAGTTTTCCTCTTCTGAATATCAAAGCTTATAATGCTGTAGAGAAAGCAGCATACATCCCAGCTAGAAAGAGAGAAAGGAGAGGAACGTTAAAATTCAAAGCATACACTCCCTTAGCCTTAAAGATCAATACTTTCAGGATGTGTAATTCAAAAGCAACTTTCTTCAATTTTTCTATTGCAGAAAGACATACCATATAGATTAAGGACATGTGAAATTTTATTGGCTAGGTTGAATATAGCCCGAAAGAAGCCTTTCCTCTAATTTTTCTAGAAATTCACATCCTATCATCTGAAGTTCCTGGATCTACTGCCCTTGAGGCATGTCTCCTCTCTGCAAAGTCATAGTATTTCACCAAGGTGGAAGAGTGGTGAGGGAAATATCTTCCTAAGAATCCCCAATTTGAAGAGTAGGCCAGCAGCATCTGCTGGTGTTTGCTTACACCCTTGAATAACATGAGAACTTTTACAATCATCAAGTCCATGCAAATATACTTATCAGACATTCTGATGAAATATATAATATGCAGTATATAATACATAGTATATACATATACAAAAATATATGTATACAAAACACCTGCATAAGAACCAAGAAAGTAGCTTATTATTTTTCTAGCCACCGTCCAAGTCTAAAACAACCCACCCCAATGTCACATTTGAACAAAGTTACTTTTTTCAGTCTCAGGGGATCAGAACTCAACACTTTTTTGAAGAATGAAGGTGAAAATGCCATTCTTCTAGGGAGTCAACTTTCAGAATAGGAAAAATCAAACCACTTGATAGCATTTTCAAGGGAGTTTTTATCAAGGTTTGCAAAAGATGACTAAGATACAATGCCTTTTTTCCATATTGTTTGGACTTGCTTTTATGCCACTCTGCCATCAGACCCAGAGACACTTCAAAGCATGGGCCTAAGTAAGTCCTGGAGTGCACGCAGGTTACTAAGGACTTTCTCTCTATTTCTGTCCCTCTCATGATCCAGAGTCAGCAGTACCAGAAATACAGGTCAATAAACTGTTAAGCTTCTTGATCAAATCACTCTGAATTTCAACAAGCCACCCTCCTCCCTACCTGTTACGGCACTATTATTAAAAGAAGTATTCTTTTAATAATAAACTCGCCTGAAACCAGTAAAGTTCAACTCACATTTTTCTAAACACGAGTAGGAACTTTAATCAATTTTTCTGCCTCATCTTATCCAATCTGCTAATTTTTTTTTAAGACAAGAAATGGCCAACAGTCCTGAGATTGCTGGCTGCAGTTAGAAAATCCTACACCAGCCAAAGACTGGTAAGGAAGAAATTCAGTCTTTCTCTGACCCTTTTAAGAGGTCCAAACTCTCTGGCCCACAAAAAAACCCTAAGGAGTGAAAGCAAACAGGAGGGGAGCCAAGACCTGGAGGGAAAAGCGTTCCTTCTAAATTAAAAATTGAGGCATATGCTTCAAAGAATTAACAAAATATCCAAACAGTCCCATACTGAGTTGGATGTTTTGCTCCGACGTATCGAACTTTCCTAAATTTTGCCATACATCCTTTCTTCTCCCAAGTGCCAGCACAGCATGCCTCATTTCTTATTTTTTTAATCTACATCACATATACAAGAATACTATAGCAGTGTCTAAATCATTTAATCAATACTGCACTGATTGTGTGTAGCAATATAGAATTATTTAACGCTTTAAAAAAATTTCAGTCATTGGAAATTGATGTATTTATTTCTTCCTATTGAAGAAAAAAAAAAGAAAAAGAAAAAGAAGCAGTTCCACCTGTTGCACGGGTGTGCTGTGCCAGGACAGTTCCAAAATCCTTTGTACCAAGAACTTCTTTCTGTTTCAGGTAGTTGGATCCATCTTCTTTATGTAAACTAACTTTCATTGGTACATAAGGAAACTCTTTGCATTAGAATGTTTAAGACATACTATTGTCTTTCTATTTAACTACTTTAAGTAATTAAATCGGTTTAAAAGATTAATTTATAAATTTAAGGATAAGACTTGTGGTTTAAATGGAAAAACTTTAATTCCGCCTAAATCCTTCTGTTCTAGTGAAATACTCCATTGTGCTGGAGATTAACAGGAAAAATATAGGCCAAACAGAAAACAGTCACTAGATCTTAGGTTTGAGATACATGCTAAATTTGGTATTTTTTCGCATACTATTTCTTCTTACAAGTCTAGGATGAAGATAAGCAATTACTGTTCTCATTATATTTTACAATTAACTTTCATTTTCTTATGGCTTCATTAGTTTGTTCACATCCTAGAAAAGGACAAACAAAAAAACCCGAGTAATGATCCAGTTAGTGCTGAAAGACTATAACAATAATTTGGGGGAGAATGGAGGGAAACCTGTAGTTTCCCCACAGAAACACAGTACATCTAAGGATTTCAAAAATAAGCAATTCAAAAGAAATCACACTGTCCATGCAATTGGTTGTGTCGAACTAATATATCAAAACAGTGTGTGTTCTGTGGCAGCCTCACGAAATGTCAGTCTTTCTATACATTTTTTTGTCTTAGTCTTATGATGCAGCAGAGTAAATACAGGATTTTTTTTACTCTCTCAGGAAATCTCAGGAGCAGTGTGTCACTCTGTTGCACCCATCACATATTGTCAGGCTACGCTGCTTCTCTAATTTAAATTAGCAGAGTAGCTCAAGAACTATTAGTTCAAATATTATTTAAAAAATAGTATTTAAGCAATCAATATTTCCTCCTTTAATTTAGTTGTATTATAATATTGTTTTGGAAATGCTAGACAAAGCAGTTTATTTCCGAAAAGGACTTACTGGCAGAATGCATGTACCGTTTTTCAGAAAAAGGTCTCATTCTTTTAAGTTAGTTTAATCTTGAGGAACCAGCACCACATTCAAGGTTTAAATGCATCTGAGGCATTGAGAGAATTTCAGTTACACCTTTTCTTATCATTTTGTGGGGTTTTTTTCCTTGTATTATTTAGAAATGAATTGCAAGAAATAAAGTATTTCTGATAAATTCTTGAAACTACATACCAACAGAATACAGATTAGATCAGAGTGTGGGTGGGGTAGTGGTGATGGAAATCAAAACAAAACCCACATTTAGTCTAATTTATTACTGAAAATAACTTGAGTGCCACAAAGTTCACTATTTTCCCCCCCAGGTAATGGGCTTTTTCTCCATCTCACATACCCAATTTTACAGAGGGACTTAAGCCATAGTCCAGATCATCACAGAACTAATTCTGTGCATACACAGGCTCTGTATTTCAGATGTGGTGCCTAAGAAACAATTTCCCCCCCTCCCCAAATCATGCTTGCTTTGCCTTGCAAACTAGTAAAATATATATTCATAATGGAAACTACAGTCTATTAATAATGCCTGAAAACATGCAGTTTTTCTACATAACTCAAGCTTATATAAAATAAATATAACTTCGGCAGTTTCATCAATAATTTGCATATTTGCTTCATGTAAATAAGAACTGAGTTACAATCAGCCTCAATTGAGCCCACTCACAGAACATGATATAAGCGTTATTTTTGTTAATAAGTCAGAAATAAAGTGATTTGAAAATCCTGATTTTAAAAGTGTTTTTATAACAAAAATAAAATCGTGTTTGACAAGAAATTGGTTCTCTCTTCTTTACTGAGGCAATTACTTGGGCAGCAGTTACTGAATTATCCCCCTCCCCACAAGATACTCACTCCTCTCCCATCCCCTGAGCCCCTGCCTGGATTTAGGAGAAAGCAAGGGATCTATTGCCTATCTAGAAGTCAGAAAGCTCCACTTCAATGGAGGTGTACAGATCACTGAATCATAGAATCGTCTAGATTGGAAGGGACTTTTAACATCATCAAGCCCAACCATCAACCTAACACTGCAAAAACCACCACTAAACCATGTCGCCAGCACCACATCTACCTGTCTTTTAAATACCTCCAGAGATGGCAATTCCACCCCTTTCCTGGGCAGCCTGTTCCAATGCTTGATAACCCTTTCTGTGAAGGAATTTTTCCTAATATCCATCCTAAACCTCCCCTGGCACAATTTGAGGCCGTTTCCTCTTGTCCTATCACCTGTGACTTGGGAGAAGAGACTGATCCCCATTTCTCTACACCCTCCTTTCAGAGTTGTAGAGAGCGATAAGGTCTCCCCTCAGCCTCCTCTCCTCCAGGCTGAACAACCCGTTCCCTCAGCCTCTCCTCAGAAGACTTGTTCTCCAGACCCCTCACCAGCTTTGTTGCGTTTTCTGGACACACTCCAGCACCTCAATGTCTTCCTTGTAGTGAAGGGCCCAAAACTGGACATAGTATTTGAAGTGGGGCCTCACCAGTGCCCAGTACAGGGGGAAAATCACTCCTGCTGGCCATACTATTCCTCGTACAGGCCAGAAATCATTGGTCACTGGCTTCAGCAGTTTGCAGAGGAGGATCCTCTTCCACCTGGGGCGGGCTGCTCTTTCCATCCATCTGCTGCCCTCTCAGCTGCTTCCACAGTTCAGGGTAACACACACTGTGCTGCTGTGGGAGAAGTGAGACTCTGCCCTTCCCAGAAATTTGGCGAGACTGACAAATTGTAATCTGAGGAAAAAAATCAAAGTAAAATACAGGCAGCTACCACTTCACAGAGTTCAGCTTAATGCAATATTCAAGAGATATTGAAAGATCCTTTTGTAGACAGAAGGGATGCTCACAGCCAGTACCAGAACTCCTTTAAAAGGCAGGTCAGAAAATTACACAGCAACTGATGCCTTTTTCTCCTCCCTAAAGAAAAGACTATAACTGTGAAAGTCTGCAACACAAAATTTGAGCCAAATATCTTTCAAACAGCTCACTGAGATCCACACAGCTGCCATACATAAATCTTCACTGTAACCAGATGCAACGTCCCTGCTCCTTTGATGATCTACCTTCGGACCGAGGTAGGAGAGCAGGCTGCTCAGAACCCTTGGGGATGTCTTCAAGTGGAACGAAGCAGCTCCTGCTTTGATCCCCACAAAGCTCCTCCTACTTCAGACCCACTCACAGAGTGACAGAAAGGCTGCCTTGCCTTTCTGGGAAGATCTACGTTATTCATCTCCTAATAAAGGATGCGGTGAGAAAGTTTGGGAATCGTGTAGTCCTTTACACTAGTACCACTGCAGGCTTTCACCCAGTTTATCAAAAATAATGTTGCTGATCTTCTGTCTTACCACTAAACTTCACAGAATGGCGCTGCGTTAGTTAAGGATTACTCTGCCTATAAAATCCTCTAGTGTGTGAAAAGCCCTCTAATTTCTCCTTTAATTTTTTTACTTTGAATTGGGAAAGCCACTCATTTATCTATTTCCACGCTATCTAGAACAATACTGCCTAGCAAAAATCTATTTCAAATAATCAATTTTAACACGGATTCAAACCAGCTAGCCAAACTCTGACGATTTAAGTAAAAATTTTCATCTCAATTCGCGTATGCAGTCTTTAGTTATTTCTCTAAACAGAGGTTGTCTCACTTGTCTGTAACCATTGAAACCTGTCGATTTGTAAAACTTACCTCTAAATTTGACTTTTTTCTATAAGTAAAGATAGCATATCTTTACAGTTAGCAATATTTCATTTCTATATATTTATATTTTCCTAATTCTGACTGTGAAGTTATGTTAGAAAATGGTTAATCAACATTACTTTCATTGAATTTGCAGTGTGCCAAACTAGATTACGTAGAAACTTATGGAAATTCACACAAAGATTAGTTAACAAGACTAGAAATACTCAATATATAAAGAATTCAAAAGAGATTTTGAGTTTTCAAGAAGTTATATTCAATCAATTATCTTCTTTCCCTCGAGTCACTCCTTATCAAAATGTTTATTTTAAGTATTGAAACACAACTTCACTTAAGAACACACTTCTTCACTTTAAGTTAGAAGAAATAATAACATACAGCAGGTGTAAAGTGAACCAAAGGGATCATAAGCATCATATTAATATTTCCTGTAGAAAAGCAAAGTTTTGAACCAACTAGATATGTCCTGAAGATAAGGCATTTGGACTCTGAAATGCCATTTACCCTTTTACAACTTCAAATATCTGGTTTAAATTTAGTCTTTAACTAAAAAGAAAACACAACATTTAAAAACTATCAGCACACTACATCCATTTCCTTCCAGAATTACTTCACAGCACATCCCGAAGAAGGCTGTCACAAATGCAGAATAAGACCATTAAGATTTACCCATGGCAATTTTCTGTCCTAGTTTAGATCCTTATTTGTAGAAGCTTCTGGTTTTGTCTTTAAAATACTCTGGTTTTAGTAAGTCAGAATAAATCATCCTTTCAAGCTGTACTTCCCCTTCTCTCACAATAAGAGTTCTCTTCAGAAGCAAGACTATATAAGCTTACTATTCATAGAAAATAAAGGACAGCATTATCTTCTATTTTTATCAGAGCTCTGCCAAATTAATTTGTCAAAAGAGAAACACTTGGCAACACCTAAAAAAAAAGAAGTTTGATTGCAAACTTGCTCTTCTGAGCATATTAACACACTTCTCCCACTTGCCTGGGAGACGCTACTTTTTCCTTTTTTTCATTAAGATCTTTGATAAGTGAAAGATTTTTCTCATTCCATACAAAAATGTTCAAAAACATCACAACTGTAAGGAAAACTCTGCCACCGCCCTATGTTGTCAGTGAAACCATAACTTGGCTCAACCACAAGTTTCTCATCTAATTTAGTGCCTGAATAGTGACTTTCAAGAGAAAGCATTCATAGTACTGAAAAAAAAAATAAATCTTAGATTTAATGACAATTACAATACCAAGGGAGTACAAAATTGAAAACCCGGATTTGTTTGGAAAAATAAGAGTCAGTCAACACAATGCAAGAAAACATTCAGCAAAATCAATAATAAAGTAAAAACACAGTAAGAAAAGTCAAACTCTTACACTCTGGTTAGTTACAAGCTATTTTCTTATAATGAAAGGAAAGGTCATTCCTGTCTTCAGGCCATTAGCTACAGCCAATTAGAATCATGAAGTTTATTGTCTATCACTACCAAATTACCATCTGACTTCACAAATCATTAAGATCTTAAACCACAGAAATATAAAATGAAACCACAGGGGTAAAGGATGTATGAGCAGAAACACATATTTATGTTTTTATATCGTCTTTATGGCTTTGTATCTTCTATGTACCTGAATATATCAGTATTCAGAACTTTTTTTCTGGAAACTACGCATTTGGAGCTTAATGACTTTCAAGAACACATTTGTTTCCAGGATGTGTATGTACCTTTTAACATCTTTCATTTGAAGAAAAAAAATAATAAGTTTTATACAAATATAATAACATACCTCTGTGCACTCAACTTAGCTTTTCAGAGCCACTCACTGTTGCTATTGTTTAAGCTATGATACTAATTACTCACCTGCCAATGGAGAAGGTCATTCCTTACACATGATCCACGTGTCATTGTTAAGGAATGGTTGGGAGAACAGTATTATAACTTAATTTGTCATTGTTCTGAAACTTGGGCGACAAATACACAAAGCACTCTCAACGTGAAGTATCTAAACCATACGTTGAGTCCACTGTCATTATGAAGGGACAGTGTGAAAGCCCTCTGGCATTTTAGTTTTAAGGCATACTGCTGCTGACATACAACCGAACTCTTAGGTTACTTTGTTAAAGTATGCTTTCAAGATTTTTTTTCCTGTAGAGCTCAAGAAAATATAAGAAAAGGCAGAGTGACTTAAGTAGTTTGTAACTGAACTTTCATTTGGAATTTCATTTGCATTTTCATTGGATAAAAAAAACAACAAAAAAAATCCTATTCTTTAAACCCAAGCATTTTTCTCCCTGGAAATTCAACATGTCTGTTGCAAAATGTGGATAACTTCTCTAAATGAGGTCAGAATGCTTTAGAGCAGAGACACACAGAAATTTAACTAGAGAGATCACAATTATTTCTCCTGGTAACTCTAGAAACCAACACTGAAATGGACACACAAGGGTGAGGTGCAGTCTGAAACGCTGTCAGCTTCATCAGGGCCTCACTCAGATAAGCCTTTATTTTAAGTCACAACCATCAAGGTGCTTTTACTGAACACAGCAATAATTCTTTTCTAGGGTAGTAAGAGTCAAAAATATATGAGTATGTCTTTGAAATCATTTCAAATCTGCCCATGCAGTATTTACACCAGACAGAGTATACCATACCGTACGCAGTCTACAGTCTTGGCAGTTAGTCTACATGAACCTCCACAATTTATATCAGTCTGAAACTGGTATAAATAATCACATTTTCTGCTTAAAAGCACATACTAATACTATGAAAAGCATAAGTGATTGCTGGATAGTGGACAGCCTTGCCTAACTGAGGTGATCAGCGATGTGTCTACATGCTACACTGTCATGAGGTCATTGAATGGTAGGGGTTGGAAGGGACCTCCAGAGATCGTCTAGTCCAACCCCGCTGCTAAAGCAGATTCAACAGGAACGCATACAGGTAGGTTTGGAATATCTCCAGAGAAGGAGACTCCACAGCCTCTCTGGGCAGCCTGTTCCAGGGCTCTGTCACTCTCAAAGTAAAGATTTTTTTCCCTCATGTTCAGATGGAACTTCTGGTGTTCCAATTTGTGAGATCTATTAACTAATGGCATTTCCAGTGAATGAGTATATATATCTTTCAATAAAAGCATAGAGAGTTTATACATTTCTACGGGACCTACAATAGTCCTTCAATTTTCTCCACAAAATAGCATTCACGGAGTTTAAAGAAAAAGGTTGTGAGTACTAGTAGCTACGTAAACGTGCACCTTCTAAGAATGACCTTCAGTAGCCACAGGGTGGCAGACCTATACTTCAACATAATCTATACCTCCAGGGCAGTGACCACACTATTCCAAAGAGTCTTTTTGCCCCCACAGCATAAGTACAATAGCATAAAATACTTTCTGTGTGTTCTGTGGGTGCTTTCAACACCAAGAATCAGAAAAAGGAATTAAAAAAAAAAAAACCAACAAAAGAAAAAAGGCTGTACAGTAAAAAAGGTCATAACAGTACGACCAACTGGCAGTTCTCCAAACATCACAGTACTGCAACAGGTTATTAACAGGCCTCCATGTTTCTATTTAGCAATTTATTCATGTCATACAGTAATTGATAAAAAAAAATCACTATCAATTTTACCTCATAGGTAAATTAGAATGAAATTTTTCATATACATTAACAGGCCAAAGGAATCCCTAGACATTACGTTGTTGGAAGTACAGATAGTTTCACCTAGATGCACCCTCAGAAGGGAATGACAGTTTCATCAATATTAGCAAATTCAACAGTTCCAATGCTGGTTCCATTACCCATACAGCCACCTAGCCCACATCTGGTCTCTTGTGGGCTCCAAAATAACATGGCCACATCTGAACAACTAACAGAAAAGCCACCAACTAACTGCCAAGCCATGCCTGGAAGTGTTTTGGAAGAGCACTAGATGGCTCAGGTCAAAACCAAGTCAGAGATTGTTGTAATAGCCTACTGATAAGGATGTTTGAGTTTCAAGCTCTAGCCTGGAACGGGCCATGCAACGTTACTAGCACAAACAAAGCTTTTAAATCCCTGCACCAAACACAACAAGTGTTGTGCAAGAACATTCAAAGTTCTAGCAAACTCCTAACATAGGAAACATCTTAGGCAGTTTTATAAATGCGTTTTTCTCTATTATGTTTTGTCTTTCATTAATTCATGAAAACAGGGAGGTAAATGGGGGAGAGGGTGAAAGAGATGTGGACCAGCTATTAACAAACATAAAAAAAAAAATTGCAAATATGTCATTGGAGATCCTTTGTTAACGTATAGACTGCTAATTTAAAACATGCTTTGTACAAAGTTAAAATTTCCAGTCAAATCAAGGACAGAACAGGGCACTCAGGATCCTCCTTTATAACAGAGCTTAGAGGATTCTTGACTTTTTTTTTCTTGGACAGAAAACATAATCTGCCATTTAAATCAAACACTGAAGTACAGAAACCTGCTCTGGAGGAACAGGAGTTGCCTTCTAGGCTGCTGCGACATAACCAGCTTATCAACTATCCACTCTTCAATGTAAGAAAGCAGATATTTACAAACACCTTTCTGCAGAGAGCATCAAAAGACTTCTTGCAGCTTTAAGCAAAATGAGCAGGGAGTCATTCATCTTGATGAGGAAACAGATTTGAATGAGGCCAAGAGGAAGATGAAGAGTAGGAACAAAGGTGGAAGAGGAAACAAAAGACACAAGCTGGTGATGAAGACCAGGTGAGACAGCTGCAGTTGTTTCTTGGTTTTCCTCTTTAGCAAAGGTGGAGCTAAACACAATACCGAAATCAGATGAGTACCTGGGCAAAATAAGGAGAAAGGATGGATTTTTCTACAGCATGATCACAGGAAGAGAAGCCAGAAGTCAGCTGGGATTAATTCTAACTGCTGGACAAGAAGGCTGATAGCTCAGGTCAGGAGCGAAGACTGGGAAGGCACAGAGAAGATAAAGAGCCAAGAGCATGGAAGATTCTGGACTAAAGTCTGCTTGTGACACAAATCTATCAGATTTGAAAGAAAGCAACCAAAAAAATCAAAGTTGGTTAAAACCCATTTTAGACCACCAGGTTTTGCATCTTTTTTTTGTGGAGAAGTATCTGCAGAACATTTGCCTTCCCTTTCTGCTGACTGTGCTGGATTGTAATGAATAATATCTGACAGTTTACTCAGGCAGCAGAGCTCAGTGCTAATGGTTCCAATTATGCCGTTGTTCCATGCTGTCAGTACAGCTCTTTGATTTTTTTTTTCTTTAGTTTACCTTTTAAAAAGTGTTGAAAAGTTACATGCCCATGAACCTAAGAATGCTAGAAAAGGAAAGAAGCTAAGTGCTCCAGTGCCCAAATTGAAGTTGCCTTTGATCTTGTTACTACACGAAAAGTTATAGGTATTTCTAATTCCAACGCTTCCTAACATCTTAATGTCTGATTTTTAAAAAGAAAAAGAAAAAAGAAAAAACAAAGCAAAGTTAAATTCTTCTCATATGACTTATGTTTCTGTTAAAAATAACGTCAATGAGGGGTAACAATATTAGGAAGACATATACACACTCTCCTAGGACCCTTTTTCCCCACTTAGATTATATCAAAACTTCTATAAACCTGTCTAACGCCCTTCCAGCATAAATTCTTGTATTACAGCAACGGCTGTATTACTATCAAGCTGCAAGCTGCTTTAAGTATAAAAGGAATTTTCACATGTAGCTTTTCATACCATTCACTTTTAATTGATTTGCTAGTTTAATTAGGGCTGACAGGACCGGAAGTTAGCTAGAGCTCTGAAGTAAATCCATCCAATCTAGACCTTTTCCTTACAACAAAGTCAGAGCGATTAAATACTTCTATATTGAAAAGCCAGACTTGATAACAACATTAAAGAATTCTTGTTTGAAATAGAAGATCCAAACTAATTAGATGACCAGAATAAGTAAGACTTACAGACAAATGTATTGTCTGTGAGTGAGAAATAGAGGGAGAGAATGGAAAGGGCTGTGCATCTCCAAGTTTTATTACACACTGCAGTCGAGACAGCCATAAGCAGTAAAGTCTGTACAGTCATCTCTACTTTTTGGGAATATCCTCTTTCAGTCACATAAAGTCTGACAGGCATCTGCTCCCTCATTCTCTCAGTGGTCTCTTACAGTCTTGTCACTTGTGCTGAAAGTTCACAACTCCTTGCTGCACTTCTCTTTTCCTGTCAGACCCATCTTCCAGGATCATCAACCTGGAAGGGTTGGGTTGATCACTTCTGCCACCTTTCATCTGCCACATACACTAATCACATACCATCTCTTCTGAGACGGGAAGTTATTTAATAACCCTCCAGCAGTAAGCAGCAGAGTTTCCCTCCAAAAGTTTTTCTCCTCCACCTTGTAGGAGACTATCCCAATTACTGCTACTTACCACTACTACATTATAGAAATATGATATATTTCAGAAAGACATAATCTGACAGAACATACAGGATAAACTGACATCTGACTTTCTGTCTCTTCGAAAGAAACAGCTGTGAGATTTTGCAGAGGACTCTTCCAGTTTGAGTTATACATACACGAACATATTGACACTGTCAGAGTTAAACATGCAGCAGTAACTGTAAAGATGGTCCTGTATGTTGTAATTCTATGCCTGTCTTTAAGAAGAAAGCTTTAAGGCCTTATCAGAAGGAAGACAAGATAAAAGAGGTATATATGTCATCTTCAATACGGCTTGCTGCATAGCAGTTACTGTCTCTCAGCATATGTGAACTATATTCTTTTTATTCCAAGCTTTCATTAAACCATCCAAAAGTTCCATTCAGAAGCACTGTAAGCACCATGGTTACAAATTAACAAAGCACTAAACCCGTGTCATTCTGGAAGGACCTGGTTTCCATACTACAAATCCCTCACTTGTTATCCCCATGATGAATGGTTTCTTCCAACCCTTCACCCTCTTTTGCATTGCCTTCTGCAGATCAAAAAAGCATCTACTGTTTAGAAAAAGAGATAATTTCCATCATGTACACTATTTTATTACTGTAGATCACTTTATTTCATTCACTGCCTGTAACATGTTTACACGCTCACTGCTACTTCTATTAACCTTAATTAGCTAAGCTAGAAAAGAACCACATAAGCCTGATCTGGGAAGGGGAAGTAGCATGGAAGAAGTCAGAGGGATTTTTTTTGCATCCCATAGACAAAAATCTGCAGCAATTTCGCTATATACACAGGTCTGTACAAAACCATAACAGGACAAAGGAAGCAAAACCAATTTCACCAAGACAGAAGACTCTTGTCATACCAACAGAAGGAAAATTGCTCTCTTTTAACTCAGGAGGGTTATCAAGAGAGAGATTTACTGGGGGAACTAACTGTGGCCCTCTCTGTGAGTACAACCTGCTACAGCTTGAGTTTCTGAAACATTAAGATGGTTTGGAATGGTACAGTTCCCACCTCCTGCCAAGTAAAGTTGTGGTTCACATATCTGCTAGGAACATAGGAAAACATCAGGACACCTCACCTCTTGTGTAAGAAAACAGGTGAATGCCCTGTCCAAGCTGATAGTAGAGTTAGCACACTCCTTTCCGCCAGGGATTCATCTATTGCACAAGACATCTAGACTTCATACCAGCATATTTTATTGGAACAGAAGGTTTCCTGTTTCTCTTGTCCTTTACTCAACATACATTTCTAACAGAGACTTCATTCTGGGTTCCAGACCAGCTTCCTAGAAAATATTCTGATACTGACCACTGTCATTAACACCCAGTGTCAATCCAGCAAATAAAAATTCCTCTTGAACAGAAAGGACATAGCAGGTTGGGAGGGGAGGTGACAAGATATACAGTCTAAAAAGATTCATTTTGAGGATGCATATGATGCATTTTATAGTGTGAGTCATGTCTTTGACAACATGTTTTAAGAAACTCACTTTAAGATAATACCTTGTACTAAAGTAAAAGATCACTCTAATTAAACTCTATCAATTAGGTTACTAGAGAGACATTTGAGTTCTTGTTTGCAAACATCAAATTTCAATGTGCTCTACTCTTTTTCAGAGACAATCCCAGAATTAATACTTAAAATCCGTTGGGTATATACAAATTTCAAGACAGACTGGATGGTTAAATGGATTTTTTGTAGAACTTGTATGAATTCGCATGTCAGATCCAACTAGCATTAGCTGTTCATACATTTAGTAGTCAAGAGACAGATCAGAAACTGCACCATCCTCTGTCACTTCTCAGCACTAACCCCATCTCAATAACGAAAATGTGTATAAGTGCTCAGCAAGTGCAGAGATACTCTCACTGGAGAACCCCGAAGAGCTGTATTTTGTATCAGCTCTGCTTTTAAACTGATCAAACACGAAAAAGTACACTCAAATCTCCTATTTCCTTAATGCTTGTGCACCAGCCTCTACGTGAAACTTGTATTACTGCCCTGTTTTGAAAATACCCATTCAACATTCTGGTCCCAGCTCCCAGGACAGAGCCCCGTCTCCTTATCCCCAAGACATCACCTTCATCACTGGATTATGGATACCTATTCTTACTCACTCTACTTCTGACCCAAAATGCGCATTCTTAGTGGGACAATAAATCACAACAGCAGGAGGGAATCAAGAATAATCCCATGTGTATCTAGTTCTGGCTCTAGTCTGATAGCTATTTTCAGTCTTCCTAAGCGAGAGGAGCAGTTTTGAATGCCCACCGCAGCAAGGACAACCGAATTCAGATCCATTATCAGGCAAACGCTGCATCAACAGCTCTTAGATTATTTTAATAAAAAATAAGAGAAGCTAAATACCAAAAGAAAGAAATAAAACACTTCTTTTGTGAAACAACTTGCCGCTTAAATTCATGAGGGCGCTGTGAATGTAGACACCCATGAAAGGCTCTGTAGAGCTACAGCTGAGTCTTTATTTCCAGAAGAGTGAGGAATTTTAAACACATACACCTCTGATTTTTTTGTATCAGCTAAACTGTCATCCTTCATATTCATGCAAACACCTTGTGGCTTGTTGAGAATCCTTGTTCCAAAACATCTATCACTACCCAGACATTAAACTGGGGACCTCAGCAAGTCTCTATGGTTTGTGAACATCGCTCCTATAACTCAACATACGATGATTTGTGGAGGCAGTCCCAAATACCTAACTGAGGTTTGTGAATTGCACGCCAGTCACTAGAAGACCACTACATTTGGGAAAGCTAAACACTGCCAAGCATAATCCCTTGTACACAACCGGAGCTCAGTTTTCACCCAGACAACATCTGCATACGTGACAATATAAACAAAAATAATTTAAAAGTCTGTTGGAGCGCTTGTTTCTAAAATAACACAAATATTCTTAAAAATTATAAGGACAATAATAACCTTGTTAAAAAAAATAATCACTAAATGCTACAAATAGCTGTTCATAATGCAACTTAAAACATCGCTTCTTCTGTAACTTAATGGGCACAAATTAACACGCATAAAATCCCATCAGAACACAAGACTCTAAACAACTCTGGATGAACACTAGAACAGGTTGCCCAGAGAGGTTGTAGAGTCTCCATTCTTGGAGATCTTCAAAAAACCTCTGGACAGAATCCTGGACAACTTGCTCCCTGACCGAATATGGGGGTTAGACTAAATCATCTCACAGGACCCTTCCAACCTAGACGATTGTGTGCTTTGTGTGATTCTCTATGGTACAGCTGAGAAGATTATGAATATACCCTATGCATGCAGGAGCATATTAGCCCCATATGTCTTATTTATTATACATTCCAATCTTCTTGAAGAGATTTTATCTCTTAAAAGAAAACAGAAGGGGCAAAAAGGGGAAATTCTATCAAAACCATAGTGAATGCACATGCCTCCACATCTCTCTTCAAGTGCCTCGGTGCAGCACATTTATGAGTTGCAGTCTTTCCATCTATTACAACAGCATAAGAATGCTTTGAACTCCTGGCTAAAATTAATACCAATCCAAAGCAAATGTACTGTAACACTAAAAAAAAAAAAATTTTTTTCATAAGCAAGAATTTTATATTTTTTTTTTAAGGACAGGAAAACTGAGT
>JAOXJK010000023.1:79827704-79852028 GCA_025774025.1 Xenus cinereus
ACATTTTTTCATAAGCAAGAATTTTATATATTTTTTTTAAGGACAGGAAAACTGAGTAGCGATTCTGGTGCAATTGCCATTTATATGAGGCTTGATGATTAACTCACTTGATAAACAAAAATAATACTTTTTAAACAATACATGCACGCACTAATTTTTATTTTTTCCAATTAAGCTCAATTAAGATAAATTCAGTTGATAATATACAGACATTTACTGTCATTTCAGATCTTCATCAATAATTTGGGTCAAGGTCTTCACTGAGAACTAGATAAAATTCATAGTTTAGCAGCCTATATTTCTGTGAATCTTTTTATTATAATGTTTCATAGCTTGCTAGTAGAAATGCTGCTGCATATTTGAAAAGAATTAGTGAAACATGAATGCTAGATCATTCCTACAGATGCAGATACAGTGTAGAAGTCAGAATAATATCATAAAATACACTAATTGGGGTTTTTTTGTAGTGGAAAAAAATTTACATTAAACTCTTCACTTGACTAGATCTTATGCAGTTAATTGCCTTAACTGTGTGCTTTACCTACAAGCTCTCACATTAGCATTTTTAATTATTTAAAACACATTAAATATTGCTAGAATCAGCATGATGAGAGATAACCTTCTTAATAATGATTCTTGTTTGAGTGTAAAGCATTTGATTCCAGCTGCTATGAACTTTTAAACAAGCAAAAGCAATGTTTACTAACATATAAAGGACAATTCACTTCATAAAGGAATAACAACCAAATTAAACTACATATGCCCAAAACAATACTATTTCACATAGCTTTTTTAATACTCTAGATGCTTCATAAGCTTTAATAAAGTTAACTTGGTTGGGAGCAGTCTGAATTAGTGTATTTTACAATATTATTCTGACTTCTACACTGTATCACACCACTTTAAGATTTTCTTTTATTTCAATTACTTTTTCGTTAGTTTAGATTCCCAGCCTCTAACTCACATGGAAGTCATCTATGTTGCCTCGACATTTGGTCCATAGAAATGATAAAATTTAAATATATCACTGGTAGTATATCTCCAAAAGAATCAATGGGACAGCATCATCACAGGCAATCGACCTTCTAAATCAAAATTTGACACAGACTGATTTAGGAAGGAGAATGCTAATTCAGTCTCTACTACTAGAGAAAAGTTTTGTTGCAGTCAAGAGTAAGCAGTGATCAGAAAATAAACACATTTTAATATAAGGAAAAGACAAAACAAAGCAGTCATGGTTGTTTCCTTACCTGTCACCAACGTATCTCCCGGAATCAAACTGCACCTGAAGCTTCTATTTCAAACAAAGAATAAAGCTAGGTTTAAAGATTACTGAGAGAAGTTTGAAAACATAATCAAATACCAGACTTACAACTTCTAATGGAAAGTGTCTGAGTTTATTTAATTACTGGTGTCTGGGAACTGACTTTCAGTGTTTGAATGCTTGAGGCTGGCAATGCTAAAATTAAAAGCCATTGAACGATATGACAAATAGAAGCTATCCGTCAATGTCTTGAGCTGGGAACAGGAACACACTGGCCCAAAAGGTGCTGACTGGCATAGAAATGGCCTGAAGCGCCCACCCATCCCCTCCAATGACTAAGCCCAAGGATACTGCAGATAGAATCAAGGTCTAAGAGGATAATTAAATGGTGTTTGATTTCTCACTTTACCAAATGGCACACACAAAACCCTGGATTTGAATCAAAGGATTTGCAGGGGACAGACTGCTCCTCACCTTGCCAATGAACTGAGTGGTTGTATTGTAAACGATCCAGCACTCTAAGCACAGACTCACTGCTGCTTTTCCATCTTTGGACAGTAACATACAGAATGCAGCCAAGTGCAGGACGCCATCCAGATGACCCGAGTCACTATAACCAAACAAAGGGTTGGCTTCTAGCTTTGGCCAGGTTCATTCTTTTACCTGGCAACAGTACAATCACTCCTACCCAATCAGGAGACACTTGTTCTCTAGTAAATAAATAAATAAATAAATGATGCAAATGTAGGTTTGAACCTTCTCTACCTTGCAGCACTTTAACTCTTAGATCTGACAGTGTTGCCAGTCAGTGAGCAGACAGAAGCTGCTGCACCACCACTATGACCAGCCTTGCAGCCAGCACTCCTGCAACTCTGCTATATTTGAAAAACAAATGCAAGCTTTTTCCTCTGTATTTATACTGATTCTGAAATAACCAAGCAAAGAAAACTCAATTCCAGGAGAGAAAGAGCACAAACTACAGATTAGCAAAAACTAAAAGCCATTTGATCTTAAGTATTTATGCAATTCCTTCAGGAAGCGCTATTGGCAATACAAACCTTCTCAGAGATGACTCAAAACCTGATGCAGCACTAATTCTGGGACCAGAGTATTTCCCCAATTTACCATTATGTAAGTGTGGTCTTTGAAGTCCATTTCTCACAGGCAAAGAATAAAATTTCTGAATCTGGATTGGAATTTACCGATCGAATTGCTAAAGTATCATCACCTCACCTGCATTCAACACAGCCCAATACAGAGACATCCAAGTAGTTTCTCAACGTTACCCACACAAAACATTGCACTAACAATACTGCTCCTATAGGTTTTGCTACTTTGTTCATCGCTAAGCGGGTATTTCTACACAGCGCAGTCAACTTGTATGTCCTAATAATAACTTTATATGGAAGGTTTCATCCTTCATGTAAAACAGATTAAATTTCTTTTTCCTACCATCACAGTCACATAGATCATTTGATCTATGGTTCCAGTTTTCCAGCCTACTCGGTTCCAGTGGAACCATGCAACCACGAGATTTTCAGTGAAGATCCCAAGATTGCCTAAGATAGTTACTCCCTATGTCGAGCAGAAATCTAAGAAAAAGGTGCAGCTTCAGGCATGACTTTTATTACCTCTTCATCAGCTTCATTTCAAGTCTGAGTCTACCCATATCTTTTAAGGCTAGAGACTTTCTTTGGGGAAACAGATGTGGCTGCATGAAAATAGTCAATGTGAGTTATCAGTTATTAAGATACTCGGACATTACTCTAAGTACCAGTACAAAGTAAAAATGGAATACCGATTTGGGGATTTGGTGTCATTTAACATCTCCTACTTAAATAAAAACCCTCACAAATACATACACCCATCCTTCAGCTGCACAACTGGAAATACTCAGCTCATCTGCATATTGCCTACCTTTCACTCTGCACAGTAATATTAGACTGAAAAATACCAAGAACAAGAAATAATAAGGAAAATAATTGTGATGTGATAGGAAATAATGTCATTCATTTAAGTGCCAAAAGAAGAGCTTTCCCTGAATAAAGAGTTTTGTCAGGGTAAAAGATTATTTGCCTTAACTGACTGCAACATTGTAAGTCACTGCAAGACTGTAACACTCAGAAACAGGTAAGAAATGTTCTTGGAAATACCTTGGGGAGATTCGAAACACTTCTAGCAGCACTGAATGCAGTAGCTGGAGAAAATTTTCACCCTTCTCTGAGGCTGGAGTCAGTTACAATCATTGCCTTTGATGTCCTCAGATCCTCTAAAGACTGAAAACAGGAGAACATGGAACTTTACTGAAATTTGTCCCAGGTTTGCAAACAATGGCTTTCAGTATTTGAAAACAACTTGCTTCTTTTGTGCACAATCTCTTCTGCTTTTGTAAACTACGAATAACAGCTCATCTTTTATTTGTTTTCAGTTTCTCACAGAACCAGTTTGTTATGACTGCTCTCTCCTACACAAAAGCTGGTCAGGGTTTCCAAACACCCTTCTGTTTATTTACGGCAAGCTGCAGTAAAAACACCTGCTTACTCCAAGTCAGTGAAAGAATCTGGTAAATAAAAACACTAATTTAACACCTTTTGCCCCCTACTATATGAAAGGCAACTAAGCACAGTCAACCTCTTTCTCTATTCTGCACATGTTCATTACAGGGCAAAGCAAGTGGTTGCTCTTTGAAGACAGAACAGGTACAAGTTCAGCAGCAACGGCGGCTTCTGCACTTCCTTCTCTTGACTGATCTGGCTTAAGAGCGTAAGGAGACTTCTGTGGGGTTGATTTTAATATTAAGACTGTTTTGTTTTGTTTTCCTTTAAAGCTTGAAGAGGCATACTGGGGATCCAGTCCACAGTACGCCTCCACAAACAGCGATGCCAGCAAAAGACAAGAGCAGTGAGCTGCAGCAGGGGTGCAGAGGGATCAGGAGTACCTCAAGCCAGTATCGCTGCAGAACATCATGTATCAAAGCATGAGAGAAAGGCACGGAGAGACTGATCCACAGCTTCTATTCAGTAGTCATCCATCTAGCCAGAAAAGGTGCATAAGGGATCATAAATCCATTAGATTTAATGTTGTGATAAAGTCTGTTTCTTGCAGTTTTCAAATGCGTGTGTCACACAGATAAACAGATGGAAAATAATCTTAACTGAGAACGGATAGAGGTGCTTCTTTTTCTTTTTTCGTCCTTCAAACAAAAGGTTCTGGATTCACAGCTCAACATTTTCTTCAACCTTTCCCCACCCTCCTTAGTCTGAGACACAACTTTTCCATATTCAGAGAAAAGCCTCTGTTTAAAGGAAAAACACTTAAAAGAAGATCTTAAATAATTTTTAATCTCTGATCTTTAATTAGGATTGGAAATAGAATTAGAAAAGGAACAGACAAGTGTTTAGACTGTTCAGCTGGCTCAGAAAAACACAACAAAACAACCTAAACAAACAACAAAATCCCACTTTTCACTTCTCTCATATCTTTAGATCACCACAGATATACTACCACTTTTTTTTTTTTTTTCCTCCTCCTTTTAAGTGTTCAAGGCTTGGTCTGGTTTGCTGTGACATAGTAATCTCTCTTACTATCTGGGCAAAGGAATAAAAAAAGTCAGAAACTGAAGATGCAGCCTATGAAAATTCATTCCTTGGGTTTCCAACAACAATGTTCAATATTCATAGAACACAGACCAGTGACAGGACAAAATGTAGAACCATAATGTGTAATTCAGTGAAGCAATCTACACCACTGAGGATGCTTCCACTCCCTGTCCCTGTATGCCCCATGCCCTGCCACAAATTACTGCCCCAGAGTAGAGGCAACGCTCGTGTTGCCACCACCCCACTAGCTAATACGAATGTACAAACCCATACTGACATCCCATGACAGTGCCTACAACCAGCCAAAACACAGGCACAGGCTCTACTCCACCAGCTCTGCTACAGCAGCAGAGGGAGGTGGAAAGCTGGAGGTATATATGTCTTAAACTGCCACAAATGACAACTGACAAGGCTCAGCTATTAAAGCCTTAATTCTCTTCACTTATCCAGCAACAGCACTAAAAATCAATGCAAGTCTATAGTGCAAGAGTTACTTCTAATTAGTAAAGACAGTAAATTCAAGTAGCCTATCTAGCAGCTTTCCTCCCTTTAAGGTACTTTAGGGTTACACCATGCCAGATTTAGAATCCTGTGGAAATGTGAACAGCTGCAAGAAATATAAACTGCACTAGTTTTATGCATGATTTGTTCTGATCTTCAGTAAGACTCTTCTGTCATTTGCACTTAAAGCATGGAACCTAACTCCATAAATCCTCTAACACGATGGACCTGAATAAAAGGTCTTAAAGAAACAGAATAATCCTAATAAAATAAAATTTTTTTTAAAAGAATTAAAAAAAAAAAATCAAATGTCATGCTTTGAACTGAGTGTATACTTAAAGGTCCAATTGCACCAGTCACATTGGTACAAGAGAACTTCATGTATTAGAAGACCAGCCCTGGTTACAGAAACATTTTGGCGTTTGACTTGCTTTCTGTAAAGCTGAATTGCTACTTGCATTCATAGTTATCCTCCCTAAGTAAGCGAGCAAAGCACATCCGGTCCCCTTACTTACATTTCAGCAACTCCTATGATTTTGCACTTCTGTGATTCTGTTTGGAGGATGGAGCACACAGGTGAAAAGTAAACATACGAGACTTCATAGTTGTATTGCATCACTCAATTTCCTATGCGCTTTCCCAAAAAGCAAATACAGCAGTTGCATTTGTATGCAAAAGTCACCGCAGGCTGCACGAGATGCGGCGTGTATTTTAATGGAACCTCGCCGCGGATGAGAAGCCCAGCGCAGCAGGGATATGGCACATTCTCAGTGCACTCTGCAGTCCCGATGCACTAAGAGCCTGCCAGAAAGGAGTCCTGTTCCCTTCCTGTTTGTTTGCCTGGGTTTCTACTAAAGGAGAAAATTAAAAGAAAAGGGAAAAAAATAAAAAAAGAAAATAAAAAAAAGGTAGTTCAGTTACGGAATATACCAAACGCACAAAACAGATACTGTTACCCCTGCTACAGAAGTTCCACATTTCAGTTCAGCCTTTAGCTCTTGAGATCTCTGTTTTGACCTCCACAGTTCGCTGAAGTCAAAGCCCCAGTTCTGTTCTGAAAACATCACCTCAGTTCTTTTTTGGTTTTCTGCAACTACAAGAAAACAATTTTGACGGAAATGGGACTTCCAAAACTAAGTATAACACAGAAAAAACACACATGAAAGATGTATACCCTCAAAGGAAGAAACTTTCGACGGTCTATTATTGCTTTAAAGACGTGATTGTAAAATCTACTAGAACAGGAAGAAATATTATTCAAAGCCCCTCTCTACTTATAAATGTAGCTATTGGAAAAAATGTTAATACCAATTTTAGAGAATTTCAAAAGTACATCTCGAAAGAATGCATGCTACATATCCTGATGACATTTCTTCAACCAGGGGCTTTCATCTGTTCTGTCTTGTTAAGGCAGGTAGAGTCCCAGTTTAGCTTACAAAGGGCAGTAGCCCTTTTACTTTATTTAACCTGAAGTGAAACCTGATGGAAAACGTTTCAGACATAATAAGGCCATAAGCTTGCTCGTGTCCACTGCAAAATTTTTATTAATCTAAGCAATGTTACTTTCACTTAACCAATAATTAAAAAAAAAAAAAAACCAAACCCAACAACAACAAAAAAAACCCAAAACACCAAACAAACAGGGCAAAAATCTTATCAACACTGTAGAAATGGACCTCAGCCATTCTTAGATACGATATCTTCAAAACAAAAGCCCCCTGTTATCCAAACTAGTCATGCTCAGAGGTTTTTTTCAAGCATATTCTTACTGAACAGTGGAACAAAAGGCTATTCTGAAGGCACAAGGGACTAGGAAAATTCGAAGATGTTAATGTTTAGACTACCAGGGGAAAAAATACACACGCACATTTTTGAGATACGTCCTAAGCAATCACAGCATTCAGGAAAAACACAACAGTAAATTAGGCTGCAACTTCACATCTTCTACACTGTCAAAACCAACCGCTATACATATCATTCCTGTCAGGAAAAATAAAGACAGATGGTTGCAGAAAAAGACACTCTACATAACAACCATAACCTTTAAGTACTGATGAATCAAAATATTTACACTCTTCATCTCCCTATAAAGCTCATTCTCTACAATTAAACTTCTTCTAAATTACTGCAGCATATTGCTACAGAAATTTTGGCAGAACACATTCTCAATTTACATAATTGTTCAGAGTAGTGACCTAACTTAGAGAAAAATCATACATTTTCAAGTATTACTGATGTTCTGAAGCCTTCGATTTGTTTTACTCATAACCATTTACAGATTTTGTTGCTTTCTTATCCCAGAGAAATCTCCGACTGCTGATACGAAAGTCAATAGCTTCACATTGGCACCAGTGTGAATGGAATTGGCACGGCATGCACTACTGGGACTTTGTTTGAAATGACACCTTTAATTCAGCAAGGTAACCAAGAGACATATTCTGAAGTTAGCGATGTACGCAGGTGTATATAGACCCATCAGTACTACCCCAGTTCCCACACTGTATCTGCCTTTTAAGTGACTTAGCTGTCCCCCTGGCAGCGTGGAGCACAAAAGCTATTTTAGTTCAGCTGCCTCGTGTGCGCAAAACCTCTTCCAAAGAACGAGAGCCAAACGTTGCTGGTCCACAGAAAGTCTGGTAAGGGACTTCAGTGTCAAAGCTTAGCTACGTCCAAGTTTTTCCACAGTTTCAAGGGTAACCAAAGTACAAATCCGATAAAATCTTGACAAAACATTTTTTCCAATCCCATTCTTGGCCAGGTAATTCGGCAGTCAATAGTGCAACGTTCCTCCATGCGTGCAGGAACTCACAAAGACTGTGGCCCGGGACACAGACTAGCACCTGCCCACAACACGCTGCAGCTCCTTCTGGCCTGCCTTAGTTATTTCCCTCCCTATAAAGGCCAGGCAGAGTCAGGGTGGCCGGTCCACGTGGAAACACACAGAACCAGGAGTTTCAAGGCTCTTCCTGCTCTCCCAGTTTAAACTCCCAAGCTCCATCATCATTGTTTCCTTTTCTCCCAGAGTTGCCTCTTGTCCCTAGAATTTCTTCATGGACTCAGCAGGAACACCACTCAACAAATTCTCTCCTAAGCATGTCTCTTCTCAAATTAAAGACTCAAACTGTTTAAAGCCCAAAATTGAATCAGATGTAAATTCCACCCATGAGCCAACATACAAAATATAAAATTGTTTAAAAAAAACCAAAACCCAAGACTGTGAAAAGTATCCATTCTTTGCTATTCTTCAGAGATCAGAATTTGACAGTAAAATTCCAACAATCCCTCTAAAATCAAGTTAGTAAAAGCGGGTAACATTAAAGTATCCCAGCTACAATCACATACCCTTTCAAATGGGTAAGCATATAGAGCGACACAAGTAACATCAGACCTCATTTGATCTCATAATTCGTCAAAAGGACTTAGTTAGAACACAAATAAATTAAGATTTAGAAATTGTGTTTTCAAGGATCCTACAAGTGATTGGCTATTAAGCCTAGTTCTCAGATAATTCAAGAAATTGAACAACCAGTTCGTAATTTTCGTGAGGAATTAAGAAATAGATTTTTTAAAAATCAGCTTCTAAAAATGTGTGAGGAAAACCTTGGTAATTTTCAGCCTTTTGGCATTGTTTCTCTATACCCAAAGAAGTGAGATATAAAAAATTCAAACAAGAATTTTTTTTTTTTTCTTTCCCAGTCAGTTCTGGAGTAATTGAAGTCCTCAGAGCACACAACACACTGACAAGTGCCATACGAACGTCCCAGGTGGATGAGAAATACAAAGAATAATTTGTTACACTAAAAAGAACTGAAATGAGTCAACTACGCGGTTACTGTAGGTGAGCATAATTACAGTGGATGACAATTATGTTTGGCCAGTTTCTCCTGATAACACTGTCAACTGTTCTCACCCGAGTGTTTAAATTAATTTCATTTTTCACTTCATCCAATTCCCATTTCTAGTCCAATTTATAATCATCACTTCCCCATACTAGCGTGGCATTAAATTACTGTCATTCTTGGCCATTAAGTCAATCATATTCTATTCAGCAGAGTCGATCAAAAACACCACAGCAGCACCACGAATTTCATATTGAATACATTCCTTTTTGCTGTGTTGTAGAAGCTGATCATCAGTGTCAGAAGCTACATGATATCATTTTCTGATTTTTCAGGCAGAAGCAACACATTATGAATCAAAAATGGAGATAACAAAAAATGACTTTTTTTTTTTTTAAAAAAATGAACACTGCATTTTCTCTGGTCAAATCCCGCTCATTTTACTTTGAGAGTACCCACTAAAGAACAGGCCTACACAAGTCTAGATTTCCATCTGCTACTGATATTTCAACCATACTTCTCCTCACTGTGAACTGCAAATTTATTGCTCCCCTTAGTACAAAGGGAACAATCAGAGAGAAAAAACACAAAACAAAATCACCTCCTCTCAAATTTCTTTGTGTGTTCAAATTCAAATCCCGAACCAAATTCACTTACACATTTAGCAATACACGGACTTTTTAACAGGACTTGCCATCTCAAACACTGCCATTCATGTCCTTCTTACCGAGAAGATAGACCCAAATAAGATTACAGCTCAACTAGAAAATACCAGGAAATCCAGAGTTTGTTGTCCAAGGCAAGATTCTACCCTATCTGTTCAGGACCAATTTGAAGTTCAGTCACTTACAAACTTGCTTTCAAAAAATATCTCCAGAAATTCATTTTCTGCATGGTCATCTTTACTTTTAGAATATCACATAGTTTTCTAACAGTAAAGACAACGATTAATCTCATATTCTGTGTGGTTCACGTAACACGTTCATCTATAAAGTGTTAAATAAACACCACCTCATTTTCCATAATAAAATCCCTTCTCTAAAAGGACATGCTTTGAATGGAAGATATATCTGCAAATCTAACTGGATCATTTCTGAAGAAATCCTGATGCGACTTCTTCCCCCCTTTAAATATTAGAAGTCCTGTTTTCCCCACATCTGCCAACTCAATAGCTGCCCAAATGCACATTTTCTTCATGCATGCTTACAGAGGAAAAAAAGGGGACTTTTGGCGCTCAATAAATCACAATCCTAATGATATTTTTTATAAACACTGTAATCACCTAAAAAAAAAAATCTTACGCTTTAGGAGGCGTTAATTGGTATGACGCATTATTTTTAGTGTCCTACTAAAGCAAGATCTTATTATTCCCTAACAGTTTCTCAGACTACCCATACCTAGCTTAGTACTTCATACCTAATAACTGCAAAGTGTTTTACAGATACTGTCAAATTATTCACAATATGAAAAGCAGACAAAAGATGAAAGGAATGCTTTAAAACTTAAGTAAAAATTTCTCTCTAACTATTTGTAAACTCGAACAGAACAAAGAGATCTGCCCGAGTAGCTATATATTGATAGGTTTTTAAGCATCTGTGGTAACTATATTTTTGTTCAGCGTAACACTGGATTTCTCTACACTCTGGCTAAATAGTAAACTTGGGTTTTGGATAAAAACTCTAAAGAATTGTTGAACACCCCTCAGAGGCCTTACCGCTGCCAACTGCTTCACGCAGGCCGATCCCAGAATCAACAGGAATTGGCAAGGCTACAACAATTCCTTACCCTCAGCACTACAGTTAACAGGATTGTGGCCTCTGTGTCTACTCTTGATCTTTTCGTAACTGAACAAACGCTGCCATTACCACTTCCACGAGTAAGACTGACCCCCAACTCGCTTCTGAAACATTCGTAAGAGATCCTCCTACCCCTACAAAACCAGAAAAATTTATAACAAGCTTAAAAAAACCCCAATTTATTCCCACTATTTGCTAAGATCAACGTCTGCAGCTTACCTCACCGTGCCGTTTCAACCTGTAGCTCTGTTTCTTTCACATTTTACTACAGCGTACGGTATAATGCAGCCAAGTATACTGTTTCCCAGTGTTTGTGTGTGACAGTAATGTATATCAACTGTCAGTGGGACTCTGCCAGAGACCGTACACAGGAGCCAGCTTGGCTCCGCCGGCTGAATTCACCCTCCCTCCATGCCCAGGCAGACTGGCACCAACCTGCAGGATCGCCGGAACCTGGGCTTCTTTTTGGGGCAGAATTGCTCCAGATCAACCAAACGGGAAATCCACGGCTGAGAACCAACCGAGCTAGGTACGCGACCACCTGAGCAGTGGTACCTCTTCAATTTTGCTACAAATTTAATTTTCCGGCAATCAAGGTGCCCAGCTCCTGACAGCCCTAGCGTATTTCAGCCCCGGAGAGGAGAAAAAGCTTGGTTTTATCTCCCAAACGAGCGGCTTCACGTCTGGAGAGAGGAAAGAAACGGCCCCTACGAAGTGAGGCGAGGCATTTCAGCGCCCGTTTCGAGGTGGCAGAGCCATGTTTTAAGACGCCGCCACACACGCACCGACCACCTGGAGCACGTCCCCACACAACCCCGCGGGGAGCGGGACCCGCAGCCGCCCCCCCCCCCCTCCCTCAGGCTCCGGCTCGTCCTTTAACCCCCCTCACCCCCCTTCCCCTTCCCGCCGCCTCCGGACTCACACCGCGCCGAGGGCCGGCGGGACCGCTGAGGCGGCTGCCAGCCGTTACCCAGGGACGCCCCAACGGTCGGAGCTGCCGTTTGAACCGTCTCCCCGGCAACGAGCGGTGCTGAGGCGACGGGCCGCTTCCCTCCCCCCCTCCTCTTCCTCCTCCTCCCCGCCTCGCCCCGCCGCCCGGTCCCGGTTAGGTAACGGGAGCGGCGGGCGCCGCCTCAGGGCCCGGCCGCTCACAACTCACCTCGGGGCAGGTGGCGGCCGCCTTTCCGCCCTGTTCCCACGGCAGCGGGGGGGGGGCGGGGGGACGAGCCGCGGGGAAGAAGCTCCCGCGTCGCTAACCCGCCGGTCCCGGCTGTGCGGCTCCGGTGCCCGAGCAGGAGGAGCTTGTCCCGCCCCGCCCAGTGCGCAGCGGCGGCCCCGGAGCGGCAGGGCCGCACCTGCCGGAGGAGGGGCCGGGCCTGGGCCGGGTTGAGGCGCGGAATCCTCTCGCCGGTTCTCGGTCGTTCCCGGAGGCGTTGGCAGAGGTGCCGGCGTCCACCCTGTCCCCGAGAGGCGGTCAGCGGCCGCCGGTAGCGTCCCACCGGTTTCCCGCCCGCCGGAGCCGCGGCCCTGCGGGAGGGAGAAGGCCCGGGCAAGCCCTTGAAGTAGCGATAAGTTTGTGGGCAGAGCACCTGTGAGGCGGGATCCGCACGGGGACGGCGGGGTGAGGAGGGCTGTCAGCCCGGGGGGGGGAGTTGGGAAGGAGGATTTTAGGAGAAGAAATGGGGCTGGAAAGGGAGAGGTCTCCAGAAGGGCAGGCCCACTGCAGGGTCAGGGCCCGAGTGCTAGATCTGGGATGTTAAAGCGTCAGTCCTTTATTATCCTATTAAGGATTTTGATGTAGCTTTTTAAAAACCTGATTGTTAGAGTGAGGAGGGACACCTCTCTGAGATAAGGTGCTGCACACAGGCATGTTGCAGTCATGTATTTTTCCAGATGCTCTCTTTGCAGGGACGCAGTTCTCGGCTTTGCAACGAGGCTCGGTAACAGCACTTTTCTTTCAATCGCACCTCATGGAACTGTGAGGTGGTGGGAGCTTTTCTTCCCCCACCCTCTAACTGATCCCATGGTTGTGAAGAACATTGAGGAGAATTAAAAAAGAAATCTAAAGATTAGTGAGCTATTTCTATCATTTAGCAAGACTGAACAGTGCTTTAATATGCCCAGAGAAGCTGTGGATGCCCCATCCCTGGAAGTGTTCAAGACCTGGCTGGATGGGGCTTTGAGCAACCTGGTTCTAGTAGGAGTTGTCCCTGCCCATGGCAGGGGGTTGGAACTCAATGATCTCTAAGGTGCCTTCCAATTCTAACCGTTCTATGATTCTAATATATAGGAGGAAATAGTGTTTTGAGAATTGCTTGGAGCAGCTTTAGTTTTGAGCAGAGTCTTCATCTTGCTACTGGATTTTCTTTGGAGTCACTTCCAGTTTTCTTATCTGTACAATTAATACAAAAAACAGTACATCCCAAAAATCTCTGCCTCCATCTCCAATATACCTACATATTAAATTTTACATACATACTTGTTACATCAGAGTTCAAGTTTTTCAGATAATTCCCTAAAACATTTTTCAGAGTGTGGGTCATTAGTTAAGCCTACTGACAGATGAGCTGTTCTGTTTTAAGGTGTCCACGGAAGGCATCTATAAATACCACAATTCCTCATCTGCAGAGCAGACAGTAAGAACTGGAAAGTCACTTCAGAGAGTGCACAGCACCAGATGTGGTGTACGATGCCTTGTATCGAATATTAGAAAAAGTCACAGCAATTGATACTGAATTTTTGTAAAATTCTGTCTTCTGGAAATCTATAAAGAGCTTTTTGACCTTCTGAATCCTATTCCCAATGTTGGAAAAAGATTTCAGATGTTTGATGATCCCATAAACAAGACAGGTATAAATGTGATAGACTTGAAAGAAATACCTGGACACAGCAAAAATGAAGCAGACCAAAGCTTGGAAAGAGGTGCAGCAAAAAGAACTACTGCAGCTAGTTACACAAATGCATATTCCAGTTGTTCCTAGCCTGTGTTTTTGGTTACCAGCCATATGAAAGAAACCAGAGCAGATGGACAGGAGCTTGTTAGAACTGGGAAGATAAACTGGTTTATCTTGCAGGAAGTGAAAACACTTGTATTTGGGGCAGTTGATAACAGACCTTGTGAAGCTGGAAATACAAAGTAGTCTGTTCTGACTGGAGAAAGAGTTATTACTGGTCTTGTGGAAGGAGACACAGAGAATCTTAACTTACAAGAATCTTTCAAGACTCTTGGAGAACAACCAAGAACATCAATAATTATCACAGTTTCTCACACATCTATAAATCTTGAGGAAACACAGAGTACACTGAAGTGTGCTCGCAGAGCAAAGAACATAATGAATCCTGAAGTTAACCAGTACCTGCCAAAAGGAGTTATTATTAAGATACTGAAGAGGCTGAGCATCTAAGAGGAGACCTTGCTGCTGCATAAGAGTAAAATTGAGTCTATATTTTGATTGAAAATTCATGAAGCCCTTAGAGGAAAGCTGACAATTAAGGATGAACAAGTTGCAGAGTGCATTGACATAACCAGTGCCATGGAAAAAGAAGTGAAAACAATCACTAAATCATTCACAATTAATAAAAGCAAAGCTTAACAACAAAACCAGATCAAGGGGAAAGAACTGAAACACAGACAGATCTGCAAGAAAACAAGGTTCCTCTGGCTGAGAAAGAATATGTGGTTTCTGTTTGGGAAAACACCAAATAAAAGCTTCGTGGCACAGCTAGCCATTTGGTTAGTACTGTTAATACAAAAGATGTAGCTATGCAAAACCGGATCATAAAGAGGCAGTTGATCAACACAGTGCTATCGTCCAAATGCATTTGCAGGTGAAATGAATGTTCTGTTCAACAGAACACCAGATTCAGTTAGTGAGAACAGTCTGAAGCAGCAACAGATGTTGACATCTTATGCATATTTTATAGCTGGCCTCCTATCTACGAGTTGTTCAGCAGCTAATATATTTGCATTAGTTGTATCATTGTCTTTTGCCTCTGTTAAAAAATTGCTGACCAGTGAACTTTCTTATATATCTGAAAAAATATTCCAAATAAGACTCTGCCATTTGCTAGTAAAGCTGAGCTGTTGAGGATGACCGAGGAGCATATGTGTAGATTAGGAAGAGCATTAAATATCTTGACAGCAATGGTGGAAACTGTCCTGGGACTGAACTGTCAGCTTCAGAATAACAAGAGGAAACATTCTGCTGTGGTTGATGAGATGGAGGGCCATAAAAAGGACTATCTTCTTAGGAGGTCTCTCTCACACTCTGAAAAACTTACAGGAAGAAACAGTGTTTTTTCTCAGCTGCAAAGTACTATGGGAATTTTAGAGAAGAACTAGAAATGACAAGGTTTGTATATACAAAGAATGCAAATGAATTAGTGTCCTCACTGCAAAGCCAGCTGGACCTGTTGGCACAGGACATGCAGAAGAACTTAGCTGGTACACTGTCAAAAAATGGAAGTTTGAAGACCACCATCGCTGCTGGGCAAAAAAATGTTTACCTGGAAAGTATGGACCTAGTCAGCAATAGAACTTCTGCTTCAAAACAAATTTATTGCATTCCTGGGTAATTTATTTCAAGAGTTCAAGGACATAAATGGTGAAAACAAGAAGATGCTGGTGGAATCCATTTTCTGTTCTCAGCAACTTTGTAACAGTCTCACAAATGTGTCTCAGGATACTGGTAAACGGAGTGAATTTAGAACGCCTCAAATATTTAGCTTGATGGATCAGTAGCAGTCCTCTGTCAGCAATGAGAAACAGCAGTTTCATTGTTTACAAGAGAAAACAAGTTTTATGATTGAGATCAGTATTTGGTATTGGATATTTTGTTCTGCATCAGGTTGCAGGAGACGTGGTTTGGAACTACCACATTGTACGAATAGATCCTACAATAGATTTTACTTTACGCATATCAAGAATACAAATAGTCTTTTGTGTTCAGAGACTTGGCATACTGCTGGCACTAAAACTAATTGATGATTTTAAAAGCATTGGAAGTCACCCATGAGAGCTACAAGCTGATGGCCTACACTGACCTCATTAGAAGAAAGATTATGTCATGTTGTTGCCAGCCGCGTTCAGGGTCTCCACATCCTTGCTCTCTTCGGAGGTCTGACCGAATGTCTGCTAAAAAAAGAATCTTCTTATCGATTTCCAGTATGTGTTCACTAACAGCCAGTCGATAAGTAAGAACTTATTCAAAGAATGGACTTGTCCTGTGGCTATTGGAAGCTGGGAGCTAGTCAGCAAGCGATTCTGTGTAACAGGGAAGTGCAATGGATTTATGTATTATGTACGACTTCTCTCAAGAACAATAGTGAATTATGGCTTGTGGCATTTTCAAAGTGCATGACTCTTGGGTTCTTTTATTCTATATATATATTAAAGCTTATATTGCTACAAATATACTCCCTTAGATATTTTTTATGTCTGACTTTAGAGATTGGCATCAGTGTAATTTCTTTATCACTGCAACATATGGCAGTCTTCCCTGCTGCCAAAACATGGCCATGTTTCAGCCTCAGGGTACAGCTGGGTTGAACTTAAAACTGAGACTGTTTTCAAACATTGATATAGAATTTTATTTTACTCCTCCTGACACCACAAAGGAAAAGTAAATTCAAAATTCCTGTCACTAGAACCTCTAAGAACACTACAGTGGTTCATGTCACGCTAGAAAATGTTTTTTCTTCTAGTTTTTTTTTATAACATCCAGAGTGATAACGAGTCAGTGCTGTCTCAGGATCGTGTATCACTCAGCTGTCCACATGGAAAACTTCTTCAGTTCAGATCCCAGCAGGGACTTGAAAGATTCTGAATCTTATGGTGACTTATGGTGAGTTTCCCACATAACCATCAGCTAAAGCAATCTCTGTTCCTGTGCAATCAATGATTCCATAAACCACCTGTTCTCAGAGGCTCTTTACAACTCATCCGTACTTAACCCATCATTTCCTCTTGGAGTGCTCTTCCTGATTTGCAAAGCTGAATGTAAACCTGCTGTACAGGTGTGTGTTATCTCAACGTGCCGAAAATTAACTGGATAAACACAGCCAAATCCTGGTTACATTTGAAAGTATAGCAAGCACCGCTATTTTGATTAAAACCATAAAAATATCAAATGCGACGCTAAGTTCTGAGCTGTTTACTCAGCTGGGCATTTTCCAGATCACATGGCAGTACCGCAAGCATCTAAAGCAAACAAACAGAATAAAGGTCCATCATTAGAAAAAAAAAAAAGGAAGAAAAAATATCTGCAATGCCATTCTCTAACCTTGCAACTGGAGCTAGAAGAAAACCCACAAGTGCCTCGGGTTTTCTGTTTATTGGTGGAGCTGACAAACACCAATTGCACGACAGCACCTGCTTAAAAGAAGCCCAGCAGGCAAAAGAAAATTAAAACAGGTAAGGGAGTAACTATTCCCTTCTCAGTAGTGGATATATAAATAGTAATGTTAGCGATAACATTGGAGCTGTCTAGGTTACTGCTTTAACCTGATTCTTTCATTTGGAACAGGTTTAGTCAGAGGAGGTGACATTCCTTACAGGAGGAGGAAGGAAGCTTCCCGACAGGTAGCAGTGTAGGTAAGGTCCTGTTTTGAACCTTGCAATGCTTCCTCTGCCATGCGGGTTGTTCTCAATACAGCTCTGGGTGCAGCACTTAACATTACAGAAAGGCAGAAAGGAAAAAAAGGAAGTCAAGGTTAGACAAGAAACTAACAAAAGAGTTCTCTAAGCAGCCCATGTAGTATTGTTGGCAGGTAAATTGCTGGCCGCTGAAAGGTAACAGTTCCTTTATTCCTCCATCTCCCTTTCCTAGATCCCCTCTGCTCCCAAAGAACAGTTGAGCGTGGCTCAGCCAGAGGCTGCTTTAAACAAAATCATTCTCCACTTCTGAACTGTTGAAATCAAAATAGTCTGGCACGTTAGATGTGACAAGCCACAGCTTTTATTTCTGTGAAGTAGGAGGTGTATTTCTAACATCAAGGAAGCATATTTTACTGCCAGACTCTGAAAATGTAGTTGCTGCCTTTAGCATGTGGCTGCAGCAAGAAGGGCTGGAGGCTACAATGTACGAGAAGTTCCATGACCAGAGGAAAGGGATCATAGAATGGTTGGCAAAGGAAGAGCAGGGATAGAGCCTGGGGGAAAATGGTCAGGAAGAGGGACAGAGACCATGCACTCCTGCAGTGCTTTTTCCATTGTAATAGATGATGTGTATATAATGCTTTACTGAGCCTGGTGCAAGCCTTGGTGCTGCCACTTTGAAAGCCTAGACCTCAGCGTAGAGCACCCTGCATGCTTTTGTTTTCAAAACCAGTGTACCTCGGGAACCACAGCCTCTTCAGGTTACTCTTCCTTCAGCTTTCCGAGTCACCATTCTGGATTTACCTGCATTCCCCTTAAGCCCCACTCAGGGCCCCGAAATCCTTTGTTACAGATGGTTCTTGGCATTTCACAGCTGCGCCTGTATTTGTCACCACGTAAAAAGTGCATGGAAGTACCCTCATACCTCTAGGATTCTGTAAAATTGAACACACAGAAATTGCAAGGACTGTACTAACAGAGCCATCTAAGTGTCTAAGAAGTAGGAAGGCAGTATGGCTTTTAAGTAATCCCAAGTGGAAAATATGGGTTGTACTCCTGTGATTCCACTTTTTAAGGTTCATGCCTTTATGTTAATAAAAAAAAATTGAAAATATGACCTGACTAGGATGCAGACAAGTCTGAGTCCTGATTTAAATGCAAAATCTTTTGCTGACACACATAGCTTGGTCAGGATTGAAAAAAAAAAAAAAAAAGCAACCTAGTTAGAATAATTTAGCATAGCTGTTACAAGAAAAATGATACTGAAATTGCAATTATACCTGAGGCAAAAAAAAGCAAGCTACTGTATCAGCACACTTTGTTTTGCTGAGTACCGATAAATGGGAAAGACAGTATCACAGCATATAGCTATGCTGTTATATCTTCAGCACTTTTTAGGATGACTTGGCCAAACTTGTAGTGAAAAAGAGGAGTGCTTACACTGGTACTAACATCAGCTGAATGTGACTGCAGTAACTATCAGCTGTGGGACAGTATGTGACACTATGGACAGAAAGGGGTAACACAGATTTATACGTATTGATGTGGACTTTGTTTCGCTAACTGACCTGAGGGCCAAAGAATACTCCTTGACCTATTTTATTTGGTAGTATAGATAAGCAATTTATAAGAAGCTTTGTGTTTTCAGGTAGGAAAACTCTAATTTAAAAAAGGAAGCGAATGTTTTTCTGCACAGGCAGTGAGTTGAGCTGGTTTACCATGCAGCCAGAGGAGCCCTTATTGCAAGGGGGCTGAGGGTGGCTACTAGCAGAAGAAGGATTTTCCTTCAGAGACAATGCACTATTAGATTGCAGCCTTGAATTGCTCCTGTTAAGCATACAAAAAGACGCTTGAAAGTAATTTCAGGATGATGGATTCCACTCTGGAAACTGGGCACTTTGTGCACATGACCTGCTCAGATAGATAGAAAGTCATAATGGCACAAGAGACACTAAAAGGCAGACTGCATCTAACTTTCAATCTCTGCCTTATAAAAAAGTCTGAAAGTCTGAATCCTATTTAAGGTTAGTAGGAGTGATAACACACTTCCGAGCCGGCTACAGCCCAATACCTTTTTTTTTTTTTCACCTGAACCATAGAAGCCATTGCTCAAATCATTCGCCAGAATGACAAGCCTGGAGTGGAAGTTGAACAATCTGGTGGGAAGCCAGGAGGGTTGGGAGTTGTCTGGGGGGTAGATCTGTGCGTCTGAGGAGAAGAGACAAAAAGCAGCAGGGAGGGAGACAGTTTATGGAAGTTATTAAATGAAACATTTGGCTTGTGACAGCGGGGGCTATAGATGACAACAGGCCCTCCTGTCCATAAAAGCAACAAAAGCCTACGATAGTATGTGTGTTTGTGTGTGTGTGTGAATGTTGCCTGTTGCGTGGCTGAAACTCTGAGCATGGAAACTATCTCCTGTTTCCTGCTGTGTTCAGAAAAAAGAAAAAGGGAGTGCGTGTGTGTTATGTATATTGCTTGAAAGGAACAGGATTCTAATGAGCAAGGTTCCTTCAGAAAAGTCGCTGAAGCCATCATCTGGTTCTTCCAGTGGAAACAACCTGCAAAATCAGAAACACTGGCTAAAATTCTAGCATAAAAACAAATATTGTTGCCATTCAACTCCCAGTCTACAGGAGCAATAAAGATAAGTATGATCCTCTCTGGCAAACACAAGTAATTCATTAATAAAATGCTAAGTTGTAAAAAGTATTAACATTTAAACCTTCCAGAGTTTAACTATTATTAGGAAACAAGGAACACACTTTCATAGTTTCGCGTATTTTTCATAATAGCTTTTACTTACACATTTGCTTACTATACTTTAGCTTTTTACTCTGTATTTTCAACTTACACTCTGCACTACCAAAAAAGCACCTTATTCATACATGCCTCAGGGAAACAAAACACATCTGAAAAAAAAAAAGATTTCTTTTTAGCAAAAGGTGTAACTACTTTTTTAAAAATTGCAGTGTTCCTTTCCACTCCCATTTTCTAACCTGCATTAGGAAACAATGGAGGAGCCTGAAATACATGTGAACCCACAGAGAAAAAAAAAGGCAATGGTCAACATCATCCATTCATTAAGAAGAGAAAAATATATCTTGCTTTCTGCAACAGTCTGAACTGTAAAAAGTTCATTTTATGAGAATATCCATGCAGAGTATGCTGCAGTCTGCTAGTGGAGATCACTGGTCTGTCACGTTTCAGCACTGGAGAGAGAGAGAACAGATTCCGAGATCGATCTTCTGTCTCCTGTGTGAATAGGCTGTAGCTCTGCTTCTCTTGCCCGTGCCCAAAGACAGAGTCTGGTACATCCACAGGGGTGTAAGAAAAAGAAGAAAACACCACATCATCGTAGCAATTAACCATTACAAGATCACCCACATTTTTCCCAACAGATTGAGGTATTAAAGAACAACAAGTAAATTCTCATGCTCCCTCCGATGTCAGAACAAAGTGTAAAAGAGTGCAGTAGCAGCTTGCAGAAATGTAAAATTCTCAGTTCTTGGTGGGGTGAGAGGTGAATTTCCCCATCCTGCAAAGAGAGACCCCGCAGGGATCCTTTCCACAGTCCTATGAGAGGTTTTACGCTAGGGTGAAGCTGGGCCATGTCACAAACTGTTGAAGAGAGTCTGGCAGTACTTTTGGCAAGAGGAGCTTGGATGCTATAATTCAGACAGTCCACGAACAGACGCTTCTTCTGATGTAACTCAGTGTATGGAGTTATTTAAAGTCTGTTATCCACGGGCCAAGAGTCCTGCTACTTAGAGGTGCAGCAGAGAACCCACCTCGAGGCAGCTGTTAGATGCTGAGATCTGGTCCCACAGAAAAATGCTCAGAGGGGTTTTTGTCAGTAACTTACTGGAAACAGGTTCTAAGTGTTTTTTGCATATGACATTTATCATATGTCATCACTCGTCATTACAGCCTTCTGTGGAGAACTAAATACCTTAATGCGTGTTAGAAAAACAGGACTCATCCTGACAAACTGTTTATCAATTAAAGAAATCATGACCATTTTCAGGATTCATTTTCTAGCAAAAAAAGTAAGTTAATCCTTATAGAGTTCCTGAACTGATGCTTGATAACACCATTTTTACATTATATTATGTATACAGGAAAGTGTGGTAGCTTCATCTTGATCCCGAAGACATCTTACATAAAGAAAGAACTCTGCCTTCAAGGAGTCTCAGTAAGTCTGGTTTATAATGCTGGAGCTTTGAAGCTGTATCGTGCCCTTATTATACAATCTAAAAATGGACTTACAGTACAGAGAGGTAGTACTTCTTCAAATATTTTGAGACCTCTTTAATGGCCTATTTTAGTAGCCCCCAGAGCAACCTGACACTTACATATTTAGACACTGTATCTCTATATATAATTAGGAAATGTGAATGTTCAAAATTCATCTGTCCCCCACATGCTGCCCCCAGATTTTTGATGTTGTGGAAAGAAGAGACACACAAAAGGGCTCTCTAACTTCAGTAATGATTTCCAGTTGAACTGTAATACCGATAGTCACTTGTTGGTATCATTGAAACCTTTTCTTGTTTCTCTAACGCATTCTCTACCAACGCCATTTGTGTATGTATGTCAGCTCTCAGGTAAACGGTGATTTTTCTGCAATGCGTTGCAATAATCCAAACTGGTTTATTTTTAAATCAAATAAAACATAATCTTTTATGATAAATGAAGCAATTTAAGAAAAATCTGGGTTTGAATCAGCAAGACATCACTATTGTAACCTTACTGGTGACTGCATATCTTAGAAAAGTCAGATGATGGTTTGTCATTTGTTTCTTGGGCTAAATGCTAAATTAAGAGGATGGATTTCTCAAATCATGGTCTGTAGTTTATTTTTTGTTAATACAATGGTACGTGTTCTGATTTACTTCAAGGCTTTTACTTAAAGGTTGTAGGTTGTAACCCTATGGTCACGTTTTATATGCTCTGCAGCCTGGCAGCTTCCCCTAATGGAAACTTCTTCTACCATTACTGTAGATGCATTTGCTTCTTGGAAAGGAGAGGACTCAAAATTGGTAGAAATGGCTTCTGGAAACAGCCAGGAAAGGTGTAATCTCAGTACGGTATTCCTTCAAGCTTTGCAAAACATCCGTTCTGTGTGCCAGGTAGATTTTTAACTACTGTAGATCTAGAAAAATACAGGTGTAGGACAGGGACTCAAATGCTACTTAACCAGCATAACGCTGATTAACCCACCGAGCTATTAAACTGCACTGTAACTTCTCCAGCTTCTTAAGACTTATCTTACTTATATATACAAAAAGGGTTTAGAAGCGCTCACTGAGGTTATTTTGGCTTTCCTGTTCTGCACAAAATTTGGCTTCCCCTAGACAAATAAAACAGACTTCAATTTCTAATGTAAGCTGTGCTCGCAAATACACAATTTGCAAATTATAGAAGGCTGCAATTAAAGTGTAAATGGAATAAATAACACTGGTTCTGCAACTACTTATAGAAGCATGGAAATTCAGTCCCATGATGCATCAAGTCACATGGAACAGGACTAAGGTAGAAAGCTCTGTATACAAAATGCATCACATCTACATTATAGTAGAATAGCATCTTACCAGCACATATAGGTTATATATTTCTATGTGTTGTATTTCATGAAAGAAACAGATGATGACTACTCCGGCAGAGAGCTGGTGAATGGATTCAGAATGTTAGCTGTCTTGTGTACCACCAGGTTGCTGCTGCAGTGGCAGCGCGGTAAAATCCCAGCTACTCTTACTGCCTGGAGTCAGCTCTCCCAAAATTGCAGCTGTGCTCCCATGGCCGTTCCTTGCAGTACAGCAGATTGCATGATGCCAAAAATTTTTAGTCCTCTTAGGTGTCACAGCCTATGCTTATAAAAACAAAAGGAAACTGTTCTTTTCCCCAAAAAGCTTTCGGTCTTTCTTAGATCATAAGAATGTAATAGAATTTCATATAATTCACCAGATAAAAGTATCCATACTAAAAAATATCTTAGGTTTTTTTTTTCTTAAGGTTTCTAAAAGTTCCTACCAAAGTTTTATTAAAATCTGGACTCATCTAAAAAAATAAAATTACATTCATTGGTGGCAATTTTGACTTACTATAATAAAGTTTCAATTAGAAGTTAAACTAATCTATTTTTAATAATAAGCATTATTTACAAGTATAACTGGTAACAAGTTCTTCCATTTCGTAGGGATAGATCATGACATTCTTGGGAAAAAAGGAAATACTAAGAACTCCCTGGCCTGTGGTTTGCAATTTCCACGGTCTAAGAGAAAGTGACAGAGCAGTGAGAGAATAGACCTTTCTCTGCCTGGATCACACTGTTACCAAGCCTTCAGTGATATACCAGATTCTAAAATAGTTGCTGGCTTTCCACAAAAAGAACATGTAAGTAACTTTCACAGAAAATAATTATGATCGTGATTTTAAACAGTATTTTCTTAGCAAAAACTAAGAGGCATTTGTTTTAACAGGGTATCGCTATGGTTTGTGTTGGCTTTTTTCTTTTAATGTGCTTATAGTTTAAGACAGTTGCATATCTTTGGTCTTCATTTGGTACTTCCACAGCAGATCTTTATATGTGTAACAAAAACTTAGTCAGAAAAAGATATTGATTGATACAGCATAAATATGAGGGTGGTGAAACACTGGAACAGGTTGCCCAGAGAAGCTGTGGCTGCCCCATCCCTGGAGGTGTTCAAGGCCAGGCTGGATGGGGCTT
>JAOXJK010000023.1:79860666-79874580 GCA_025774025.1 Xenus cinereus
ACTGGAAGGGGCTCTAAGGTCTCCTTGGAGCCTTCTCTTCTCCAGGCTGAACACCCCCAGCTCTCTCAGCCTGTCCTCACAGCAGATGTGCTCCAGCTCTCTGATCATCTTTGTGGTCTCCTCTGGACCCATTCCAACAGGTCCATGTCCTTCCTGTGCTGAGGACTCCAGGTAGGATCTCACCACAGCGGAGCGCAGGGTTAGAATCACCTCCCTCGCCCTGCTGGCCACACTTCTTTTGATGCAGCCCAGGATAAGAAACTCTGTTTTGCATCCCCAGAGGTGTTTAAAAGATGGGTAGATATAGTGCTTAGTGATATGGTTTAGTGATGGTTTTTGTCAGTGTTAGGTAGACAGTTGGATTCGATGATCTGAAAGGTCCCTTCCAACCTGGGCCATTCTATGATTCTATGAAGGAAATGGTAAAGAGATGGTTTTCTCATGTATCCAACACACTTTCAGGCCCCGAGGTGGGAGTCACTGATTTGTGTCCCCCCAACACGTGAAAAATTCAGCACTAGAAGTGAAGCCCTGGGCTGAAAGGTGGCACCCAGCAAAGCAGCAGGGATGACCTGGGGAGAAAATTTTGCCTGTAGACATTGGGAGGGTTCCTCCTGTTGCAGGGCAGCGCTGCTTTCCAGCACTTGTGGGTGGGTGTTGCTGGTTGCTGGTTTTTCATTTGAGGTTTTAGAGGTTTTGCATGCTTTATATTTCCTGGTGGTGGTGAATAGTCAGGTTTGGCCTCCTTTTCAGTGAAAAGGTGTCAAAATTTTTGACAAACTGGAAAAAAAAATAAAATCTATTGTAAAGCATACTTTCAATTATCTTTTAATGAAATTAGGCTTTTCCAACACGGAAAAATGGTTTAAATTAATTTTTGTTTTGAAAATGCCAACAATTATTTGCTTAGTTATGAGTGATTTTTAGAAGTGGCCAATTCTGTGAATATTTTCTTGAAATATTTTGATACTACTGAGTGTATGTGTTTTGCCTCATGCAGACACAAGCCATAATTTTTTCCAGTAAAGGGGCTAATCTGTGTGTATTTCATAAACAGTTCATTCACTTGCTGATACTACCGAGATAGCTGAACAGCCTCCATCCACTAAGACTTAAATGGATATTGCAGAAGAAATAAGGTGTTTCAAAACTGAGACTTCTCACGTTAGAACAGACATGAGAGCCCTCAAAGTGCTGTCTCCACGTGTGGGGAGTGTGCAATAACAGCACCTCACTCTACCACAAAAGTTGTGCTCATTACCCACACGTTGCCTGCATTTTTTTCTAGCCAGAACATCAGTTGTTGCACTCAAACCACAAGTATTTTCACATTTATATCTGATTTAACCCCGTTTTTCCCACCTGGCTCCCAGGCTCAGGTGCTGCAGTAGATGTGTAAGTGAAAAGTCACTGCCAGAGGAAGTTCTCTCATGTTCTTTGTGTCCTCAGAAGGCACCACGCTGGTCCCAACATCTGGCTTTTAAAAAGCTGTTATCACAGTTTCAGCATTCCTATTTGGTATCTGCCTTTACCTTCGCATCCTACATTGCCAGTCTCATCCCAAATTTATTACTACAAACAGAGAAATCTGCCAAGCGCATTCGCAAGTGCAGAGAATCTTTGAAATGTTCCCAGTCCAGAAGCTCCTGCCTCCCCTCCCATTTAAGTTATCGATGTTCTGTTGTTAAGAGTTTTCATTTGGGGGTCTTTTGACCCTCCTTTTTTTTTTTTTGTTTATCCTTAATGAAGTTTTTGGTTTCCGGTGAGATTTCAAAATCTTCTTGGCAATAGTACCTAGAAATATTTCACAGCTACCCACCCACACCGAAACACTTGTGACCCAGATGCTGATTGGACAGAGGAGGGCTTTTATTTTTGTATTTCGGTGCTCCATTTGTGTAGCGAGGAGAACAGCAATTCTCTGGCAAATGGAGAATAATCTAAAAAGCATGTTAAGCCTACACAGCCCAAGGTCTGCTTTCTTGTTCCCTCACTCTGCCCTCCCCAATTTGCATGTGGTCTCATTAACAACCTTTGCTCAGAATAATGCTGTGTGATATTTTCTAGAGCTGGATCTTGGCCTGACTCATGCAGAAATCAAAGCGTGTTAAGTCCAGCCCTGTTTTTCCTCTCTTGCCTTCCTCCTCTGCTGCAGGTTTCGCCAATCAGGCTTTTTTATTGAGAAGTGTTGCACCGTGCAGTCCTCATGCGTGCGTTGGTAAAGCATCATTAGCACAGAGAGTCTTGCTGCCTAATGAGGGATCTAGCTCTGAAGCGCTTGGCGTGAGAAGGATCGTCTGGACCGGGGGATACCACACTGGGACTGGGAAAACCTGCATTCAATTCCTTGTGGAGCAGTCTCAGACTTCCTTCCTTCGGCTAAATCACTTCATCTGGCGCGTGCTTCAATTCCCCATCCGCGCAGGGTGGATAATGTTTCCCCCCAAGCTCCAACAAATACAGTCATCTAAAGCTTTGTGCTCCTGGGGTATTTTGATGAGGACAAGGGGGCTACAGACCCACAGAACCACAGGTGGCTTTCAATGAAATACCTGAGGAACCTGTGAGATACGGAGCTGGTGAATACCACAAAAACGAGATGCAACTGATAACTGGGTGCATCCGATCACTGTGCACGAGGATCACATTTCCTAAGTCTTAGATATGGCTAAATATTGCAAAGGGAAGGAAAATCTCCATCAGAAAGCAAGGGTTTCACTGAATTTTGTATCTTCAGTTTACTGGGGAGACATTTAGCTTAGACAGCTATAAAAGTTCTGTTCTCCCCAGGTCTGGGGGCATGTGAAGGCAAGTTAAAAACACAGTAGTTAGGACATCATTTTCACATTAACACCTCCCCCTCTCCTAGAGACACCCACCTCACCTCTTCTGCTTTGTATACATCACTAACACACATCATTAATTACCACATGCTGATGAACTTTTGATGCTGGGTGAAATGTGGAGTTTCCAAATAGTGGGAGTACCTGATGCAGGTCCCATTGGGATCAGAAGGATCCAACTGTCACCTTGCACCCTAGCTCTCCATGGGAGCGGGCTGATTTACCGGGGAGAGAGGACGAGGTCCTCAGCACACATCAGGATGGAGCCCCGGGAATCCCTTTCCTAACCCACATCTCACCGTGTCATCTCTGAATTATGGTTAGGGCTAGGTTTTTGTAACTCCATGTTAATAAATGTCTCTCAACCTCAGCCTCTTCTCCATAAAGTATAACGAATATTTCACAGCTCCATCCTCTTGGCCATAAAGCATAATCCTTTGCAGTGACCTGTGTTTCTCCTCGCAGTGATATTTCTCCTCTTATTGTGCCTGTCATGGTGTTGCCTGCACAGCCCATCAATTAACGACGGTGCCTACAAAGAAGGGGTTTTATACACGGAGTTAAAACAGAGCCGTCAGGCGTGGGGGTTTTTAATCTCTCCTTGTGTTTCTACACAAGTAGCAGGAGGTGAAAGTGGCAGGAAAGGACGTTCTTGGGGGGGTGGGGCGGGCAGCCAAGATAAAAGTCTTCATTTAACACCATTTCAATGTAAATTGTAGTGAAACACATTAGTGACAGAGGGGAGGTTATGACTGATCAGATACGAGGCTTTGGATCGTTTGCCAAACCAAACTTCTCCTACGGCTTTTTTTTTTTGTTTTCTTTTTTTTTTTTCTTTTTTGCATTCGTCTCCTCTCAGCCCTTTTGATCAGAGACACACGGTGATGGCTGCTATCGGGGAGTCAATAAACGAAGCTGCCCAGAGCAGGAGCAGGAATACGGGATGCAAAAGGAAACTTGGGCGTATCAAAGATACTCAAGGTCAGGGAGAACTTCAAGGGTTTCCTTCCAGAGATAACGAACAAACTAATGCAAAGCGAAACTGAAGGCGAAGAAAGAAAGTGAGAAAGAGATCTGAGAATGTTTCTGCCAGGGAGGAAAAGATCTTTGTTGGGTGAAAAAAGGTATCAAATAACAAACCTCTTTCACTGGCGGAAAGACCAAACCCAAGTGATGCTGGCGTCTTCCTTCTATCCACTTCAGAAGCAGACCTTGAGCTCAGACCAGACCTTGGGCTAAATTCTGACATAAAAATGTCCAGGGGGGTTCAAGCGGTGGAGAAGTTCTGTTCCACAAAGCGAGCTGATATGCTGATGACAGCATGAAAAGTAAAATCACGGTAAATAGAGCGGCTGTGGAACAACGGGCAATTTTTCTGATATCAAGAAAGCAAGGCTGGCTACGCATTTTTAAAATTTTTTATGCTGTGAAAATGGGGGAAGTTAACAGGAAATGCCATATTTAGGAAAACAGCTTGGCTGCTACAGTATGCATAGTGAACAGAACCGCTGTTAAGCTCTTTTTGTTTTCCTTCCCACAATTAGGTAAAAGATGGAGCTGGTGAACATCTTCCATGTAAACAGGAGGAAAAGAGACTTACAAAACTAGGCAATTTGGGAGATCTAGATATTCAGAAAGTTCCCAAAGGCAAAATTTCCATTGTGGAGGCTCTGACACTTCTTAATAATCATAAACTTCACCCTCAAATATGGACTGCAGAGAAAATAGCAGTGGAATACAGTCTGGAACTGAAGGAGGTCAACTCTCTTCTGGAATTCTTCATTCCCTTTGCTGTGCAGGAATTTCCTAAAGAAACCAAAAAAGCTATAAAACCAACATAAAAATTATTACCACAACCTTGCGTGATCTTACTTGTGTCTTAATTTTATTCTTGAGTATATTCAGTGTCTGAAAAGAGTTGGTAACGTGTCATCCAACAAGGCTGCTTCCTTGTATTGAAGCCATTCCATTCTATATTGGATGGTTTCAATTAAAAGCAGCAATTACAGGGTACGGTTTGTAAAAGAGATTATTACTAAGTTCAGCACGTCACATGTCAGAGTAAAAAGAGGGTGAATAGCAAGAAGGCCTCTTCCTGGTGCTGGAGCGGTAACGGCTGACGGTGTGGCTCCTCTTCCACGCTGTTCTGATTTAGCTTCAGCGGCCGTCAGTCAGGAGCGATGATCTTCTAGCATCAGTCTCTTGCAGCAGTTTCTGGCACCTGTAGGAAAAAGTAATTGTTCGTATTATAATTAACGGGTAGCTATCAAATGCAACTGAACCTACTAATTGGACCCACTAGTAGATCTGCTGTCAATGTCTGCCCGTCCCATCACAATAGTCGGGTTTGCCCATGGAGGCCTTGTCTGCCTTTCCCAAATGTGGGCTTGCAGCGGGTCCTGTTCCTTTCCCGGAGTTAGAAAAGGAGTTTTGCAGACTGCGAGGGGGTAACTGTGGATTGTAACCCTCCTGATACCATCGCTGTTCAGGTCTGTGCAGGTAAGGAAGAAATTTTGCACCGATGATTAATGCTCTTGTGAAAACTGGTTTGTGTTTTCCAGATAAGCTGGGGTGCGTGTAATAATCAGAATTTATATTTGAGAATGCGTTATGGTTGCCTTTATTTAAAAAAAAATAACAAACCACAAACCCAAAATGTTCATTTTATGCGGCGCTAACATCCCTAGTGCCCATCACCAAAAAAGCTGAATTTATAAAGAGGATGGAAGTCGGGACCGGGCCTACAATATAACTTAAGGTCCTAAATTTCAGACTCTGGTAAATATCTTACAAAGGAGATCATCAGCTCTGCCATTTCACAGCAAGATTCCTTCCGCTTCTCTTTCTGAGACGGCGGAAGGTATTTCCGGTACAATTTGCCACAGTGCATTCAAGGTTTTCCCGGATTCATTTCTGAAGTACATAATGCTGGCCCTTAGTGGAAGGAAATGACACCTAAGTGCATTGGATAAAAATTGGATAAAAATTGTTAAGTTATTTGGATGTGTGGATTGGGGACAGGCTTGTTCATTCTTCCTGGAATGTAATGTGGACAGAGCTGCGCTCCGGAACTGATGCAGATGGGTTACGCACCACAGGACGATTTTGTTTTCCACGAAATGCTCTGTTTTATAGAATGTTGTAACAGAAATACTTTATTGTTTGAGTACTGTTCGTCCTAATGTAATATTTAAGGTAATACTCAGAGTACAGCTGGGGAATGCATTCCGTACGGATACTGGTGGTGGTATTACTGGAGACACTGGGATTTCCTTCCTTGAAAATGAATCTTTAATTAAGTATTGGAATCGATTAAAAACTCACTTTGCAATCAGCAGCTTAACCGTGCCCCTGGACTACCTTGATCTCTATTTTTGCTTCTTTTGTCTGCCTTTGTCAACTGTCTTGTGATTGTCTACACTGTGACAGTACCCTGTCCCTAGAGGCATTATGGTGTGTATATATGTGTCTATATGGTATATATGCTGCTGCTTTGCTTACACTCTTCAAGGGGCATGTGCTTTGGGATGTTTAGTGCTCATCACGCTTAATGCTTCAACCATACCCTCAGGACAAAATCCTTCCCATGAATGCGATGATTGCAAAGCTATCCCTGGTTTCTCTGGAGCCAGAATCTTGTCCTCAGAATATATTGTCCCCGGTGGGGAAGCGGGCAGGTCCCACAGCACAGAGGTGGGCCAGAGATTCATCCCCCTGGAAGCTGGTGAACCCCTGGTGGCCCAGAAGGCTCCTCTGGAGCAGAGAACTTCTCCAGCACAGCACGTTCACTCCAGGAAAATTCGACACAAAGCAGTTTGGTGTCAACATGCAGAGTCTTCTGCTGGTCACCTGCCCCACCTGCTGGGCAATGGCAAACCAGCATTGCGAAGGCATCACTGATGTTAGGGATCATGAAAAATCTGTATCTATGCAAATTATCCATAATCTGAATGTTTAGTTTTCACTGGCTCTTCAGACAGGGAGCGTTTTACTTATCCAAAGCTCACAGGAAGATCCAGGAGCTCTGCTGGGAAAGCCCTGATCAAGCACTCTGAATGCAACCATCTTTTCCCGCGTGGGCTACCATAGGTGTGTGCTTAAGCTGTGCTGAAGTGAGTACGTGTTTGAAGATAACGCTGCCTTTAGGGCTGGTGTCCGGGAGAAGACAATTCTCACTGTTGCACCTAAAAACGTTTCTTTCCTTTCTTCCTATTTCAAGGAGCGCTTTACTTAGCAGTTATCTTGCCTGCTCACCGCCTTCTGGTTCTGACGCAACTTCTAATCGGGAGAACAGTGGTATGTTCTTTACAGTTTTAACTTGCTTATGTCTATATCCCTTTCCTGTTGCTGTTTGGCCATCAACTTCAGGAAAAGGTGCTCTTCAAGGAACTGCTTTTGGAGAGGTAATTATGGGAAATTTGTGGGAATGTGCAATTCAGCTTTCTGGGACTGTTTACGTGCCAAATTTTTCATGTTTCGTTGCCATGTATGGGGTGCACCAAATTTAGCTCAGATGTTTTTGGCCATCATATAGAATCGTTGCATTTGGTAGGGAACAATCTGCCTCACTCAAACTGCTTTTGCCGAATTAATGTAAAGTATAAACTTTGTGAGTCTGTAAGGGAGTTATTTCATTTCTAGCGTAAATGACACACAGTTACAAACTTCTTTGTATGTGGCATTATTAGACCAGTTTTCCAAATGTCACTGAATGAAGCCAGGGCCACCTTGGGCACTGAGACAGAGTGAGCACACAGGGCAGGCTGAGCCTCATTTGGAAATGAGCGTTACATTCCTGGGCAGACATAAAATTGAATTTCTTCAGGGGAGTTCCAGCAGGTATTCTGGAATTCCTGGCTTGAATTCTTCCAAAAACGTCTCTTTAGGGGGAGTCTAGTAGCTCACTTAACCACGTTTTCTAGGATAGAGTCCCATTCCTCTAGCCTTGTACAGCCTCCTCCAGCCAGTCTTCTCTGCTATGAAAACTTCACGCAGCTGCACTCTTTGCTTTTTACTGGCCCGTATGCAAAAGTTGGTTGTGTTTTGCCCTTTCAGTATCAACAACCTGTTTTGTTTTGCAAAGCTCTCTTGCCTTCTAGGAGTAGCACATCTGCCGAGGTAAAGATGAGAGAACTGAGCACACGTTTTGCTCCGCAGAGCTTATGAATAGGACAGATTTTCAAAAGGGATGTAGCTTTTCATACGTCTTCAAAAGCCGCTCTTTTGGGATACGGGAAACCAAGTAATCTTGTGCTGTCTCGCTGTGTATTAATCGTAGCGTAGGTTCTTGCAGTCTGATGCCGAGACAGCAAGATTGGAGCTGTGAGGAAGGAGTTTTACCTCTCTGTGCAGGTTCATCAGAGGGAACTTCAGTACAATAAGCCTGTAGCCTTACAGCGCACGCAACTTGTCTTTTAAGCTTCCTCTTTTTAGTCAAGGAGAAAAGAAAACGATGTTTGTGTGTGAGAGGTTTGTACTGAACTTTCCTTCATGAGCACCAAACGCAGCAGAGCTGCCGTCCCTCTTGGTGGGGCTGAGGTGGGAAGTGGCAGGGGCTGCAGCACAGCGGGAGCAGGAAGGGCTGGGAGAAGAACCCCGGGCTTGTCCCTTACGCTCCCACCCCTGTCCCCAGCGCTACAGCCCACTACAGCCCACCTCCTCGCTTTCTGCCAGCTCAGGCGACTGGCACACCGCTTTATGAACCGCTTTAACTCACCAACGTGGCAGAAAACAAATCAAAACAGGTATATTTAAAATTGAGAAGGAATAACAGCCTTTACTGTTGCCAGCATCAGTGGGTACCCTGTGGTTGGAGCCAGCGTATATTCAGCTTACTTCTATTACCAGCCACGTCCACTGAGGGAATCAAGTTATTAAAATTGGGTATGCTTTTGTGTACCATTTCGGGGCAAAAAGCTGAATGTGCAGAGGTACCAAAATGCCTCTGAATTTTCGAAATACGTTATGCCCGAGTTCTTTGATTTGGGATGGGAGAAGTGTACTCTAAAACCTATTTTTAATATTGTAATAAAATATTTTGGCATGGTGGTATGAGATGACATTTATTTCTAAGAACAGTTCAAATGGAAGGCAAAATATTTTGTTCAGACACTAGAGATATCCCTTGCTTTGTTAAACAAGGGGGAAATTATGTATTTAGCTTTAGTTGATCTTGAAAATTTTGTCCCATCCTAGTTACTGCCATTCCTATCCTTATCCAATTCCAGTCCTCCCACTCCTCTCACTACTTTGTTGACGAGTATCATCTGTCAGGTTTCTAGTCCTGTTTCACAGATCGGCAATTAACTGTGTACAATGAGTGAGGCTGATTTACTGTCTACCTAAAGCTACAGCGAAACTGGAATAAATAGAAAGTGAGTGCATTGAATAGCAATGAATCAAAGCAAAGCAGGCTACTGAAGATGTCTTTAGGAAGAAATAATGCCACTCTATTGGCTTTGCTCCTCCACAGAGGAAGAAAGTGGGAATAAATTTCATACTGTGTTCTGCCTTTCTCAATTAGCTGTCACCAGTTAAAGATTTCCTGTGTGGGAATGAATTCACAGTTGTCGTCACTTAACAAAGATAAATTCTATCAGCTCACTCCTGGACACGCAATACTTCAATATTAAACTCTTTCTTTATATCGCAAAGTTCCCATTAATGTAGCAATTTGAGAAATGGATCCATTTTTTTGGTGACTGTCTTAATAGGTTGACATTTAATCATGGTTTCTTAACCCTTTTGAAAGAAATGTACTATTTTATATGTTCTGGATAAAAATGATTTGAATTTCATCATGGACACATAGCTGTGATTAAAAGCTGAGAAGATACTACTAAAAGCAAGTCTGTTCTTTCAAGAAATAACATAAATACCTGTTTGTGATGTATAGGCTCCACGACATACATAATTCTCTAGCCTCCAGAAAGTGGTGAAACAGCAATGTTTCAGCGATACCCTAAGGAAAAACCATAGTTTTACTGACAGAGAACTATAGAAAACCCTTGTTGGATTTTTAGCCTCAAAATTTTGTGTTTTCTGTAATTCTGCTGCTATGGAACTTGTTACAGAATTCACCCCTTGCTACAACATCATGCTCTAGCATGGAACATTTAATTTTGCCAAAAACTTGTAATTAGTTCTCAGCCAAGAACAAAAGCTTGAACTGAGCGTGAACCATGCTACTCAAATCCCCTTCAGTTTGCTGCAGCCTAAAATAATACTTTTGAGAAATACAAACTGCTCCTTCTGTCTTAGCTGCTAGATTGTTCTGAAAATGCAAGATGAAAATCTAAATGTAGTTAAAGTCAAAATGCAGAATATTATATTAATATAAATTACATAGGGCTTTTGATGTGCTACTGCTTTCCGTCTTGAATTTAACCTTGCCTCTGTGACAATTTCCTTTTCTTTTTATTTTTTAACAATATGAAAGGCCTTTGCTAAAGGAATGTTTTGTCCTTGATGAAATGATAGCACCTCCTTCGCCTTTCCCTGCACAGATCATCTCGGCTTCCTGAATGGAGAAAAATAGCAGACAAATAGATTCAAATGTCAGGTTGAAGGATGTTTCATGATGGATTTTCAAATGCTACATCCTTTCTACACCGGGCACTAGAGACAGATACGCTGCATTTGTGCAGCCTTGATCAAAGGTTTGTTTCAAGTGGAAGACAACTTGAATCTGAACTAACTTCACACGCTACTGGTTTCAAGTTATTTCCACGATAAGGAAAAGTGATTACTTGAGAGATAAAAATCCAGTGTGCATTCCAATTGGTCAAGCTGTTTCTATGGTTGCAGAGTGGTATCTAAAGATTCAGCTGAAAAAACGTGGCTTAAAGATGAGAGAACAGCTTATCCGTTGCATCCCTTCACTAGATACGCTGGACAAAAATGGAGTTCCAGGCTATGGAGGAGATATAGGCAGATGGTTTTGTTGCTGAATCCTTGCAAATAACCCCTCTCCCCCAAATAAAACTTTTTTTCTGAAAGCCCTGCCAAGTCCATATGTGCTGCAGGTGGCCTCTTATGTTGTTAGCTAGCAAAGCTTTTAAGTGCCACCAGAGATTTATCAGAATATCATGAGATTTATGGAGGGGAGGCTCAGGGGACCCAATTGCATCATTTGAGAAGGTGAGTTACCACTATGCACCTAAACGTAAGCTGCAAAAACAAAAATAATATTTGTTTTGGCTCTGCTCTGCAAGCACACTTCACCCCATAGCTTTTAGAGAAGTCACCACACAAAGCGTTACTTAATTTACTGCTATATTTTTCTCTGGTTTACCATTAGGAATAATATTGTCATATTTTTTTCTGAGGTCTGCTAGCAGCAGAATAGGAAGAAAAAATTTATAGGCGTAATATGAGAAATTAATCTTGACTCTTCCTAGGCATGCTTTTTTACATGTGTCTTTTGCCACTCTACAATACTATTTCTATTTCACTTCTTAATTTTACTTATGAAAATGCAGACCATCAGCAGCACCTACAATTTCTGTAGTACTTTCAGAGCTCGTCCTCAGTCCATTAAGGTAATACAAAGGCAATTGCAGGGGAATGATGAGTACTGACCTGGGGAAGCTGGATGACAGTTTTAACAGGGGCTGGGCAACCTCCATGGGTGTCAAGTACAGTTGGCCATCTAAGCATTTGGGATCTAGTGGTTATAGGGACGAGGAATGATCTCAATGGAAGGAGAAGAACTGAGCATTTCATTGGGGAAAGAGGCAGACCACTTCCTACATCAACACATTGGGCACCGGGTTGTAAACAGTTTTGAATTAATAGAGTCACAGAATAATTTAGATCTTAAGGGAATAATTTATCTTGTGCAGTCAAGCTTTGACTACTTCCAAGGCTGGAGAGTCTACAGCTTGGCAAACTGATTCCAGTGCTTGACTGTCTTCATAGGAAAAGTAATTTCTTTACAGTTAGGCAAAATTTCCTGTTGCAACTTGTGACTGTTACCTGTTGTGGTTCTGCTGCACGACTCTGGGAAGAGTGACTCCAGACTGCCTATGCCCAATCAAATGTCTCTCAGCGTCACCCGAACATTAAAAATTATGGGGAAAGAAATTTGATTCCATCCATCTATGCGTTGCTCCTGTTCTTGAAATGTCATCCTTCTGATTCCTGTTCTTACAACTGACCTCACCTGTAAGACACAAGTGGAGAGAAAAGGTTCTAAAATATAGCTTAAAAGACAAAGGAATCGTTCAACAGGATACAAATAGACAATTTAAGGATTATTCCTGCAATAGTAATGCCATCATTCTTCCTCCCAGCTTGTGTGTTTTCGCTGTATATACTTAGTACCAGGCAATGCATTCATCTCTGGAAAGCAGCAGATGGGGCTCTGGGTGGGAGAACAAGGAAACAAGAGCAAAAATCCAAACAAAACTTATCCCTGTTTTTTCTTGGTGATTTACCAACGGAAATAACATTGCCTTATTTTATTTAATGAACAGTAATGTAGAAAAATTTTATGTAAGCTCACAACTGCTCCTCTTCCCTTAGCGATTCTTCTGTAGTAACATTTTCTGGTAATAAGGTTACAGGATCCATATTACAGTTAGAGCACTTTATGAAAAGAATTGTTTCCATTTATTGCGTGCTTAAAAGATCCATAGATGTTACTCATTTTCTACGGCCCCAGACTTTATGAAACAGTTGGAAACAAGTCTTATAGATCAGCTTTATAATTTACGATGCTTTGATTCTTTGTTTTGATAGTATTGATACCCAGGGACAATGAGCTGATACTTTACTTTCAAGCCTCCCACATTTTCACAAAGATACCACGCACAGAAAATGCCCAGTTTCTTAATGCCTCTAATGGGTCTGCATCAGACACACGAAGGAATCTGGGTGCGGTGACTGACGTCTCTATTTTTCTGATCATTGCACAAGCAGCATAAACCAAATTGTTGTCATTATATCACTTAAATCACTCCAGGAAGACTCTCTCTGATGGTTCCGTGGCATAGGCACATTTGTCTTTCTGGCAGGGGTTCATCTTAAGTTCAAGTCAGCGATGAAGCTGAAAAATTCTGAGCTGCCACGATAGGACTGCGGGAGAACTGGAAAAGCTGAGCCTCTGCCGGCGCAGGGGGCACCGTTATCCTCATCACAGGAATGGAACAAGATAGACCCTCAAGTCCCGATCCTGCACTTAGATATGTGAATATTTATTTACATAAATGGTCAGGTTTCCACCAACAGATATTATGCACAATTACGTCTTAAGATTATCTCTGAGGCCTCTGTAAATTTCTCAGAAATAAGGCTAGTTCAGTTCAGATTCTGCTGTTCGCTTTTTTTTCTCTCTGGGGGATGAAAAACATTGAAATATACTCTTCAATCAAAGTGTGAAGTGGCACCCTGTGAGGATTTCCAAGTAGTAAAAAGCATAATAATGCTCTAATCATGTGCCATTGATCTGACCATGTGAGAACACTGTTAAAGTATAGATGATCTTAATAAAGTCAATTAGTCTAACACCCTAGAGATTTCCTTTTAACACACAGTGATATTGCATTATGCTACATTACAAAATCTCTGACACTGTACATCCTGAGTCAGTAAATCACAGTGAACTTTAAAAAGAGAAAAAAGGTATGTTGCTTACAGACAAATATGATTTATTTCTGCACGACAGAGAAAGACACGTATACACACACACCATATTATCGTTCTAGTGTTAGTGTAATAGCTTAGATTTTGGGAACAGTCTAAGCTTACTGCCTGCTAAGCTACGTTAGGAAAGACATAATATTCCTGTTCTTTTGTACAGTCTCCCAAGAGAGAGACTGTAAAATGTCTGGATCATCAAGTTGTGCTGTGGCAGATGCTGGCTCTGTTATGCAGGTCAGTTAGATCCCAGGTAAGGATAAAGGCATTTCACCTGCCTCTACTGAGGAAAGCATCAGCATGCGAGATGAAAAAGCAGCGTGGCCAACAGGTTGAGGGAGGTGATTTGGCGTCTTTCTCTAGGCTACTGTTGGGATCAAAGCCTCGCAGAAGATGCCAAAGACCTCTCCTTATTCAGACACGCCCTGACAGA
>JAOXJK010000023.1:79886914-79914646 GCA_025774025.1 Xenus cinereus
TGCCCGGGGGGCAGAGCGGGGCCGGGGGCGGAGTGCTGCCAGCCCCGGGTGGGCGCTCCCGGGCAGGTACGGCCGCCCGTCGGGCCGCGGAGCGCCGGTGTGTGTGTGTGTGTGTGTGTGTGTGTGGGGTGGGTTCCTCCGGCGGCGGGGGCCGGGTGCGGAGGCGGCGTGTGGGGGCCGCGCTTCCGGCTGGGGTTTCATGCCGGTGAGGCGTCCCCGCACCTCCGGGGCTTCTTCCAGCCGAGGGCCGCCTGGCTGGGCACGGAGGAGCCCCTTCCTCCCTGCGGCGGGACCCTTCCTTAGGGGACACGGCGGGGGGGGTCCTGGCTGCCTCCTGTCACCGGCTCTTGAGGGTGCAAAACTCCGGACCGGGGGGGACCTGCCGCTCCCTGCTGCGGGGTAGGTGTTGGTGCCCATGTGGGGAGCCGCTCCTGGAAAAGGAAATAAAAAAAGTGGCTCCCTTAAAAAAAAATACCAATTGGTTTTCGTCTGCCTAAACGAGAATGTAATTTTTGAGTGCTCCACATGGTTTTCTTTATGCTTGATTTTCAAAAGTCAGATGATGCAGTGCAGGCTAATGTATATATATTTATATATATATAACGATCCATGTTACAAACTTTTACTTCTAAATCAGTGCAAACACTTTTCCAAGAAAATGGTGTATTTGTGTAAAGATACAGGTAACATAACCATAAGATACAGGTACCAGGCAGAAGACTGTTTTCTGGTGACATTTTAAATGGTCAGAGCTAGGTAGAGCTGGCAAATTCTATCTGTGCCCAAGAGGGTTGTTAACCAAAATTGTTTATCCTTACTGGAAACATGAATGCTTAAACAGTGGCAAATGGGTTTCGCACAATGCATTTTCTTTGGGACGTCTCACATGTTCTTGACATTACAGCAAAGGCGTCAGAGACGTCACGATTATGAAGGGGACAGTTTTTAATAGACCATTTGTAGATATCTGAAACTGTAGAGAGATTTCAAAGAGACTTGACAACACAGAATAGCCGTGTGTTGTCAGTTCTCAAATATATTTTTATTGTTGTTTTGTGCACTTGTCTATTGTGAAAATGTATTTGCCAGCATTGCCATAGCTATGTTTCCAGGATAACATAATAGATTCAGTAGTAATTATATTTTTAGTCTACACAAGCGGATTTGGTAATGACTAGTAATTAGAAGAATAATAATTTCTAAACAACTTTCATTTGAAATATTTACTGCCAAATGATCAGCCCTCAGAATCCCAGCTTCTTGCGCTGTTTTGCATGACTCATTTATTAAGACAGTGGCCTTACTGTAAGAGTGCATGTTAAATGTATAGAACCTTTTTAAACTGAGAAAATAAATGAGACTGTGGATATTGGTAGATTATATGCAAGGTCTGCCTGCTCAGAGGAAACGGGAAGAAGCCAAGATGAGCTCTACTGATTTCTAATTTTCTTCTTGTGTACCACGGTGTGTAGACAACTTCTGTCAGATGGTGCTGATCGGGCTGTGCTCTTATACTTTATTGCATGTGCCGCTTTTAAAGCCTTCCTCTAAGAATAATAGTAGACAAAGCCTGGAGATGCTATAACCACTTCTCTACCAGTTAATTAAATGTACCCAAGACCATTCTTTCTGGTCCTGAAGCCAACTGGCATGGATTAGCCCTTGTCAATGCTGCTAAACTCTCCTGCCTTCCAGCACGGGACAGCTGAATTCAGGCCGCTGGTTGGGACTGGCTCCTGGCCTCTGTTAAATCCGAAATCACGCCCAAGAGTTGCATGAGAGAGCTGTAGCTGGCCTGGGTTAGAAGGATGCTGTGCCAGTCGGTAGCGGTTCCGTATCCTGTGTGACTGAGTGAGTTCCATTCCTGGGAACAGGAATGGTCCCTGGCACCGCCTGATTTACCAGCGTGGACATAGTCCACCGGTAACACCGTAAGTAGCCGCTCTTAACTCCACACTCAATCAGAGTGATCTAATTTCCTCACATTGAGGATCTCTGGCACTATGAAATGCTGCTTTTCATAGTCAGCTGCTTAGAACTTAGGGCTGATTTCTTCTCCGCTTCTGCAGGGGGAGAAGGGGGAGTAGGGGAAGGCTTGGTGGCTTTCCCACTTGCCCGTAAGGGAGAGGTGAACAGGATCAGGGAAAGGCTTCTGCGGCTTGTTCCGCTTGTTTGGGAATGTACTCACAGAGCGGTGCGTGTCCATAAGCAATCCCGATGGCTTAGATGTGGACGCATCCATGGCCTGCGTTCTCATGCTGTTTGGCTACTTCCCTAATTATTTGTCCGTAAGTAGCAAGTTGGGCAGGGGAAGTATTTAGTTTTGGTTTTTTTTTTAAATGCTCTGAAGATTATTTACTTGTAGATGTCTGGAGAGATTACTGGTTTGTTAAAATCATTACACCAGATGTTTAAAATCAATCATTGCAAGCTCTCGCCATGCTTGCTGTCTTTTTTGACACTGAAATTACTAACAAAGCTGTCTCCTTCCTAACATTTCTCTAAGTGTGTGTTTTTGTTCACATTTTTGCAGTATCTCACTCTGGTTCAATAATGAAATGGTGCATGGGCATTGTGTTTTACCCCACGCTTGCTTTTTGAGTATTGATGTGTGTAGTTCATCTCACACAATATTCTCATAAATAACTTTCAAAGTGGTTCTAAGGGATGTCAACCTTAATTGTTACAAATGAGGAAAGTGGGGCATCACTATCTAAGGAATCTTAGTTGTAGAATCCAGAAGTAGAATCTCAGATTAAAAACTGATCTTTAAAGTACCTTTCCGAACAGGCAACTTCTCTCAGTGAAATTCCAGTCAATTTCACTTGACTGAAACCTTAAAGAATACAAATCTTAACATTAAGGCATTTCAATGTGTACTTTTAGGAGAAAGGTGAACTATCCTTTTCTTCTGCCTCTGTGTAAAAGCACTGATTCAGCGAGGTATTTACACTTAGGCACGCGTTGGAGTGTCTGCGGAGTCCCACTGGTTTGAATGGCACTTAGAGAAATCACTTGCATAACTCTAACCTAATTTACCTCAATCTAGATGTATATTATACACAAGCTGTGTTTAAAAAGAATATTGTTAAGACCACATAAGCACAGAAGTGTTTGGAAATTTAAAGCTTTGAAGTGGTGATGATACAGCCTTTGGGAGCTGTGCTTTACACTATCTAGGATCTGATTATTTTTTCAGAGCACTTAAGATTTCAAATTGGGCAACCAAAATTACTGTATGGTTACGATTTTTGCGTTGTTTCCCTGATCTTTTCCTCCTTGGAGTTACTAAAGCCAGGTTTGAATTGTTGATTAAATATGATATGGTGGCCCAGTAATTGTGGACAAGGCAAGGTTTTCAACAGTTTTTCACCTTGGTGAACACTGGGCCTTCTAGAGGAAGCTGGATTCTGTGTGGATAAGTAGTATTTAGTTGTATTTAAAGCCTATGTCATAATGTTTAATTAGACTTCCGTAACTGTTGCTTCTCTAGTCTTCAGAACTTGACTTTGAAACCTTAATAGCATTTATTTTTTTAACATAGTTTTGGGTGTGTAGTTTTCCCCTGGGTTTTTTCTTTTTTTATTACCCTTAATGCAAATGGAAGCAGAAGGAGTATTTTTTTTCCAGAGTATCTTTGATCACTTCCTGCGTCCTTAGCAGAGTTAGAACCTCTAAATGCCGGTTCAGGTTGTAGCTGTCTAAGCTGCAGCAGTAGGTCGCGGTCCATACATGAATTCACAATGAAGGGAAATAGCATGGTTTATATATGTATTATGAAATGGCCCATGTTACCTCATCATTTATGTGTAGTATGATGTAGCTGACTTAAGAAGGATGGTGAAGCTTTGGGGCTTAGTTTCCATTCTGTTGTCCGCAGGGCAGTGTTGTGTGGTGACTATGCTGTTGTTTTCCCTGCAATGTTTTACCCTTACTGACCTTTTTCTTCTGGGCCACCTAGTTGCCCAGCTGTTTCCTGCGTTCTTCTGCCAGATACTTCTCTTGGTTGATTCCATATGTAATTTCTAGTTGCTAGTCACGTTTATTGGCCAGACAGAGTATTTTATCCTAGTCTAGTTTGCAGCCCTCTGGTTGCATGGGTCAGGTCAGCTGGCCAAGCAGGTCAGGTCAAGAATGCCAAGGGAAACAGGCTTTCAGATCCAGTGCTCAGATTTAATGGGCTGTGGTGAAAGAAGTAATTGCATTTGTAGCCTAAGTGGGCTCAGGCTGGAGCATAGAACTAGAGAATAGTTGATTTTGGAAGAGATCTCAGGAGGTCACGTGGGCAAACCCTCTGCTCAGCACTCAACCAGATTGCAAGTTAGATGACGTTGCTCAGGATCATGTCTGCTTAAGTTTTGAATATCTCCAAGGATGGCGATTCTGCACCTCTGTGAGTAACCTGTTGCAGTGTTTGACCACTCACCATGATTTTATTTTTTCCTAAGGCCTAACTCAAGTTACCCCTGCTGGAGCTTGTGTGCATTTTCTGTCGTCTTTTGCTGTGAACATCCAAGAAGAATCTGGTTCTTGTGCTTATTAAAAACAACAGATGCCTAATAACACACTTTCTGTCAGGAATATATAAAACTTCTGCCAAACACGTGAAAAACAATCCTCTTTCAGCCAGTCTTGCAGACCTTATTCAATAGCATGCTGATCAAATCAGTTGAATTATTTTTTCTTTTTTATGTGGGCAAAATAAAAATCTTGTGCTAGCCTTACTTTTAGAAATGGATGTTTGAAATCTCTCCTTTCTTTCTCCCACATGATCATGCATTGTATTTTCCAGCAGGTGTCTGCCTCATTGTGTGCAGTGAATGGATGCTGGTGGTTTAGGAGGTAAATATTAAGTCTTCAGTCTGAGCTGCTGAAAGCTAGCTATTTTGTCCTGTGATTTTTTTTCAACCTTATTAGGTGTATGGACCCCTGTATAGAAATTTAACCCCCCTTTCAGGGATCTGTTAGAAATAATCTGCAGAGGACTATGGTGGCACTGAGGTAGTCTCAACTAGCCTTCCAGGTACTTGTACAGTCAATGGAGAAAAATAAGCTTTTCCAGAAAGTGGTTTATCCCACCTATGGTTGAATTACTTGCTCAGTGTCTCTTTGCTTTGTATCATGAGAGTCTCAATGGTGTTTTTTATAGAATCATAGAATAGTTTGGGTTGGAAAGGACCTTTAAAGTCCAACTTCCCCTGCAGCGAACGGGGGCATCTTCAACTAGATCAGGTTGCTCAGAGCCCCGTCCAACCTGACCCCCAGAGATGGGGCATTTACCACCTCTCTGGGCAGCCTGTTCCAGTGTCTTACCACCACCATTGTAAAAAATTTCTTCCTTCTACCTAGTCTGAATCTACCCCCTTTGAGTTTAAAACTGTTACCTCATGTCCTGTCGCAACAGGCACTGCTAAAAACTTTGTCCCCATCTTTCTTATAAGCCCCCTTTAAGTACTGAAAGGCCACAGTAAGGTCTTCCTGGAGCCTTCTTTTCTCCAGACTGAACAACCCCAAGCTCTCTCAGCCTGTCCTCATGGGAAAGGTGCTCTAGCCCTCTGATCGTTTTTGTGGCCCGCTCTGGCCCTGCTCCAACAGGTCCATGTCTTTCCTGTGCTGAGGACTCCAGAGCTGGACACAGTACCCAGCTGTGGTTTCACCATAGTAGAGTAGAGGGGCAGTACCACGTCCCTCGATCTGTTGGCCATGCTGCTTTTGATGCAGCCCAGTATATGGTTGTTCTTCTGTACTGCAAGTGCACATTTGTCAGCTCATGTCTAGCTTTTCATCCAAAGGTCCCCCCAAGTCCTCAGCAGGGTTGCTCCCAGTCCCTTCATCCCCCAGCCTGTACTGGTACCAAGGGTTACCCTGACCCAGGTGCGGAACCCTGCACTTGGCCGTGTGGAACCTCGTGAGATTCCCACATGCTCACTTCTCAAGTTTGTCCAGGTCCCTCTGGATGGCACCCTGTCCCTCAGGCTTGTCAACTGCACCACTCTGCTCGGTGTCATTGGCGAACTTGGTGAACGTGCACTTGGTCCCACTGTCAATGCCATGTGTTTTGGCCTTGCTATCCAGCTTTTAGGACAGCTACATTTAGGTAAGGTTAATCCTCAATAAGCACCTTTGCAGTCCTTTATTTTCTTGTCATTACTTAAGATATCATCACATGCCTTATTTACAAACCCATTCTGAATGCTTAATTATTAAGTTTAATGTATCTTTCTTCTGTTGTGCTGTTCATCCCTATAAAACGTCAGTTCTTCAGGAACATTAAATTATCTTCATTACCTCACTATCTTGTGCAAGCCATCTCGTCATTTTAAAAACAGGAAAAGGGGAAAAAAAAAGTGGTAGAAAAAAGTTCACAAACAAGATATGTGCCATTTGGTTCGCTTTGAGCACAAGGGGAAAACTTTGCAACACAAAGCAGGAGAAAAAGTGTGTATTTTTAATGCAAATTACGAAATAATAATCCTGTCTTTCTAAAGCTGTCTCAGTTAGAACTTCAAAACCTGATACTACTTAGAAGTGGTTATTGCTACAAGTTTTCTACATCAGTAGTGTAATTCACAAAATTATCCCTTTCAAAGGATTGTACAAGGTTCATTGTGTATAATGATAGAAAAGAGAGTATGATAACTTATGAAAAATAGAGATGACTTTTTTGTCAAAGACTTAAAAAGTAATTTGAAAACACATGGTATTATGTGTTGATTAAATCCTTATCTTCAGTAGATAATATTCCAACAAGCCTTTTATTACTTGATCATTTTGATTTAGACTCTTCTGTCAGTTGTCACTTCTGAATTTTCTCTAGACATTTTTTTGGAGTCTTACACTGTGTTTGTGGATGTGTTTGGAAATACATGCGCATAATACATTTGTGATATTTTGATTCCTGTATCACTAACTGTACATGCATATGCTTTTGCATATATAAACTCCAAAGGCAGATAATAATTTCAAATTGTATATGTATCTAAACTTCCTGTGCTTTGTCTTACTACCAAAATGATTTTAAGAAACAAAGTTAAAAGAAAAAAAGTATCTCCAAGATCCAAACTTCCCACATCCAAAGGCATGCAGTGAAACATTAAAGGAATATATGTGTTATATTTGCACTTCTCTCAGAAATACAGACTGGTACCCCAGACCTTTGTATGTTTGTATTGAGTACTCTGGAAAAATGTGTGTGTGGCCTGGAGAGGAACTACCTCTTTCTTTTTGGAGTAAAATCAACCAAGTAGCAGTTGCCTTATTTCTGATGTGAAGGGTTCATGAGTTGGTAGAGTTAGGAAGTTAATTTCATTCTTCATGCTGCTGAATTCATTCAGCATGTCTGCTTAGGCTCCATGTGTCATTTATGATAAGGAGGTAACATTTGAAAGAAATTTGGCAATATTTAATACTGACTCACAAAGGCACGTTCAAAGTATTTATAACAGGGAGAGGTTGTGCTGTGCCTTACTGGTATCAGGACATCTGCATCTGCCATTAAAGTTTTCATCGCGTTTATTATGAGGATGGGGAAGGGGCTGAGTGCATTTGCTGACTTCTAAGTGCCTTTTCCCTCCCCCATTCCCTTCATCTTGATAAGATAAGGCAAGTTTTGACTGCATTCAGCTTTTCTGCAAATACCAAATCAAAGCATGAAATCTCAGGTAATAGCTCTTCTGCTGTTAAGCTGCTAGATCCAAATGAACTGGATTAAATGTGTGTTTTCGAGGCCATCACAAATGATAGACTTGAAAAAGCGTCTCCACGGTACGCCGGCAATACGGAGATACGCTTTGAGCTATTACGAGCAAGGCTAAAAATGTAATACTCCCTGTATATTCTCTCTCGTTTCCCCACTGTTTTCAAAGTCTGTCTTTGGGTATGCAGCTATTTGAAGAATTAATCGGATTCTTCATTTCTTTATGCTAATCTAAATGAATACAAATTAGGCATTGGCTCAGGGACTGACCAGTCACTTCAGTGGTCTTCCAAGATTTTGCAATTCTAAAACGATGAGGAAGATGGATGATCTTGATTCCGTTATGGTGTTTCCTGGGCTCCTGGCAAGCTCCAGAGCACAGAGGATCCCAGCATCCTAACTCCAGGAAGGAAGGGGTCTGGTGAATCACTCCTGGGCTAGGTTGGAGCCAGCTGTTGACAGGGCAATAAATGTAGTTTTCTGAAACTACAGAATCGTAGAATGCACCTATTAAGCATTATGCAGCTCTTACATAGAAGCATGCATTTGAATCAGCTGTTCAGGCAGTACAGATGTGTAAATACACAGAGTTAATACACAGTATTGTTTATTGTTAAGAAACAAGGTAATTGAAATAGGTACGTGAAATGGTTTAGATGAATTTGCTTTCCAGAAATTCATGTTCTGTCTGACTGCTGACTAAGCTGATGTGATGACTTCAAAGCTTGTTGAAATTAGGTGAGATCAGGCTCACTCCTAGTAAGAAGAAAATGTGTGTGTGTGTGTAAAAACAGATGATAATAAGGAAACAGAGTTCCTTAAGGTCTGAAGTTGGGGCTTCATATTGCTGAGCACTTACTGAAGTTGCCAAACATTGCCAAAAAGCCTACCGAGTTCAATCACTGTTCAGCCAGTCAGGGCAGCACCACTGTCCTCGAAGTATTTCAAAGAGCTAACAGAAAAAGATAAAACTCATTCCTTGAAAACGTTTTCCAAAATAATATAATCAACTGTATGTATCAGTTTGTTCTCAGCCTGTTTCCGGAGAAGTTGCTGTGGTAACTCATATAACATATTTATGATTAAACAGATAAGTGATTTTAGACTAGTATTTATGAATTTAACCCATTTCTTCCCTCACCTGGGAGAAAAGACATGAGCTTCTGCCTGATGTAGTCATCCTGCTTCTTTCTTGGAACCAATCACCACTGAAGCATCTAAGAAATGGTGGTGGTAGTCAACAGCCAGGTAGGACTTGAGGGAAGCATCATGTGTCCATAGAGTAAATGCTACTGCATTAAGTACTTCCCGAGGGATGCTCACCACTGAACAGCAGTGAGAAACACCGCTCGGTTCCTCACTTGAGGAGACGCCTGATTTATGAAAGCTCGGATCTCCCTTCAGTTGCTGTCGGCAGGTCAGGCAATACGGAGCTGTGTGCCACCACTGCACAGTAGAGTCGGGGAAAGCTATTGCAGGTTTCTCACTGAAATGCTCACTGCATGGCAAAGTCGTGCTGTGGATTAAAGGCTGGCGTGCAGCTGATGGGTCTCTGTGAGATGCAGGCAATGAGGAGGCTGTTCTGCTCTACAGAAACGATTAATTTGCCTGTTAGGTAGGAACTGAATTTCCTTTGCCAGGTTGGAGTTGACAAATTAATGTAAAATGGGATATGGTTAAGATACATTCTGGCATTTTAAGTTGTATCAATTCATCACGGTGGTGAAATGCCTGATGTTACCCAGTTTCATCTTAGCTTGGCTACGGCATTGGGGAATTGCTCATTACCCTTCAGTCTCTGAATTGGCTTTCCTGAATATTTTGGATTTGCAATTCTTGTGCTCTCAGCAATGTTTAAAAGTTTCTTTGAATTTTTATTTTAGTTTGTACTGATGATATTTATAATTTTAGATGCAAAAACATGAAAAGCAAGTATTTTTAAGCCAAGTGGCTCCACTTTGTAATGTGATTAACTTTCATTGGGTTTTTTTGGCTTCCGTTAACAGCATTGCATACCAGGACTTTCAAATTGCTTCTCTTAGAAAAGTCTTAAGAGAACAGATTGAGCTTGTGCAGTTCCGAGGGCTCCTTCACCTAGGCACGGTGGAACAGAGATGAGAGAAACGCTCTCACTTCTGAAACTCTTGGTGGTCCATGATATACAAGATCTCTCCGCCTCAGAGCCAGGACTTAGGTCTTCGGTGGCTTTGCTTAGGACTGCAGTGTCAGGGAAGACATGCTGCTGTAACACCTAGAAGTTGAAAGACTCTGTGTTATTCTCAGTAGGTGAATCATTTATTCAAGCTAGAGCAGGGAGAGTTTGTGTGTGTGTTAAGAACATTATTGCCTTTCCAGATCCGTTTCTACGCTCACTAATCATGATGACTGTACACTGTTTAAAATATAAATGTTTTTGAGCCTATTTCCGGTGTACAGGAGGATATGGTTTGGGAATTTAGCTTTCTGCAGCCAGATGGATTATAGTGTTGCTAAGGAAACAGACTATAAATGAAGTGGCAGCTGAGTGTCCCTAGAACATCAGTCTGCTTGAAGCTGGTATTTTAAACTCATTTAGGTGGGTAGATAAATTGATGATGCAATGAGAAGTTAATTTCCTGTATTTTATGGTTTGTTAATTTTCATTGCTTTGTTAGTATTTACAAAAGGTACCTGAACTTCCCACTCAGACCACCTGGAGTGTGGGTCACTGAACAAACTGCTATTAAAATTAGAAAGCGGACAAAAGCTGTACAGTAAAACAGACCCTCAAATAATCATTAACGTAATCGTTAAAACTACTGCTCAGTGGATAGATAAGGGTGTAACAGAGACCTGGCAGCAGTATGGCCCTACTGAAAAACTGGGACTAGAAAGTAAGACAAAATTATTCAAAGTATGTGGGAAAGAATAGAGCTACTATGGACCTGGTGAGGTTACAGATTTTGAACTTCGTGTATAAGCTGGTTAACATCTTTATTATGTCTGTTTGATTTACATATATGAAGTTGCTCAGAGCAAGTGAATTGAATTGCGTTTCGGATTGTTGTTCTGCCAGAGAAGAGACCTTGGCTCTTTTTTTCTAATGCTTTTGCTAGAAGTGCATCATCTTTCCAAATAGAATTATTGACTGATACAAGAGGGGTTTTTTTTCTTCCCACAGAGAAGGGCAAGCAGAGCTGAGCCATTTGGGCTAAGCAGGTGGCTGTAGGGATAAAGACAAGACTTAATTAGGCTGAGGACAGACAGCAACCACTGTTGTTGGTCAGATGGACTGACTGGACAGGGAGAAAGCAGGAAGAATTCTGAACAGCTTGAAATACCTGTAAACCTCAGACTTTTAAAAGATTATACATAGGATGCGGTTTTTCCCGCTCCCACTTCCCAAGGTCCCCAGTGTAAGAAGTGACACGCTCGTTCTGTATTCCTTGCTTTAACTCCCAGTTGAAGTCCCTTCTTTGTAGCTTGATTGGAAACTCTGAAATACAAAATACCAGAGAAGGTAATGGCATCCATGTTCTCAGGATTGTGTGACTTGTGGTTTAAGATAAAAGGAATGACTAGACCGTATCTAGATATATTTAGAATTGTACCCACTTCCAAAAAGAGAATTGTGATAGCAGATGGATGGATGGGGAAGGGCAGCACAAAAACCTTAAGCAAGGTCTGCTCTGCTGCTTTGAAGTTGTACCCCGTACATACGAGGGTGTAAATTCAAGCACGTGAGCAAGTGGTTATAACTTTTTTCAGACGTATTATTTATGAGACATATCTACTCAAAATGAGACTGTTATGCGTGAGTTTCACAGGCTACGTTTGCTTAAGAAGCAAAGGAATAAAAGTGGAATGGGAGGAGAACAGGCAACAGTAGAGCATCAGAAACTTGCCTTGGCTACTTCTGTAACAAAAAAAGGAGATCTGAAAAGGTCTTTGTAAGACTGAAAATTTTAAGAACTTGCCAAAGAAAGACAGTTTGTGAGCTAAATTTGAAATAGAAGGCCAAGGAAGGATTTAAAGTATACATAGGTGGTTCTTAGAATTGCTGTTCTGTTTTCTGAATCGAAATGAAACTGTTTTCAATAAAACATATTCTGCAAAATGAGTCAGTGTTCCAGAAGTGTTAAAACTCTTGAACATGAAGCGTTTAAACAGTTATGTAGAGTAAACTGGAAAGAACTGTTGTTGGTCTTTTCAGCCAGGTAGGCAACAGAGGTCATTATGGAGATGGCATTAAGTGCACTGTATGTTTATGCATATATATATGTGTGTGCATATATATAATATGTTTATATATATTGCCTCCATGTTTGTCATATGATTGGATTTATTGCATTGTTATGTGTACTGTCGATCTACATACGGATGTTTTATCGCTGGAAACAGTGGCCAGGAGCAGACTGCAGCTGTCACAGTATGTAAATCATGACTTCTCTTTAATTGCTCCTTTGCTGAAGGACTGGAGGACTGAGCCAGTTCAATTGTTGTGATGGCTGTTTGCTCCCTGAAAGATGCCATGTGTCACCTTCTGACAAACCACGTGCCCGTTGTGTGATGGAAGGACCCGTGGGACCCACGAGAAAGCTGGCAACAAAGAGCTTGCTGTGGGTCACATTAACTGCTGCTGCAAAGTGCCCGTAGGAAAGGGATAGTAGGAAGAAGACAGCAAGCCAGAAGATGTTCTGAAGCATTAATTGTGGCTCTTGGGTCGTTGGTTGAACCCAGATGAGAAATATTTTGAGGGAACTAAAGTAAATGTACTGTACTCTAGCCGGATGTGCTGGAAGAAGTCTTGTTAAAGTGGATCTTTTTTATAACTTTGTATAAACTAACAGTTTCATTTTGAGCTTTTATTTGAGAGAGTTTGTAGAAATATGTTGAATTCAATAAGATTTTCAATGGAAAAAACAACTCGTGATTTGATAGGCAAAAAATCCAATAGAAGTTATTTTCAGCAGCTCTGTGAATGTAAAGTAGCTGCTACCAGAAGCTTGACTATTGCATCTGGAGTAGAAAAGTGGGTTTGGTAGAAATAAAGACAAAATAATCAGATTAGACAAAAATACTTAACTTCAAAACAATCCAAGAGCAAGGCAGAAAAGTTATGTTTTTATTGTCAGTCATGATACCTTCTGTAGGAGCTCGATACAGAATCTTTTAAAATGGGGAACCTGCAAATGTTCCCCAGTGGTTTAAAATATTTTTTCCTTTTTTTTTTTCTTCTGTCTTAAAAATACAGGAGAAGCATCATTTGTGATTTTTGTATGTGTTCTTTTTGATGTCTTGAACTGAGTAATGTTAATTTCAACATTAACAATCTTTTAGGGTTTATGAAGAGATTATAGAGAGCACAGAGGCAAGGGTTTAATTTCTGGTCTCTTACGGTGGGTGTCATTACACTTGTTTTCCTAGAAATCTTGACCATAACTGTGAGTTCTTACTAGCTTTCGTGCATTTTAGTTTTCTAAAAAATTGATACAAGTCTCTTGGTCTGAATTTTTCAGTGGTTGCTGAGTAGTTGCAATCAAATTAGAAATCATATGTTACATTTATTATTCTATTCAAAATCATCTTGCATACAAGATGATAAATTCCATATAGTATTTTCTCAGGATCAATTTCATATTGAAATTGAGACCAAATAAACTTCTCTGTAACTGAAGAAACACTTCAGTATTATTTGCAAAATAAGTTAATTGAGCATACTTCAACAGCTTTCGGATAAATAGGGAAATATGATCTTGAGCTACCAAAGTAGAAGACAACATGAGTTAATGGGAGACTTCTTCATAGTAAGGTAATTCTTCTTGTGTAGGTTTGGGGGTTTTAAAGTGGTTTTTGGGGGACTTTGGGTGGGTTTTTTTGGTGTTGTGGGTTTCTTGATTTTTTTTTTTTTTGTGAGGGTGTCTTTGTTTTTTGTTTAATGTTAAGTATTTTTAAAAAATGGTGTGGAAAATCTATCACTCTTATTACTGAAGGAACTTTTCCATGGAAACAAGCCTTTCTTTAATACGAGGTTTGTGAACTGGGAACTGCTGTAACGCTATCCATGCGAGACATTTGATTTGGCCTACTGTTTGTTTAACTGGTCCCATGTAGCACAAAACCACCGAGTAGTGCAAAATCCTTTCAATTAACTGTCAAGTTATTTGTAACAGGGAATTATAACGTACTTAAAAAGATTGTTCCTACAAAGGATTTAAATCCTTCAGTTGATGCTCACGTTTGTTTGCTTTGCATTGTTACAAAAAAAAAAAAAAGAAAAAATAGTGATCTCTTGTATTACATTAAAAAAAGGGTGTTTTAAAAATTGCCAATTGACTCATTTAAATGTTTTTGGCTTGTAAATTTAATCAAGTTTTTTTATCAGTTTGTGATGCATGTTCCAAGCCCTGCCTGTCACATCTGTACAGAAATTGTTAATGCTTGTATTGCATGGGATCTGAACATCTGTAAGGTGTCATCTCACCCTGAGAGTGGTCCAAATGGGAACTCTCAATGGAACTGTCTTTTTAATCTCAAATATGAAGAGATTTCTAAGTATGATTGTTTCTCAGGAACAATTGCTATATTGAAAGTGCTATTCCAGTTAGCTGGCATTAGAAAAAAATAATTCGGAAGCTATTAAAACAATTAGATGACATGGATAACTATTAAGAGCTAGTAAATTTATTTAGTCTCTGTTTCTATAGTGTCAAAAATAAGTTACTGTTTTAGCATAGCTGATTTTTAATAGATTAGGTATAGGGTAAATCTCAGGGAAAAAGTCAAAGGAACATTAAGCATTTTATGTTTGGTTTTGGCTGAATAGAGATGCTAATAAGTATTGCAAATAGACACACACATGCACATAAGAAGAAAAGTGTATAATATAAATACATAAATATGCATATAAATTAAATCTTTGTTTAGTTCTTAGCTAACTCTTACCCTTGCAGCATTTAAGTACTTCCAGAGCAGGATGCTGCGAGCAGCCGTGTTTCTGTTGCTGAAATGCAGTCACCTCATTTGACTTGCTCCCCGGCACCTCCTCTCTGCGACCAAGTGCCGAGAAGCAGGAGCCCAGCAAGAATCTTGGGCAGCAGCAGAATTTGGCCATTAGCATCCCTGCACCTTTTTATAAAAAGGTGAATTTTTTGTTAAAATCAATTTTGTTTCAAAAAACAGGTATGTTTTTTGTGGGAAAGATAGCTTAGTAAATTCTGTCAATATAGAATGCTGTTGAATCATAGAATCATTCCGGTTGGAAAAGACCCTTGGGATCATTGAGTCCAACCATCTACCCTACTCTACAAAGATCTTCCCTATACCATATCCCCCAACACCACATCTAAGCGACTCTTAAACTCATCCAAGGATGGTGACTCCATTTTTACAAGATGAATTTTGTTAGCCCTTGCATTTTGGCAGAAGATAGCATTCTAATGACTGTTGTCAACATCTTCCCATGTTTTTAGCAGAAAGCAGTACAATCGTGTATGTCAGATGTATTGGACACTACAAAGAAGGCAAGAGTGAAGTATTACAAGGGGCCTTTAGGTCTCTACCTTATGGTATGTGAAGGTGAACATCTTCAGAGAACTCAGTCTTCCATTCGGAGAATACACTGGACAAACTGCTCTGGTTGAAAAGCCAAAATAGCCTTAGGACAACTCCGTTAAAGCTTTCTGGCTTGAAGCAGGCTTTTTTCTCTTGCCTATTATCTTCTGATAGACTGACTTTTTGGTGAAGAAAGGAAACGTTCGGTATTTCAGTTTATTTTTGCCCATGGTGTGACTTAATATCCCAAGAAAATGTTAAGAAATTTGCTAAAAAATGGCTGTGGACTAGGTGCAAGAGAGATGCAGAGAGCTGTTGGTAAACAAAAGTTATGACTCATTGGAAAAGCGATGGTATACTGAAAACATTTCATAATATTTTTGAGCCCTTCTCTAGCCTGTTGCTAAGTTTTTTAACATGATCTGAATGCTTGTGGGAAACATTTTTAAGTTTAATGGTGTTTAAAATCTCTGTGACTTTAGTTCCGCTATTTCAGTTTTTTGGAAATGACAGTTCCTGGTTTGGGGAATCGAAATAGACCTAATGAGATCCAAATTCCATGCTTTATGGTACAATATTGTCCTGAAATTAAATACCTCTTAGTATGTAGAAGCCAACTCTAGATCTTATGCCTTGATCTGCATACCTCAACTTCTCACAGTTTAAGGCCAGAAATGTGAAGCTTTTAAATTTGCTTGCCAGGGTCTGTTTTAGTCCAGATCAATCTTTTTTGCTTCAGGACTGGGGAGCTGGGTTCAGGAATGAGGAAGAGGTCAGGACTGCCCTTTTGGTAGCTCTGCCACCTCTAAAAGCTGATATCATCAAGGTTGCAATTCCACGAGTAGAGCTCTTTTGGAGGTACAGGGATCCTTGCATTCAGATTTCATTGCAGGATTGTGAGCTTTTGAGGGTTACAGAGCTTTTCCGCCTTCTATTCTTACAAAAAGGCCGGACTAATCATTTATAATGGGGAGAAAAGAGGAATGTTACTTGGAAATAGTGTTAACCCCTGATTTGCCAACAGAAAACTACCCAAGCAATCGGTTCAGAGCAAGCTCTGCAAGGTACTCAAAGTTAGTAAAAGTGTCCATATTTACTTTGAGGAAGTGCCTTTATTTTTTCTCTTCTTGGAGGCTTGAAGTGGAAGAACTTTATGGTGATGCTTTGGATGCTTTTCTAAATTGGTTTTAAAGACATTTTTTAATGAGAGTTGGAAATACTTTCTATAAACACGTAGGTAGAGAGAAGAAATGGTTCTTAGGTCAGGGAATGCTCGTATCTGGTGGGAAGATCTGACAATTCATTGCTGTAGTTAATCTGTCCAATTCCTGGCAGTGTCTCTTGCAAACCTGTTCACTTCTTTGACAATTCAAAAAGCTGAAGAGGGAAAATTAAGAGTTTATAATACTTACCTCACTAAAGAGGGAACAAACCAAGTGGTGAAAGTCCATAATAATCTAATGGCTACATTTTATTTCTTTCATCCATAACTAAATCTAAGACTTGTGTTTTTCTTTCCTACCTTGTTCTGTGGGATAAATCTCAAGGTCAAATTTTTGTGCTAATGGGAAACAGTTTGTATTAATAGATTATCGGAAAAATCTTTTAGACACAGACTTCCATTGTGGCTAGATAACTGCAGAAGGCAGATTTTTCAGGAGTCTGGCAAATCAGGCTTTACGTTTTGAATGTTTAAAGCTGGTTTTGAGTTGATTGCAGGTATAGAAACTCAGCATTCGAATGCTTGGAGGAACCAGAAGATAATGAGTGGTCTTAAAAGTACAGTTTGTTCTTGTTGCCTCGCTGGTAGGAGGTCATTGTAAACTCTGTGGCTGGTGAGTCCTCCAGTACCCATGGACAGCACTTATTTAGAAACTTGTTCCTGAAAGATCCTGACATCTTTTGCTCCAGCGTGGAGGTGACTTACAGATGTCCAAAGCTGCTTCTGGCAGAAACTTAAAACTGTGTAGCCTTTTAAAAAAAAAACAGCATGTGAAAGTGTTTGTGTCCCACACCTTTGTTCTTTTTGATTTTTATATATGAACAATACTTATAAATAAACCAGGTCGCTGGGATCTTTTAGCGTTACATAAACTCGTCTTTCAAGGCTCACTGCAATTTTCTGCCTTCCTTCTAAGAGTATATGGAAAAGCAACATTGAAAATTTATGCTCTCAGTTAACAACAAGTATGTCATGATGGAATATGCAGCTTTTTAGCTATGCTAGGCCCAGTTTACAGAAATAACTTTAACCACTAGAGGCATAGTAGCATTGTGCTGATGATTGATTAGTACGAGAACATGTAAAAGATGTGCTAAGATCCTCCTTTGGAGTTTTCATGGTTTGTTCTTCCTCTCGAGACCTGTTTTCTTGTCCTTTGTCTTCCTTATACTGTTACACTGATATCTTTGCCATTTGGGCAAAATTTTTTCAGCTTCTTTATGATGTTCAGTAGCCCTGTGGATTTAAATGATGTTTTTTCTGAGAGGATTTGGGGGTGTCAAGATCAGAATCCTGCTCTTTCATGTTAAGTGTGTGTTTTGGTAGATCCAATAAGACTTACAGCAGCTAAATGCTGCGTGCTTGTCTACAAATTAAATAAATGCATCTGAATGATATCTAAAACAACATGCTGCTTCAGTCCTGGGAAATATTGGTATCAAATGGTGAGATTCTTATGCTCTACATGTAAGATAGCTGAGGATCTCTTTGGCTTGATGAAACAGATGCCTTAGTCCTGCCTAAGATCTCTGCCTTCTGCAAGAAAGGGGTATGTGATCTGCCTTTTGTCAGGAGACACAGTGTAATCTGCCTCTCCCAATAAAAATAAAGTTTTATTACAGGAAAACCTCTTGCTATTATGATCTTCTCCTGCCTTCTGTGTAAATATGTCACTGACTTTTTTTTTTTTGACAGGTTATTTGGAAAGAGAATACTTTGCTGAACAGAACAGCACAAGATGACTTATGATTCTTACACTTCATGGGAGCCTGTCTGGATCGGTATGTCTTTTTTTTTTTTAAATTTGTCAGACTGACACATAGTGATCGCATGTATAATCCAATGGTCCACTTAAAATTTAGGAATACAAGCATTTAGAAAGTTTCCAACATGTTAGTTGGATGTTAATAACTAGGCAGAAACTATGAATTAACAGTATGTTTTCAATAATATTTTCAATGGTTACTATAATATTCAGTTAGCTCTTTAACATGAATAGGGCTGATATTGAACCAGTGGGAAAGTTAGAAGTCAGGGGGAATATTGTGACAGTACTAGAAACGAACCCAGAACTACATAAGATCTTTCACATCATCTACAAATTGAGAGCATGATTTTTCCCAGGAGCTAAGAAAATAGAATTATTCTTTACACTTTGCATATTTGCGGTTTAGAATAGTAATAATGATTTCCATGGCTGACATTTCTTGACAGTTAATGGCTCTCTGAATTAAGGACAGAAAGAAATATCCTCAAGAGGACAATTAGTTATACTTAATGACCCAAAGCAGAGGTGGCTGTTTCCCACAATACTTTCCTATGAAATTGCCACAGTAGTGTTTATAGAGTGGAAAAAAAGGAAAATTTCCTAAATTAAACCAGTGCCTCTTGTGAATAGTTTTATGGGTCATCTACTCATGCAGTGTAGTTGATTAGTTTCAATTTAGGATATGTAAATAGGTATTAAAACTGAAAACTGCTAGTTCCTTTTAGGAGGAACAGTTAGGTAAGAACATTGTCCCTGCTGATTTGTGCTCTGACTCATTCTATGCACTGGCTTTAGCAGAAAGGATTCCATTGCAGTATGTTCCTGCCTCTGCTTAATGGCATAAGAAACAATGTTCGATTCGTATTGAGAGGGGAGTGTGTCCCGGGCTTCTTTGTACAGTAACAGGGTGTCAGAGAGCACGTACTTGAGTATTTTCTACCAACACATAATTCTTTTTGAAAACAAAAGAAGCCCACGGCCTTCATGTTTGCTGTTGACTTAATCTTTTTTCCTCTAAGAATTTTTTGCCTTTTTAATGGATTTTTTTTTTTTGGGTGTTGCAAAAATTGTTTTGCCAAAGTTTACCTTCAAAATAAAACCACTGATAGTAGCTATAAAGCATGCAGAAGTTTCCCCGTTTGTGACCACTAAAAACACACCCAAGAAATAGGATCACTGTACCAGGCATTGCTAGCTTCAAGTTTCTGAAGGAGATTAATTTCTGTGTGCTGGACCAAATCTTGGTGCTAGACAGCACTGAAAATATGCTTCCTTTTACCAGATAAATTTAATAAATCATTGAACGTTTTGGCAGCTGTTCGTGGCGTGTTCTGATCTGCATTAAACATAACTGTTATTATGGTACTGTTTCCTATTTTGTCTATATTGGAGTTACTGGGTTTGACTGATGTTGGCTTTGCATATAAGATATAATCTTTTATTTCTGGTTGAGCATGCTATCCAAATTTTGAACGGAAACCTTTTAGTTCCAAAAGCTGTTAAAAACAGACGCCATAGTTCTAGCAATAATTATATTTGATGAATGAAATTTGTGTGGTATTTAGCTTTAAGTGTGTACTTCATTGAAATAACTGTGTCTATTATGTTCCATAAAAAGAAAGTTGCATATGAGTGAGAACCTTGCTTGAGAGAAAATGTGCATACCCAGTAATTTTCAGCACTGAAACGGAAAAAAAGTGATTGTGTGGAGCTTTTTTGCATCTGAAAAGAATCAGTGAGAGTACATGTTCCAAAAGTGAGAATGCTATGACAAAAAGGTACCTACCTCTTACATGAGTACTTTAACCATCAGTAAGCTTATCTATTTAAACTGCCAAGGCCATCTTTTATAAACTGTGTGATTACCATTCAGCAATGAGTCTGGCTTTGAAGTTACAGGATCTGTCTTTCTCAAAAAGCATGTGATGATTGAAATGAAATTGCTGCGAAAGTATCTTATTGGTCCCTTTCTTTCAGCCTTTCGGCTTAAATCTCTATGTAATTTTGGGGAAGTTGGAAGGGTAGGAAGAGGGATGGAGGCACATGTTTGATAATCGTGCAGAAGCTTCAGCTAAAAGCCCTTTAAGTAGCAAGAAAAAAAAAATAATTATATGTGAGTGCTATAGAAGGGTTCCTCTGGAATTTACTGGCTGAAATGCCAATCACTTTTACGAAGGATGGTAGTCAAGAAAGAGCATAACTAACTTGCCCGCAGGTTAGATAAGTGTAACTCCAAAACACATTTGAGCATGCAGATGCAGTATGCAGCTCATGGAGAGATTTCATACCTCAGAGTGATAAAGGAGTACAGAGAAGGGAACCATCAATCGAGAAGCAACAGGCACAGGAGAACACTCAAGTTTCTTTCCATCTTGGACCCAAAGCCTCTTATTAGGTTACACGTCTTCTTTGCAACAGCTGATCACCGCTCACTCTTTCGTCCTTCTTGAAAAGAAGATGTGGCCGATGACTTAGGCATCAGCCAAATGGCTAACACTTGCTTCCTGCTTTAAGCACTTGGCCAAGTCCAGGCAGTGGCTTGCATTGATTCTCCTCCTCTTCTCTTAACACTGTACAGAAAAGCCTACAAGCTTTACACTGAGGGGAGAAAGCACAAACTAGGACTAAAACTATTTGCTTAGAGACCTGGGATGGTGAGAGAGCATACGTGAGGTTATTTTTCTTAGTCGCTTTTTCTGGGTTTGTTAGGAACAGTCTGTAGACACCTGTGAGTCCTTTGTCCTTTGCTTTATATGGGATACTACTGGCTTGAGAAATGCAGGGTAGCACGATCTTTTTGACTAAATTAAAAGTGCAGAACAGTTTTGCTCCTGGTTTCCTTGTCCGATTCCTTCTGGCAGTCTATTAGCTTGTCACTAACTGTCATGAGATCCTTCTGTACCTCTTTATATTTGACCTTTGCTTTTATTAAATTGGTCTGGAAAACAGTTCATGTTCATCATCAGCAAATATTGTGGTTTCACATTTCCCTTTTCTCTCCTCTAGGTCGAAGAGCTTGAACACCAGTATAGATTTGCTTTTTAGAATCATTCTAGTGACCTTTTTTCACTGCAAAACTGCTCCTTCTTTTGTTTCCTGTTTTAGACTGATTATTGTGTGAGGGCTTTACGTTTATCTAATGGCAGATTAGTTTCTTTTAGAGCCTTGGTGGAGAGACCTTGTCAAAACCAATTAGAAATGCAAAAGTTACCTTTGCTGGCTTACTGCTTACAGACCTCTAAAAAGTACTGCCCGGGGGATCTTGTCTTCTGTACTCCATTTTAAATCTGGAATTATTTGTTGAATTTATGCTCTTTTGCTGTCCCTGCAGAACGCTACAGCTTCCTTCCCTCTTCAGTATTCTTGGCTTGCGGAGTCATAAACCTTGGTGGAACTTTGGGTGAGATATTCATGTTCATTGCTAAAATCCTTGCTTACTTATCTTGGAAAGCTGTATTGACCTTTCTGCTGTTGGCTACAGGTTTTATTCTAACAAATATGTTAAAGATGACTAGTAAAGGAAAAGTTTATAAAGACCAAAGAAAGAAGATTTTTACTATTATATGTGCTTTTGCCTGTAACATTGAGGCTTTATCTAGAAGAGTTACTGTAAATTTAAAATAAAAGGGAGAGAAAAGGAAAATCTAGAATAAACTTAGCAGAATTTGGCATTTTTGCAAAATGTCATTGTACATAAGTATACTGTTGCTGAGTTTAACAATCTTTGAAATATAATAGAATAAAATAGAAAGTTATAATATTCCCTCCCGTGTAAGCAGGAAGACCTCTAGAAAGTGGTCTATGTATGACTCCATGACATTAGGAAGTTTATGATGTCCCTTCATGATATCATTGAAGGTTAAAGGAGAGAGAGGTTAATCATTTGTCTTAGAAAAAATGCTGTAGGCAGTCTGGCCCTGGAAATCAGCTAGCGATACTGAGTTTGCAGATAGGAAGGGAATAACTTTGCTGTGGAATGAGAGGAGCGGGTCATAGTTCTGAAGTTCATGGTGAATCCTTGGCAGCAGCCTGAGCAGGCTTGCATTCCAATCGCTAGAAGACCAAAGTGAGGACGTAGGTTGGGCTTTGGTGGCTTACAGTTCATTTCTTTGTTGGTGAAGTAGTATCCAGGGAAGAGTAAACTTTTGATTATCCACAAAGCATGTGGTACTTACGTAAATTTATAGAAGTGTTCCTTCCTCCTTTCGCTTTTGCTGGATGTTGATAGAAAACAGAACCTGCACAAACACTGCAGGCAGGACTTGTGTAACCACAGAGAAGCTTCTTGAGTTAGTAGCACAAGCTTGTCACCATGTACAGAGGTGGAGGAGACAGATCACCCTCTGAAGATGCCTATATATCTGGTATGACTTAAAACATGAAAACAGACTGGAGTGACTATTAAAGTCATCCAGAATTAAAGTTAATCCCGCTTTGTTTTTCTGGCTGTGGTGATCTGTTTTTTAAAAAGACATAGAGTCCTTTTGGTTTCCAGCTTGATCAGATGCCAGAGTACTCTGGAAGCATTTAGTTTAATAGCCCAAGACAGAGGGGAGGAGTACTATGAAGAGCTAGCACTGAAAAGGGGAGACAACTATCAACTCCTTTGCATTTTATTTGTCTGTAAGAACAGTGCACTTACTAATACAATACATGTAAGAATAGTACACAAGACAGTGCACGTAAACTATAAAAGGAAATGAGGCATTGTGTCAGCATAATAGTGAGGGAGAGAGTTTGGCAGAATGTCTAAGGATTACATTTACAGGAAAAAAGGGAGCGCGCACACTTAAATTCTGTGGGATACCAAGATGAATTAACAAAGACATGTCTAGACCAGTGGAAGCAGGAAAGCTTGCTGCGGGGGGAAGGGTTGTAGTGACTGAAGAAGAGTTAGTTTCCTGCACCTTGATATGAGTCAGTCCCTAAATGAAACAAATTGAGAGATACTTTAATCCTGTGGACAAGTTAGTTAATAATTAATAACAGGTTAAGATGTTTTACATGTTTTTTTCCTGAGGCATCTGCTGCTGATGACTGATACGGAACCAAGGATTCTGTATTACGTAGGATAGCTCAGATAGGTAGGCTTTTCAGTGCTTACCAAACAGGCAGATAAGTGAGACTGTTACTATTTAAGCTATTTGGAAATGTTTTTAAAGTCTTCAGCTGTAGGCAATTTCAAAACAAAATCATGAAGTTAGTTTAAAAACTGTGAGATTTAAATAGAGATACTGATTTGATTTATTCATTATCAGTAAAGTTTGTTTTCAAACACAAAAGTTTTCTAGTCCTGGTTATAGTAGAAAAAAAGCTTGGTGATTTGAGGGTACTGTACAGTGTCGGCAAGACTACAGGAGCAGGATCTATAAGAAAAAGGCCAAGTATTACAAGACTCCTCTGACTGGTGCTAAAGTAAATTGTGTTGACCTAAAGTGTAAATATGTATTAAAGATCCTTTTGTCATTAGGGAAAGCGGAGCAATCATTTGGTTCCCATTGCTTTTAGAGAGTCTTAATTTGTTTCTTTAAATTTCTTTCTTCATTTTCAGATGGAAATACTGACATGACTTTAAGAACTTTGACGCTTTCAGACATTGAATTTTGATTTGTTACATGACCAGGAATAAGATACTGCCTGAACAAGATGAAATGCCTTGAAGACCTTTGGTTCTGCTTTCGTTTCTCCTGAAGCAATGGTTTTCTCAGCAATGTTGACGCTGGCCCATTCTGGGACCTCAAATGCTACTTTTATTGTTTATGAAAATGCCTATACGAATTTTACCACTCCCCAGTTCTTGCTTCGTAGTGGCACGACGCAGCCATTGAGATACAGTTCGGGTGCCGTGCTCACCACCGAGAGAAGTACTTTTCTGGTAAACACTACAGCTATCCTGCCATCGCAAGAAGTTTTCAGGAGCTTGAGTTTGCCACTCCAGATCATTCTTTCTGCTGCTATGATATTTATCCTATTGGTTTCTTTCCTTGGAAACTTTGTTGTCTGCCTCATGGTCTACCAGAAGGCAGCTATGCGATCTGCAATTAACATCCTCTTAGCGAGCCTGGCTTTCGCAGACATGCTGCTGGCAGTGCTGAACATGCCTTTTGCTCTAGTAACAATCATTACCACTCAGTGGATTTTTGGGGATATATTTTGCAGAGTCTCTGCCATGTTCTTCTGGCTTTTTGTCATAGAGGGGGTAGCCATCCTTCTTATTATTAGTATTGACCGATTTCTTATCATAGTTCAGAGGCAAGATAAACTGAACCCTTACCGTGCAAAGATTCTCATTGTGATTTCCTGGGCGGCATCCTTTGTTGTTGCTTTTCCATTATCAGTAGGGAATCCTAACCTGCAGGTACCCTCAAGAGCACCTCAGTGTGTTTTCGGCTACTCTACAAGCCCAGGTTACCGAGCCTACGTGATAGTTATCTTGCTAATTTCTTTTTTTATTCCATTCCTGGTAATGCTGTACTCTTTTATGGGCATACTCAACACGGTCCGCCACAATGCAGTTCGTATCCACAGCCACCCTGATAGCATATGCCTCAGCCAGGCCAGCAAACTCGGTCTCATGAGCTTACAGAGACCTTTTCAGATGAATATTGATATGAGCTTTAAAACTCGTGCCTTCACAACCATCTTGATTTTGTTCCTTGTCTTCATAGTCTGTTGGGCGCCCTTCACCACTTACAGCCTTATTGCCACATTCAACAGCCACTTCTACTACAAGCACAACTTTTTTGAGATAAGCACTTGGCTCCTTTGGCTCTGCTACCTCAAGTCTGCACTGAACCCACTGATTTACTACTGGAGGATTAAGAAGTTTCACGATGCATGCTTGGACTTGATGCCCAAATACTTCAAGTTTTTGCCACAGCTTCCCGGCCATACAAGGCGGCGCATCCGACCCAGCGCCATCTATGTGTGCGGGGAGCATCGGTCGGTAGTCTGAAGCTGCGGCTGCTTGACAATGATTGTTATTTCCTGGGATTATTTGTTTTTAGGCTTTCGGTTGAATTTTGTTTTGTTTAATATGGCTTTTTCAGTGTGGCCATATCTTATAACTTGATTAAATTTTCCAGTTCTCTGTGCAATTTTCCGGAGGAGAGATAAAGGGAGGGAAAGTTGGTTATCGTTGGGTTTACTACCAGAATACAATGTAAACAAAATAACAAATGTTACCTCTAGGATTCCATGGAAATCCATCCTTTTAAATGAAAACTACATTTGTAACATTTTGTCAGGTTTATGCTTACTGGGCCTACAATTGCGTCTAATTGTAGGGACTTTTTATGCTGCTAAGATACAGTATATTTAGTTGGTGTAATTTTTCTGAAAAATGTTGCTGCTGTCTGCCAATATATTAGAGCCAAAAAGTCTCATTAGATTACTTCTATTTAATTTAAACAATATTTCTGAAGTTTTCATGGTGACACTAGAAAACTTTCTTCTTCTTTTTTTTTTTAGTATTTCCATTAATATTTTTGTGCACTTTACAAAATTTACGATGGAATTTGTTCATTGGAATATTTTGTTCTGTATTGAAGGGGTATTATTATTATTTGTTACATTGGTGAATTTCAATGAAAGACCTATCTAAGCTCTAGGAGGGCAATTTCTGTTGGTATAGCTACACATACAGGCATAGATTTGCTGTTTTTCTGAATCAAAAGTAACATTAACTGCTCAGTTAACAGGGGAGTTGGAAGGAGAAAAGGGGAGAATGAAGAGAAAGAAAGCAATGAAAATACCACATCCTCAGGTTTAGGCTAACAGGAGATTTAGGAAAATAAAGTGAAAATTGTTATGGGGGAAAAGGGTGGCTGTAGTTTATTTTAGGCTGTTACAAGCTGTCCAGACCCGAGGGTGTGCCTGAGAACCTCTCTGGAATTGTGACTTTGGGCCTACAATTCAGACTGTATTGGTATCATGCTGTTTCTGCTTGGAGCGCTCTACACTGCTGAAATCGTGCAGTCAGGCATTCGTTGGGATAGAAATAGTAGGGAAACCAGCAAACAAACAGCACGTGAAACACAGCTGGGGCTAGGACTTAGTCTACATAGTAATGACTGGGGAAAAAAATCCTTAGCTTGTTTTCCAGTTTAAGTATTAGACCGAAACCATAATGAATAACAGTTGGCCAGTGGAGTTTGCTGGGGATGCAAGTTAAATTCCCCTTTTCCCTCCAATACTACTTCACATTGGTTTTGTTTTTTTTTTTTTTTTTTCCCCTTTTCCTCTGTAGTGCCTGTTGCCTCCAGCGTTTACTCTGCTGCCCTCATCTACTGAGCTTCAGCTTCTCCCTGAAATGCCAGACCACCTTTCTCATTAATGTCAGGCTGTCTCGATTCCCACCTAGAAAGCAGAAAGGCAAAGGTTTTCTTTGATGATAGCAATCTAGACTGAAGGTGTTTTGTTTTTTGTTTTTTTTTTTAATCAGCTGAATAAATATTCAATGTGAAGTAAGTAAAATAAGACTTAGGTTTGGGCTTTGAAGTGAGACCCCCAGTTGTTCTGAGGCTTCCATCTCTCTTTCAGTACCCCAAAGCATGGGGACCTCTTCATTGTTCTTGTACGTGAGGAACAGATAATGGCAATTTTATCTATTTCTGCATAAATATTGAAGTGAGGGTATGAAGGAAATGCCCCGTACTGTCTGGATGCCCAGGGGCTGCTTGCTTCCTGAAGCCAACTGAACATTTACACCCCAGATTTTATTTAGGTCTTCAGTGAAGAACTAATTTGAGTTATCTTTCTTGTTCTCATAGACACATATCGGTAAAAGTGATGGCAATAGTTAATATCAGGAGCATAAAAGGAACAATTGTGATTTTAGTAATTTCTTTTTTAAAAAAAAATGGCTGATAAGCTGAGGTTGTGGGTTACATGTAGAGGCACCCAGGCGGTGGTGACGTTATCGATGTCCCTGCTTTCCATTCCTTGTCAACTTCACTGCTGACAGTGTGGATTTTTCTGATCAAATTGATGGGCAGTAAAGGAGTTGTGCTGCAAAACAGAGTGGTTTAGTGCGTCTTCGCAGTCTATAGCTTTTATTTCTCAATTACATTTACATTGATAGCGGAAGTTTATGACCTGGTTAGTATGGATTTTCTGTTTCAGAGCTGTCATGCCTGTTTATCTCTGAAAGCAGCAAAATTGTGCTTAGAGCTAATGTAATAGAGTGAGAGTATACACTGTCTAAGATGGCAGGAACAGGTATTTTTGCCGTCTTCCAGAGCTATAATGTGAGAGGTTTGAATGAATGTCGTAAAACATAACTCAAGAGGGAAAGAAGATGAGTAATACAGGAAAGTCGGTGAAATTGCTTTCTTGAAGGGGGAAGGGAAAAGGTTTTGTGAGGATTTCGTAAGCTCTGTCTGATAAGTACTGGCTGAGAAGTAGAAATTGCAAACATCAAAGAAAGTTAATTTGTCTTGATAATTTATTGTTTGTTTACACTGACTGGAGCAGAGTTTCTGCTCAGAGCTGCGTCTGCTGATGCTCGGAGAA
>JAOXJK010000023.1:79914746-79933949 GCA_025774025.1 Xenus cinereus
AGAGCTGCGTCTGCTGATGCTCGGAGAAAAGAAACGCAAATTGTGTGGCCCAAATTCTGAGGTGACTTAACATGGCACTTCCCAGGTTTTGGAGTTGATCAGAGCATACAGTGGTGTTAAAAAAAATAAAAAAAAAAAAAAAAAAAAAGGCAGCATAGAAATATCCCCAGGGTACTGATGTGTTTACAGAACCATTTGGCCTATTGTGTTTAATGTACTGTCTTTAGAGCAGTGCCTTGACCATTACAGCTGAAGTCCTAGGACCAAGTTGAAGCCCGCTAAACTGCTCAGTCTCACCGTCTGTGATCCTGCCAAGATCAGCAGAACCTTGCTAACGTTTGTAAAGCTAAAACACACACGTGTGGGCAGGACTGAGGCTGCTGAGGCACTTTAGTGGACTTGACCTTGACCAAGACCAAGGATTTTAAAAACTGAAATTGATCTGTCTTGATTCTGCTGGGGAGTTATAGTTTTCTTCCTCTCAAGAAATGATACTTGTTACTGATCTGTATTCCCTCATGTTTCATTTCCAGAGATCTTTGGTATGGGGGATTGAAATGAATGTATTTTGAATTACGTTGCATTTTAATTCATTCTGTCAAAGCATGCTGCTTACACAAATCTCATTTGTACAAATCTATTGCTAAAATAATTCTTTTGTGCTCAGTTGTGTATTTTTGACATTTCTTGTTACTCATGTAAAAATATTTCTGTATATAGAGAAGAAAATTGTTTTGCCTCTTACTGCTTTCGGTTACTTTTTTTTTTCACTTGTATGCTTAATGTTTTCATATTTTCTTTCATTTGGGCATATGCATAAACAGCTGCCAGGTTTCAGTGGTCTTTCTGCAATCATTTGAGATTTTTTTAATTCTCAAATCATTAAAAAATGCCCTCCTTGAAAGAGATTTTGATTTATTTTTGTGTGAAAAATAAAAACTCAGAGCACAAGTTTGTTGCAGTTGGAATGGTGAGGAATTTCTTAAGCCCAGGAGCCACTACTTTGCCATTATGAACTGGTTTGATTTTTTTTTTTTTTTTTTTTTTGAGGAATAGTCATATTCTGATGTGGAGAAACCTTGAATTACTGTTTTTAAAAAAAGCTGTTGAGTAGAATGGCATTGTCTTTTCTGTACATATTACACATGTGAAAATACCTGAAGAAACAAACAAAACAAAAAAATAAACATGAACGTTCTCCAAAAATGTGGTGGAAGTCTATAGAATTGCTCTATCTTTTTGTATTCACAGGTTTCTTGGATTTAATGGCCACCTTCATAGTTTCCAAGATTTAATTTTATTTGTATATTAAATAACAAAGATTGTTTGCCTGATTTAGATGGTTTTGTTTCAGCCAAGATGTTTCTTGTATAAAGAATGTACAGAATGCTCTCTTCTGAGTTGTAGGGGTAGAGATGTGTCAATATATCCAAACAAAATGAAATACTATGCAGCGAAAGAGAGAGGAAGACATAAAAAGAAAATAACTTTCCCCAAAATACTGCCTGAACTTAGTCCTTCTAGCTCGGACTAAGTAATTAAGATCATCTTGCTGTGCAAGAAATAAACAGGCAGTGGTACTGCATGGCATGATTCATTTCAAGACAGTGACCTTTATGATTCAAGTGCTGCATGTTTGTATGTGATGGATTATTCCCTATATTAGTAGAATGAAAAATGTTCAGCACCTTAGCTGTTTTGGGGAAATTTTTCAGCTTGCTAATGATTTAGCAGAAATTCCGCTCGAGTAATTTCTCTGAATGATAAAGAATGAAGGCATGTCCCTAAGGAGAGCTGGAGAAGGGATGGTATTTCCAGTTCTTCAGCTGCCCACACGCCTAATATTGAGACTTCTCCATACCTCTGCAACAACCACTTCCTCCCTTCTCCTTTCCTGGTCCCCTGCATCTCCCCAAGGTATCACCTTCTGCACTGCTGTGTTGCAACAGGTATGGTGACGGCAGGAGGAGGTGGAGGTGCCTGGAGAAGCTGTGGGGCCACCAAGCCTCTCACCTAGTGCCACTGCTTCCCATCTGGAGCACAGTTCAGACCATCTGTGACGGGCTGAGGGTGAGTTTTACCACCTTTGGTTACAAGATTAGAGCTGTCAGGGAAGAACTGTTACAGGAACACGCATATTTGCTTTGGTGCTAGTGAAGGATTCTGGTTTTATCTCCAGTAGGTTTCAGGTTTTATTCCACCCCTGTCTTTCAGCAACTGAGCTACAACAGCCATGGCTTTTCAATTCATGGCTGAGTAGGAGTCCCTTGGCTGACTTGAGTCTGTGAGTTCCCTGGGCACAGGACCTGGTGGTGAGAATCAACCAGAATAAAAGTTCCTACAACTTGCCTTCAAACAAAAACAATATTAATGAAGGCGATCACAACTCTCCTCAGATGTGAGGGGGAAAAGAGCCGTAAATCCCTGACTGTACAGTGTCGGGGAGGAAAATGTGAGTTGTAATGGCTGATACTTCTTAAGTGCCCCTTACAGAGCTGATTTTTGGTTTTAAAGTAGAAGTTACAGATACCTCGTGCACAGAGTATCAGGTTGTGTTCTGCTTTATTTGTGACCGCGAATGCCATTTGGTATCAAATCACTAACAGTTCTGCAGATAAGTGCATGGTATTCATAAATACCAAAGTAGAGCTTGTTCCTGTTTTGTTTTATTATCCTGTCTAGATAACCAGCTTTGTTGGTGTGTGGGTGCAGAACATAGCAATAATGAGATGTACTCCTTGTTTAATTGGTGCTCTGCCTTAAATAGATTACTGCAATTCAAACCTCTGTGGTTGACCTGAAATAAAATCAAGCCTCTTCACCAACATGAGTAGGAATTCCACTAACACTGCCCTGTCGAAAGGAAGGTCTAGTTGAATAAAGGAAAATAGTTCCTCAGAGACAGAGTTAATCTGATCTCCAAAGGGGATGTACTCACTGCTGTGATAAATTTAACACTCCCTCCTTTTGATTTACTGGGCCTGGGCTCTGTGTGAAAGACAGAGGGGAGATTTTGGTGGCTGAGAGCGGTTCCCAAATAGCTGGGATGGTGAGAGGAAGCCAGGTTGACAGGAAAGTTTTGGTGCTGGAGTACAGTTTAAGCGCTGTTGTTCTTTGGGGTGTCAGTGCTGTCTTTTTGCGAAAAAGCCACCGCTTTCAAAGGAAGGGACATGAAGTGACATCTCTTAGAATAATTTCTTGCTGCTTTGCTAGCAGTTGGGTTAATAACTGTGAGAATAATAATCTTGAATTTGCTTCCCTGGACTTGGATTTCTTTCCTTTCCTCCCTGGAGGAGGTCTGAAGCCGTGGTGTATCAGCCTGTATGCTGCGGTGTGTCCTGGAGGAGGTGGGAGATACTGTCAGTCCTCCTCCTCTGCACTCTTTCACGCTGAGAAACTTCAATACTCCTTGGGCCAGAGAGAAGGTACGAGTGCTCTCACAGGAAAGCAGGAGGCTCTGCTCCAGCCACTGTTTGGTACAAGGTGGTGTGAAGTTTCACAGGTTTTCGGGAGAGCAGCAGTGGAAACCAGTTGCTCCACCATCACTGCTGCATGGAGTAACTACCCCAGCCCAGGTGTATCTTTCTCTTCCAGTGAATTTTTAATTATTCTGTTCAAAGTGGAACGGCTTTTACAGGAAGCAGTGAGATTGGCCTTTCTATTCCTACCTCAGATTAGGTAATAATTCAATGATTAAAGCATTCAGGAGGGAGAGAAGCTGTGGGTTAAAATCCTCTGAGATCCTGAGAGGAGCTGAAATTATATCTCCTTCCTAAATATATTCACCACGGAATTATTAGGTTAAGGGAGTGGTCTACCAAGACTTTCGGCTTAGTTGGTGGGGGTTTTGCAGCCTTAGCTCTGAAAATGCCTATGGATACAACTTCTCGTGTGATGTAGATAACGTAAAGCTTATTTTGTAAACTCTAGTTTGAGGTGGGCATTGCATTGTTCACTGCTGCAACGCTTCTGGACACATGCAGAAGCAGATGTATATGAAGGGATACATCTGCAATCTTTTAGCTATCTATAGCATAGGCAACTCTGCTGATCACTTGAGGCTCCTTTGCAGACAGTGGAGATGACTGGATGTTTTCAGGTACGATTTATAGGAGCTATTTTGAAGTTTACCTTCCAAAAGTAGTGAGAAACAGCCTGGAAAAGCCAACGCCTCTTCACTGACTAAAGAAACCTGGAGCGTTAAGAGATACATGTTCACAGTCAGTCAGATTCATTTCACCCCAAACCATTTAAGGAATTGTAATGTGGGAAACTTAGGCACCTATGAATGTCACGGTCAAATGTGGATGAACAGGGCTTTTTAAGGTTTTACCTTCTGACTTTCTAAAGTGTGTGAGTCTCCCTGTAATCTTTTTTTGTGATTTCTGGTGATAACTGCACTGGAGAAAAATATTGTGCGTTTCAGAACTTGATTCACTTCCTACAGTGCTTCTTTGTAGACAAGAGACACGAGATACCTGCGCCTTTAACCATGGTGTGGATTTTTTCCTGCAAAACTAAATTGGCCTCCGTTGGTCCAATTTGTTTAAAGGAATTAGACCACTTTGCTTCTGTGTGAGAGCATCTACACCAAGGTCTAGCAATGTGCAACTAGAATGCATTACCTTTGTACCTTTAATTACTTGGTCTTTGATTTCTCGTGTTCAGGGGTAGACAAGTCTTCATAAAGTCACTTCTAAAATTACCCAGCCTTCTAGCTTTTTAAGTTCTGGTAATTATTACATTTCTGTTATTTCAAATTTAGAAATCCATAAAGTATCATTGCATAGATTGAGCTGCTCTCTTATCTGTTTTGTTAAGACAAGATAGAGGGAGGGTTGTGAGATTTATGAGACTAAATGGAAAGTAAGGGACTCACTTGAGGGGGCCTGACTTTGCAGCCTACTAATTTGAGCAAGTCGGAAACCTCAAAGACAGTCCTGACTGCCTGGCCGATTTTGGGTTTTGTTCAGTGGTTACCTGTTGTGAAATGCATCAGCAATCCCATAAACAGAGGGGGGAGTTGAGCGTCCTGGTCTCCAGGCACCAGCATCTCTTTCATTCCTGTGCATTCTTCTGGCCTCACAAAGCTTTCGCTGCTTCTTGTGTTGTAGCTTAAGTGGTGGGAGAGGCGATCAGAGCTCACTCTGCCTCTTCAGCAGCACATGCTGACCATCAGGCTGAGGGATTAGCCCTTTTCCACCTGGCCGTGTTTTAAAGGAGGCGAGTTCTTTTTAGTTAGGTACCTGCCTTCCTCCAAATGGAGGGAGATGCAGGGTGGGGGGGTTGGACTAGATGATTTCCAGAGGTCCCTTCCAACCCCATGTGATTGATTCTGTGATTTCTGGTGGGTGCCATGGGGGACGGAAGCCAGGGCTTCAGCAGGAAGGTGTCAGCCCTGCCAGACTTTTCTACTGAGTAGCTCTGTGCGGCTGCTTTCCCGTCGCATGGGTGACCTGAGACAGCCCACGGAGACAGCCGGCTTGCTCCGCTCACTGCACAGAGGGTGTAGGGCTGACCCTATCCCTGACCCTCCAAATGGGAGTCTGCAGCTCTCCTGGTGCCTCTCTGGTCTTAGCATGCAACAGGAGTTCTTTTAAACAACACTGATCTCTAAGGAAAAAAAAATAAATTCAAAAGGCGTTTTATACTTGAGATTTTTTTTTTTAGGTGCTTTTGTTGGGACAATAATTAATTCATGTAACTTACATTACACAGGAGGCCAGACTATATGACTGCAGTAATTCTTTCTGGCCCTATTCTGTACGTGAGCGTGATTCCACTTACATAAAACTTCACTTTATCAGTGCCATTGTCAAGGTGAGCCTGGGTACTGGTAGAAAGAATCTTGAACATAATTTAAGGGGCACAAAGCAGTGGTTCTTTCCAAGAGCATTACTAACCTTTGTAATTCATCTTAGGTCAACTTTGGTGGTACTTGTTTCTGGAAGGCTGGCTTTTCTAATCAACTTTCTCAGAGGAATTCATTATCTGAAAACCTGTGACTAATGAAAGATGTTTTGTTCTTTTGAAGTTCAAGCTAATTTCCATGAAGGTTACTATTACTAAGCAACAGATTCTGTGGAGTGTCTCTTGAGGGACTGAAACTACAGTATGTACAAAAGTAAAGCAAAACACAGTGAAGAAATGATGAAATATTATCCCCAGACACAGAGGCCACGAATAGTACCAGGTACAGGGCCTGTTTTGGAGTCTTCCTTGAAAGCTGTTGTTTGACCAAGGGAAAAACTCCCACAGGAGCTAAAGATAGCATAAACCATATCACCATCTGCTGTGAACGTGGAGCAAGATTCAACCTCTCCTTGAACATAGAGACACACCACAGCACGACCAAGGCGGGGGAAAGTCCCAGATATAATTCAACATACCCGATTCTTCTGAGGAGAGCAATCAGCTGTAATACACGTTAGCCACATTAGAAGAAGAATGGTTATTCTGGTTGTGAGGACAGAGTGACATGAAATGCAGAAGTGCTTTCTTAAGTCACAAAAGATGATGTCACTTTTTCTCCTATGCAGCTCTGTGTCAGAATAGAAATATATATTTGCAGCTTGCTTAAGTAAAAAAAAAAAATACACCTGGATACTCAGCTGAGGTTTCATTCTGTCTTCTTACTTTGGGTTTGTCCACTGGCTTTGCTAAATACGAGGTAGAAGTGATAGAGGCTAAAGGAAAACAAACAAAAAAAAAAAACAAATGAAACACAAATCCCACAATTACTTGCAACAATTTTTTGACTGAGTAAGTTCCTTTGGTCTTGTCTTTTTTGTGTTCAGTTTGAGTAACTTTTCAAGTGATGCAGTTTTCTAGCATAAAATTTGCATGACATTAATTTCAATATTTGTTCAATAGACTTTGATATTTTTATTACTTTAAAATGTGTAATATCATACAACTTAACTAATCATGGTATGTGTAGGATATGTACAATCTAGAAATAAGTAAAATGTTCTAAATATTTGAGTTAAATAATAAATATATCTGGTCATGAATGTCAGAATCCCAAAGGGTGAGGACAGAATATCCCAAATCATTGTTAACATAGAAATCTCCCTAAACCCTCCAAGTATTTTTTTATTCGCTCTGATCATTCCAGTCACAATTTCTTTTTAAAATTTAAAAAAATTTTTTTTTAAAAATACACAGATCTTCTGACACTGCAAAGGCAAGATGTATTATTATCCAAATTTTTATAAAGTGCAAGATGAGGCACAAGAGACGTTAATTAAAAAAATTAATAAGTAAACAGAATCTCTAGTCAGATGCTTCCCTGTCCCTGGAGGTACTGAGGGTTGGCAGGTGTCTCCACATCCCACACTAAATGAGGTTTATTCTTTGGCCCTGCCCCAGAAGCAGCTGTGTCCTCACTTTGCTATGCTGGAGATGCCTTGGTCACACCAAAGCCCTGTCAGTGCCCCAGCATTTAACATAAGTCTTTTGTCTGCAGAATTAATACAGTAATCTCACGCCCGCCTTTTTCCTCAGGAACCCAGGAATTTAATAAAACACATGTATTCATTAAACAAGGACTTGAATTCAGGTCTCTCCTCTTCTAGAGACATGCCCCTATGGAAATTGCATCTGGTGGTCATTCTATAGTACCTCACTCAATTTTTACATACTATTGGTGTTACATGGAAAACGTCTTGGAAACGTTTCAGAAGTTTAAAATTTATCGGACTCTCTTTCCCATATCTTCACTTTCAAGGCTGGACCAGCTTCATTGCAGGGGGCCAATTTCTGCTCTCATTATAGCAATTGTAAATGTGAAATAAATCCATTCATTTCAATACAGTTGCTCACAAGAGACTTTGTAATATAATCCTGCAGTATTTGGCTCTACCAGATCAGTACGGAACAGATATCTGAAGGAGAAAGATATTAAATTTAAGTTCTATTTAAAATTAATATTAAAATTGCATGATTTATGTAATTTGTGCCAAGTGCTCTCATTTTGAAGTCTGGGGTGGAAGCAAATTCTGTGCATTTAGTTGAAGAGAAGTTATGTGTTAGGTTTTATTCTGGGGCTTTTGCAGACACCGATATTAAAGGTATGAAACTCTCTTTTGTCCAGAAGTAAATATTGTTTTGAATGAGTGTACTTTTGGGAGGGATTTATCATGCGTGTATGTGTTCATATTGTTGTCATCATTGTCATCTCATTGTCATCATCATTATCATCATCCATGTCTGCTTACAGACCTATCCACACAAAGCTGGTGCTGGAAAATTTGTATCTTGTCCCAAACAAAGTTGGTACCATTTTCAAATGACCTGGTTTCAAATAACTCTAGTTATTTTGGGGTGGAGGGTGAAGCAGTCTTAATCGTTATATCGTAGCAATCATTATCATGTAATATCATGATACAGGCACTGCTCTTTGAGCCCCTAGTGCCAGTCATCTGATTGAGGGCTGACCCAGACAGAGGGGGAAAGCCAAGCATGCCCACAATATAAACCTGAGTAAATATTTCAGACAAGGAAGTATAATGGCTCTTGCAGAGCAGCAAGCCCTTGTATTTGCAATGCATTGATGTAATTGTTCTTACCCAGAATTTATTCAAATTGCTTAGCGAGCAAGTCTTGAGAAATCAAATTTTTGACATTTTTTCCCAATGAAACTATCCAAGCCAGTGGTATTTTAATTTAACTTATTTCCAGTCAGGGATGTTTAATCATATTATTCCACATGAACCGTGCTTCAAATGCTAAGACACCCTGCTGAGCTCATAGTGCAGTAGAAAACTTTGGTTTACTTGACTCAAAGCAAGTTTGTGTGCGTGTGTAGTAAAATCTGGGCTTTATATTGCTCCTCTGACCCTTTCATTCAATATTAGTAATGCAATCAATCACTGCAAGTGCAGAGGAAGTGTAATTATGGCTTAGGCAGTAATGTGCTTAAACCTCTGAAAAAAGAAACTATTTTTTATATATGCCTGTCAAAAGGCGCAGTTGCCCAGAGTTTCACGCTATTCCCTAATATTCCCCTGTGTCTGAGGAATTAGTTTAAATGTGTTTGCCAGAAGTTGGGATTGTTCACTTTCAAGATAATATTAGAAATAACAAACGTGTGAGTTTTTTACCTGGCTGATCTTTCCTTACCAGGACTAGTGTAGCCCAAGGACTGTGGCAGTCTCTCGCTGGTTGGTCATTCACTCCTCTCCCGCTAAGAGGGTTGCACGGCTGCGTGGCCTGAAACCTCTTCCAGCTGGAGAAATAATCGGAGACATACATTGCAATGAAACATCCTCATCTGAAAATAATACAGAGGATGCTTCATTTTGAGATAACAGCCTGTTCCTTCCGGTTTCTATATATTATACCCTAAGATGTTTTAGAGAAAAGGCAGTCTAGCTCCAGTATGGATTAGGAGTTGGGAAGCATCCACAATTGTGCAAACTGGAGTTGCTACATCTGTTCTACCAGCCTGAAACATCCCTTTAACAAGGCAGTGAATTGAGCTTGGGATTGGTTGGTTTTTTTTGTCTCCAGTCAATATAGGCTGGAGGGTTTTGAAGGAAACAGGGCGGATGATTCTTAATGTTCCTGGTGTCAGTGTTGTGGATCAGCGTGATTTTGTGGAGGTTTTTTTAGGTCTTATAGTGAAATGCACATTGTTTTAACAGGTTTGTATTTGAAAGGTAATAATGGAACCCATTATGGTTGCCTGAACATAACTACACTTCAAGATCACTTTGTGTCTCCTTTCTGTAATAGTAATGTGGGAAACAAAAGGAACAGTAAAATGGTACTTTGTTACTGCACTTTAGCTTTGTACGTGTCGTTTAATGGCATTTGCTTTGAATTCTGTCAAGAATAAGCTGTAAGTATTTGTCGGCTTTTGAAAAGCGATGTAAGGCTGGCAAAGTGAGGCAAATTCATGCATCTTCGGTTGTAATTTTCTTTTTTTTTGATTCTAAGAAATATCAGATAGTTACTGTAGGAGAGATTGCTTTTACCAAACTTTACCACTGTAAAGTTGGGCATTTAATCTAAGCTACTCCCATGTGCTCTCTAGGTACCTTCAGGTGGTGAATCATCCCTTCTATCCAAGAAACTTATTTTAGGAGGATGAGTCATTCTCCAGAAATGCCCACCTGCTTCCAGAGACTCTAGATGAGGGCAAGCTTAAACTGGGGGGGCTAACTTCTGCATCTCTGAAGTGTGGTAAGATGAAGCTCATTTTTAACTTGTCTTTCCAGATGTGACTTGTTTATTACCATGTTTATTTTAAAAAGAGAGCAGCACAGAATAACACCACAATTATTCCATGGCACTTATTCTACAGCTTTACTGAATCAAAACCTATCTGGTCAGGGAAATGAGGGATCTCATATGGCATTCCTGCTGTGTTTTGAATATGTGCAACAACCTCTTCTACTCACAGGTATAAAGAGGCATTAGTTTGCTTTAGTTCAAATTTTGCCTGGCCAGTGTTGTCTCATCTTGCTTCTTTCTTGCTTTTGGTTAAGCGTGGGAGCAACAGAAAGAATGATCACCTCATTCCTCTCCTGTATGGCATTACTTAAAGCTCACAGATGTGAGTTTTTTAGGTGACAGTTTTTTAGGTGACAGTTCTCAGACTCTCCAGTGTGATTGTTATGGAAGGCCTTGCAGGCACCCACCTTCACCCTTTCATCGGGACTCATTCCATTTTACTGTCTTCCAGTAGCTTGCTCCATTCATTTTGCCTGTAGCTAACCTACCTCATGTTTGAATCATTACCACAAGATTTTGACTTTCAAGTGTTAAAAACATAAGTCAAAGTCTTTGTTAAGGCAGGTATTCCAGTCTGATTGTTATTACTAATGTTGCTGCCATCAAATTCTGAATGTACTACTTGTATTGTTAATGTTATTTATTTACTATTAGACTATTTCAATTTACTATTTACTATTTCGATTGTTCCCTGTTATGTTACGTGTGTATATTATTTTGGTCATTTTTTCCTTTTAATTAACAGTACAGAATACAGCAGAGAGAAAAGCTTATCTAAAGGTTTTTCTTTAGCTCCAAGCTGCGTCCAGCAGCATTTCTCTCTTTCATCCACCCTCTCCGAGGATATTTTTAATACCTTCAGCAAATCAGCCTTTCAATTCCACCTACAGAGAATTGTCCTCACAGCCTGGGACCTAAATATAGATATAACACAGCATGTAATGTACTGTGGTACATGATTACTGCAATAGTTACTGTAATGTACTATGGAACGGGGGTACACAGTCCAGGTTACTTTAACCCAGTGCTGTGTTAAATAGGCAGAAGAAATGCTGTCAAATGTCACAGCATATGGTGTTCTTCTCGGCAAGTCTGTGGGCTGGGCGAGATGAATTTCTGAGAGCTCTTTCCAAGCTTCAACAAGCTGCCATCAACACTGGTGCTAATCGGCACTCGTGTTTGCAATCTCATCAGAAGGGTTTCCTGCGAGGTCTGTCCGGGCACTGAACTACTTCTTCGTCTGATGATTACAGGTCAAAATGGGAGTTTCTAACCAGGCAGGAACTTCTTTGTTAGAGATGCTGAAGGGCACGATTCTTTCAAAACATCCAGGCGAATTTATCCCAATATCATCACTTGTTGGCAACTCTGTGAATCAAAGCACTGGCTGCCAGTATGGAGGTGTATGTAGCAAGCTCACTCCAGGTATTCTCAGAAGATGGGTGAAAACGAGTTTTCTTAAGCCTTTCTTCTTGAAAAAGTCTGCTGTGTAGTGCAAGTCTGATGTGGGGTTTCGTGTGCTTACGAAGCCAGTTGAGACAAAAGGTGGATTTATTTGAAGTGAAGAAGAAGGGCTTTTAGAAAATCTGTCAAGGTTTGCACTTCAGGGAGAATATTTAGTCGACGTGCTGTGAGGACACTGGTAATGTGCAGGTTCATCACACTGAGGTAACCCTAACCCTGTGTAGCTTTGCTTCATGTAGTGTGAAGCTGGGTGTTTGAAGAAAAAACATTAAAAACTTCCTATAATATGCCACAGATGTTATATTTTCTAATTAGGGAGCCAGATATTAAGGCCTGTAATTTTTTTTCCTACATATTCAATAGAGTGGCATTGCATGATGGTTTTCTAAATTATGATACCTTAAAGCAGTTTGCCCAGCAGTTAAACAGGGGACAGAGTGTTTACATTTACCTTCCAAAAAATAGCTTAAATACTACTGTAGATAAGGAGCACTATATATTTATTTTTTTCATAAATATTAGGTAGGGAGATTTTATACTCTTTCTGAGAACTGCCAAATAGGAAACAAATTTTATTCTATATTAAACCTGGAGTGAATACATTACTGTCAAAGTAGTTATTACTGGTTTACCTCGGTGTACTTCTGAGCAGAAATTGGCACTATAGATGCTGTCTGGGTGGGTGCTAAAGATGAACAGATGGATGCTTCTTGCCACGTTTTATCTTAAGCATTGAATAAAATGGTAATGACGTATTTGACTACGACAGTTTCTGTAACTGGAAGTCTCAGAAACAAAAAATGTTAAAACAGTGCATATCTCTTCCTAATTTATAATCTATTCTGGTTTGCCTTCTGATGAATGAACTTTTCTGCTTTACATGCAACTCTAAATTTACTTGTTATTAATATCACTACCTAGGCTAGACTTGGAAAGCACTAAATATTCCTCTGCTTGAAACCACAAATGACGTTTGGCATTATACTAGAGTGATTTATCTCCCTCAGATTAAGCTGCATACTTTGGCTGAACACTGGATTGTCACCAGCATCCCAATCAAATAAGAAGCAGTCATGCTGTCCTGAAAGTTGGTGGGGTTTTGTGGTTGGTTTGGTTTTTTTGTAATAGCAAGTGAGAGTGCAGAGCTTCCCAATGTAGGAATGAGAAAAGCAAATGCCGCTTTGATAGGAAAACACTAAGCAAAATTTGCAGGAAAGCTGGGCAACTTTTAAAGTGGGTGAAACTTTTCTCAGTTAAAACTGTTTTGCATAAAAGATTTTCCAATGCCTCATTTGCTTATTTTATTATAGTGTTATTTTTTTTTAATAAAGCAAATTAATTATAAAATAAAACCATACAAATTCTCAGTCTGTTAGAGCTTTTCCTTAAAATTGAGTTCATTATTAAGTATGGCTGTTATCAGTTTCTAATGATGTCTATTAATGTAATCTTTCACAATGATGCTCATGACATAGCCTTTACTCGTTGGTTTCCTGGGTTGCCAGTGTACAGTCGCTGTATACACCGTGTGTCAAAGTGTCAGACAGATGATACAGATGGTGCAAATTGTGCAAAAACTGCAAAGCTACAAAATTAGCTAGCCTCTGCTCTTGATATTTTTATCTTCTGTGTGTCGCATTTTTTAAAGAGGTTACAAGTCTTGTTGGAATTGGCAATGACAGAGGGTGACACCATCACTGAAATAGAGGCGGTGAAAATTGCCTGCTTATTTTAGGTATCTGACTGTGTGTTTTTTCTCTCGAGGTCCATCTGCTACCACTGGCTCAGAAATCTGATTTAGATGCACCACAATGCCCCTCCATCCCAGAAGCTGCATAAATGCAGTACTGAATCACAATCTTAAGTCTAAGTGGGTGGAAAGCGCATTTCATTACACTACGGCTTGAATTCTTCAATTTCTTTTCCCTTGCTTCTGGGAAGCTCAAGTGCTTTGCTATTCTACCAATGGGATTAGACATAAACCTTAAAAAGCCTTCTTTCATCGAAGGGGGCACTACGGGTTGCCTGGCTTTCGCTCCGGTCTCCCCTTTCTCTAGACACAGCCATTCCTCTCCAGCTTGATTCAGCTGAGTGCAAAACTTGGCAGAAGTAAATTCCATCTCGCTGTTTCACTGGCTTTTCACGTCTCACCAACGTTGGTTTCTCTGCCCACACTTTTCCCCCAGCTCGTCTGCATCACCCCTCTGACACCTTCTGTCTCAACTCTGCCTACTCTTGCTGGCAAGGGCTGCAGAATCCTCTCATCTTAGAGACACCGTTCAGGGGGCTGGTACCCAGCTACGAGGCAAAAAGGCTGCGGCCGAGCTTGGGGCATCCATTAATACTTCCAGGAGCTCACCCTCATTGCCTGGAGCTCAGCGTCTATCCCCTGAGCGTAAGGAAAAGAGCCATCAAACAAACTTTCTGTAGATGAGCAAGGGTCACAGATACCAGTATAGACCAGCCTCCTCCAGTGGGTGGGTGCCTCAATTATGCAAGCAGAAAATGCTGCTATGACAGTGCTACCACAGGAGCTGGGGGAACATCAGGATCAGCTTGCTTATGAGCACTAACATTTCTTGGCCAAACATGAGAGTCCCATCTTTGCAGATTCAGTGCCAGACTAGTGACCTATTCTTCCTACTAGCGGAGGAACACCGATAAAGCCATGCTATCAGCTTGTGATGTTGCTAGTGCCACGTAATTCCCCATCCTTTTTTCCTAGTTTCCAGTTGTAACAATGGAGGCTCCATCTCCTCCCTGCCAGCTCCTGAGTGTGGAACATACATTTGGATGCTTACCTGCAATCTGGCGGATTTTCCCTTAATGTCCTGGATGCCCTGAACATTACATGGGCTGCCACAGAATCAGCCCATGGTCACAGACCACCATGTAGGGCCAGTGAGGGCCCATGAGGGTTCTCTGTATCACCCATGGGCAAGGATGCTCTCTGGTCCTTGCTCCCAGAATCAATACTGGCTGTTATCACAGACAGCGGGTCCCCAAGGCAGGGCCAGCTTCTTCACCTTCTTGCTCCCTGCCTTCCACGCGTGCCCACAGAAACGTCCTTTCAGGAGCTGTGGTCTGAGCCACAGCAGATGTCTGTGCAAGAGGGCTAGCGGAAATAAGCTCCTAAATATTGTCTCCCTGCTGGGTGCCTTTTATGAATTTCAGGTCTGGCTGGGGGGAGGGAGCTTTGCTGGTGTCCAGAGGGGCTGCAGTGACCAAAACTTGGCTCTCTAGTGAGAGATCTTGTAGCTGAGAGATTTCCTGTCAGAGACTTCTCATAGAGATTTCGCTGGGAGGGTAGATATGGTGTGCGACCTAGGAATGGGAAATGTAATCCTGGCCTGGTATTGATTTTTTTACAACTTAGATCTCCTTTGTCACTCTGTCCTAGTGTGCCCTACCTGGATTTATCCCAGACGTGACCTCATACTGCTCTCCAGACACTTTCTGAGCAGAAAAAAATGTGTTCTTGATGGGTTCCTTGTTGGCAACTGGAAAATAAATGGATGTTACTCTGTGGCTCTCCTCAGGCAGCTGGGACCAAGCACATGCAAAACCATGAAGCTTGATGGAGCCAGCTGAAGCCATTTGGGTGCTGAAGCCTCCCCTTTGTTTGAAGTGTTGGGTCCAAATGCCAGCCAGAGCATACCCTGTCTAAGCTGGAGCTGTGCATGGACTGGTTGGGCAGATGACTACTACCAGCCCATAAAACATACTACATCTGAGCTCTCCTGGCCCTCTTTGCAGTGGGGTCTTTTTTTTTCTGGGTCTCTCTCTAGCGTATCTCAATGCTTTGCAATATTTATAAATCTAATTTGAGTGCTTCTTCCTAAGAAAACTTCAAATAGTTAACATAATCTGACAGATCGTGTAACAGATTTTCTGAAATAAAATGCTGATGAAAGCCAGCCTATTCCTTCCCAGTGCAAGCATTATTAACAAGATTTACCCCAAACAAATGGTGCTTGCCCCGTTGCTCTTTCAGATCAGGCAGCAAAGTGGTTTCAGTAGAAACCAAAAGATAGCAGTAAGAAAAGAAGATTGGAAACTTAAAGGCTATATCCTCCCACAAACATTTAAAAACACTAAAACAATGCCTTTTTGTGACTGGAAATGAAAATAAACATGGCTTCTTCATGGACAAAGTCCACTAGAGAGACAACCTGTCCGGAAGATTAGCCAATTAAAGTTTGAAAGCAATTGGGAAAATCTTTTAAATATATATCTCAGTTTGTCCAGACTGTCTGAGAAGTAGGAGACAGTGACTGTGGCTAAAGGCCACAGTTCCCCTGGGTTCACCTGAAAACCAGAGCCATGTGCGCATAGCCTCCTTCAACTTAACTCCAGCCCTTTTTTCTTACTTTTAGTGCTTTTATCTTTTATCTGCTCCTCACCTTTCCGCAAAATGAGAACCGGTGAAATTACAGGTGCCGTACAGTAAGTCCAAAGATAAAATGTGAATCATTTTCTGTTTAAGTCCAATTCTGGCTGCCTCATCCCCTGTCCAATCAACAAATGATTGCCTTTTTATTTTTTTTTCTTTTTTTAAAGTCTTTTCCATGTGAAATTGGCAGGTAGAGCAGAGCTGTAGCCAGAGGTACATTTTTCTGGAAAAGTTTCAAGATAATTGGACAATGTCTATTTTGCAGACAAGGGACTCAAAATCCCTAGGTGTTTCATTTTTTTTAATGCCTTGTGATATTTTCTATAAAAATCTTATCTCAGAACCAGCTTGACCTAGAAATGTCAGTATATTGGAGAGATCCTTGCTAGTGTGGATTTTGGCAGTCCAGAGTGTCTCAGCAGGCTTTAACAGCGTTGCCAAAAATCCTGTGGAGAAAATTAATCTCTAGCAGAGCCAAGTTGCTTCAGAAAATAAACCAGGGGCTTAGATGCTTTTGCCATGGTGAAGCGTCTTCAGCAATTATAGATAACCTGCCCTGCTCCCTCTTTCATGCCTTTCTGTCCGTGCCCTTGACTCAAAAATCATTTCCTCTGTCTGGAAACCCATGGCACCATCACGTCTCCTGGGTGGTGTGGGCAGGGGGCTCGAGGTAAGACCATGAGGATTTTTGGTTAAGATAAGGCAGATTTCACTACAGAAAGGTGTTATGGTTTGAGAAAACCCATAACAATCTATTGTCGTTTAGACAATTATTCTATCACCCGATGACCTCTCCCCACCTGGAAAGGGGAATCGGGGAACACAAAGAAACACAAGAGTTGAAATATAAATAGATTTAATAGACTAAAATTAAATAATTAACAATAATACTAAAGAACCAGTGTTAATCCCAATGCTGATATAAAATATGCAAGAATTATAGTCAAGAATTATACTCAGCCAATTCTATCAGTAGGAAGCTGTGCACTCCCAGCAGTGGACAGCAAATGGCGGACACTGCGAGCGCAATGGCTTCAGGAGGAAGGGAAGGCCTCAGGGGTCCGGTACCGGGGCAAGGAGTTGTCTGGACCGTCGCCATCAAGGGAGAGAGAGCTACGCAGCAGCAAACTTTTCTAATTTATATTGAATGTGACATTCATGGTATGAAATAATCCTGTTGGCCAGCCTGGGCCAAACACCCAGGCCTTGCTCCTCCTTGTCCCTGCACCTGGCAAGGCTCGAAAACACTAAAACCTTGAATCCCATGGAGCCTGGCTGGCTATAAAGTAAATGTTTTCACAAATTCAGACATTAGAGTCTTCTAAAAGTGCAATTTTCCCCAGCATTAGAAGAAAAGTTAGTCCTGTGTCTCTCAACCCAGGACAACTCTCTGAAGGAGTCCTAGGTAAACATCTAGATCTGCCCAGGAGTTAGCAGCCTGACAGTACAGGGGCTGCTCAGCAGAGTTTGCACCAGAGAAGGTGGTTTGTGTTCGCCTTGTATCTTTCGGTTTCCCTTTCCCCAGGTTCCTCTGGACCGTGTTTCTCATCTTGTCAGGTTCCTGGGAACGCTGGGGATGCGGATGCTCCAGTGGGGCAGCGACATGGCCATACCCATCGCCTTGGCTCTCTTGTCAGGAGGAGCCAGCACCAGGAACCTGCCCTTTCCTCAGTGGCCACCGCTGATGCTGGGACAGGGCATCCGAGGGCTCCTGGCCCCTTTGGGGCCGATGGAGAGTAACTTTGCCACAAGCTGGAGAAGCGGGAAGGGAGCCAAAGGCTTCCCTGTGACACACTTGGCCTGGTTTTATCTCAGCATTAGTATTCCATACCTGTTAATTACCACAAAAATGTTTCCTTTTAATTCCTGTTTACTACCACGCGGGAGAGGGGCCACATTCTCACTTCAGTTTATTTCCAGACTTCAGCAGCTATCTGCTGGGAAGTTTTACCACTGGCCTGTAGCTAAAAATACTTGTTGTAAACCTATTATAGTTATTTTTCTCCCCCGTATTAAGGCTCTACCAAGAAAAGTCAGTAAGGAAATATTTCCAGTTCTGCAGTTCTGGTTTTCAGATGTGATGTTTTAAAAAACACAGTTACAGAATTTAACAAGATGAGTATGTGCAGCTTGCTTTTAGGTGGAATTACAAAATTATCCAAAAAGACTTTCAAACTATAAATAGAAATCTATACTGTTGTACTCTGAGGAGATTTATCCCTTAATATTCTGACACAAGAAGCATTACTTTTCAGTCCTCAGCTGTTCAGAGCAGTTTGGTTGCTCTTTTATGTGCGCTGTTTTTAGTAGTTGTTTTTTCTGCCCTCCCACATCCCTGTTACTGTGCCTGGATTTTTATTTTTCTTGTTCCTCAGTTTTTGTGGAGAAGTTGCTTGGATCCAGAATTTGACCTTTGACCTGATGTTTCGTGTATCTGGAAAACGTAACTGTCTGGCAATTTTTCATTTGCTGCTCTTCACTCAAGTATTGGGGTTGAGGGGAAAAAAAAAAACCGAGGAGTAAGCAGCCTGCATTAAACCTATGATCCCTTTCCTTCTGGTCGGAGCCAGCTGTGTTCAGGTCAGAGAGGAGGTAGCAAGAAGACTTTTGGCCAGATCACTTTCAAACCTGTATAACAGGGTTGCTGAGCCTTTGCTTATTTCTGGCTTAGGAAGCCAAAAGGAGAGAATTTAAAGATTTGGTCGAATAGGAGGAAGTAGTGCAGGTGTTCTAATAAGGACTGCATGATGCCAAAATGTAAATAATTAATCTGCAAACACATGCTTGTGGGCATATTGCAAGCATGAGGTCAGGTCCTTATTTTTATTCACACCTTAAGCAAATCCCTAGAGTGTTTTGACACAAGAAACAAGTGAGAAGAGAGGTGGTATGACAGTAGAGGTACTACCGCAGTGCTCAGTGCACTGTAGAACCCCCCCAGCTCACACACCAGGGGGTGTAGGAGATGAGATCTGCCCAGGTTCCTGCATGAGAGGTGTAATTTAGTCAGGCTGGGTAGCCCTGAATTGCCTGTCGTATATCCAGTGTCTCTGCAGAGTGCCCTACAACCATAACTTTGCTTTTTTTTTTTTTTTTTTTTTTTTTTT
>JAOXJK010000023.1:79934049-79961616 GCA_025774025.1 Xenus cinereus
CAGAGCCTGGCTGGCTATAAAGTAAATATTTTCACAAATTCAGACACTAGAGTCTTCTAAAAGTGCAATTTTCCCCAACATTAGAAGAAAAATTAGTCCTGTGTCTCTCAACCTGGGACAAAAGGTTACAAAATCGGACAGGCAGCTTTTGGCATTTTGTTAACTTGCTAGGTTAAAACTGAAAAGAAGAAATTTGGGTCCCATTTGGCGTTGCTGGGCTCAGGGAGAGAGGTTGAGCGAGTCAGTAGTAAATAAACGGGCTATGTGGCAAGACAGCAGGTGGCCGTATCAGCAAGAATATACGTGACCTTCTGTTGTTCTTCCAAGCTTCTGTTTCACAGAAAGCTCTAATCGCTTTGGGTAAACAGAGCTATAAGCTACAGATAGACGAAAAGGCGTAAGAAGGAAATTATTCATTGGGCAGAGAAAGCAAGCCTGCTCTCTTCAGCTTTTTTCCATCTGTTGGTCTCCATTGAGAAACTGGAAAGGCAGCCGCTGGGGAGTCCTGATCTGCTGGCAATCCACACTGATCATTTGATTTGCTTTCACACGGTTGCAGTGCTGAGTCTCCGTGTTCCAGCAGGAGCTGGGTTTATTATTTCGAGGCTTTTTTAGCCTTCACAGCCGTTGGTTTTCTCCTAAGGCTTTAGTTTTCCAAATATGCTGTAATCTGACAGAGTGTAAATCTAAAGATTATCTAAATTTAGAGAACTTTAAGCTTCAGTGGGGGATGAGAATGATACAGCAGTTTACAGTTCATGCGAGTTTTTCTGTAGCTTTGAGTTGCAGCAATAATAACAGTGTTTAAAGGAGTCAGCGAGGGGCTTTATTAAGAACGCCTTTCATGGATATGAACATGCTGTCCATGTAGTATTGTGTGGTATTCATTCAGAGGCACCATGTGAGGCATTTTTTTAAAATTATTATATTTGTTACAGTTTGCAAGTGTTCTTCGTGCCAGAGAAATCCACATATTTACTTTTCCTGAGGCCCTCATTGCGGTGGACCTCTAATACTGAGTTGAAGCAGATCAGACTGATCCGACTGGTGTTAATTTGAGCTTTCTCTGCTCGTTTCTTACACTGCCATAGTTACAGCACAACCCCGCCACACACGCCAAGCAAAGACGTATTAAAGAGAGCCACTTAGAAGGAAGATACTGCCTTCCCCTCCAAAGGACATCTTATTTCCTGGATTCATAGTCCCAAAAATCACAATCAGAACACAAGCAAATATTGGTCTCATTTTCACTTATAATATATGCAAGTCCCCAGAATTCGTACCTAAGGTCACTGATGTCTTGAGGGACTTCCCAACCAAACCGATACAAAAATCTCAAGCCTCCCTATATTCTGAAGAATTTTTGAAATGCATGTGACTGCCACGGTACCAACCCGATCCCGCCTCTGACTGTCCTCCCAGCACCTGAACTTGAAGTCAACATGCAGCTTGTCCAACACGTGGGATGAGCTGTGTCACTCTCAACAGATCATCGTGGTATTAAAGCAATGACTGACCAGCACAATCCGGGGCAATAACTAACTGGCAGTAACTGTAATGCTGGGCTGTTGTTCATACATATCTTTGGAAGTTAAGCAAAGAAGGGAACAGAAACTTGAGAAATAGATAAAAAAAGGGGGAAAAAAAAAAAAGAAGCCAAGGAAATGATTGTTGCAAATACACACAGTAGAAGTTTTCCAGGCCAGCAGATCATTCCTCTTTGAATCCACAGACTCTGTCAAACAAGCTGTAAAAAGAAAAGCGGAGGAGTCACTCTGACAGATGTTTAGCAGTTGTAACAGCATGCATAGTATAAATAATTGAATAGCACAAAATAGGGATATCATTTATGGACCAAAGAGTCTTCTATATTTTCCTCATGGTTGGGATATTGAAAGCAGTGCTTCAGCTAACTGTATTGTCTTTTTTTTTAGACAAATATGAGGAGAAAGTGAAGTGAAAAATAAAGTATTTCAGATTTTTCCTCTGAAAGTGGAAATTTGTAGTTTTTTGAATATACACTGGTGTATTGTGAAAGGAATCAGTGGTTAAGAAGCAAGGGCTCAGAAATCTTCTTCTTTTAATGTCTGAAACAGAAGAAAATTAAGAATTCTCCATCCCTATCTGAATTACAAAGTTCTGCAATATTTGACAGTCACCTAAGAAATTCAGGTTGAAAACCCATGACAAATTTCAGTTATGAGGAATAAACTGAGAAAAATGACAGATGGCTCTTACTATTAAGATCTGGGATAACCGAAGCAAAGAGGAACAGAGAATAGCTCCTGGCAGTGCCAGCGATAACATCCTCTTGACTCATAAGGCCTGAAGGGGCTCCTTGCCATCCGCGGTGGGCTCTGCAACAGGTTCACCCTTCGCGTGACTTAGGAAATCACAGGCAGCCGATTTGAGATGCCTACTCAAAGCGACCAAGGTCTTCTCGTGAAGGGGCAGGCAGCGCTGAATTTTGCCGTCTCCTGGCCAAGGGCAAAATAACTTGTCGCTTTCTGGCCGCGTGGTGTTGGTGAAGGCTTTTGGTAAGAAAGGAGGTGCTTTTCTTAACGATGCCAGATATGCCAGGGCCCTGGAGAACAGCCTGTGCCTAAAACCAGGCTCGAGATGCCTAAATTAGAAGCTTAGTCACACAGCCTGCCAATTTAATCAGAGTAGAAAGACAGACGCCTCCAGAGTATGGTATAAATCTTAATGGAAGTGCATCCTAAAAATAGTTGTGAGGAATCCACACCTGAGCCTGCTGTATGTAAGAGTGGCTTTCCTGAACTGGGCAAAGGAAACCTAGCGAGGAATTGAGAAACACAGGACAAGAAATTACCACGTACGCTGAGAACAAGGAAATAGCATATTCAGAACTGTCCCCCCTACACCTTTTTTAACCTTAAGTAAATACACAGATGCATAATAATTAGAAAATTTAAATAAAATAGTAAATAATAATAACACAGAGTAATGCATTCACATATAATAAATGCAAACAAATAGGCAGACCACAGCTAAGGAATAAATTATTTTATTTTGAATTTAAGAAGTAACGAAGTATAACAGTTTACTAGAAATGTATGAACACCAGAGAATAACAAGGATATATATAGACAGTGATAAGTGAGTGTGGGTATACGTATGTGTGTGAATTTACAATCAGTTTTGCCAATTCCCTCACAAGGTAACAAAGCAATGAAATAACTTTGAATAGGAAGGCACACCTAGAGGAAGGCAGAATATAATTGTACTTGGGGCTGGAGACCCTTGTAATCTTATGGTCGTATTTCAGACACTATTTCTGCAAGAAGTGATTCTTTGCAGTCATAAGCCTTGATTTTCAAGATAAGGTTTGAATGTATTTTTTTATTTAAAGCACTCACACTTTAGCACATTTTTCTTCTATTAAATATAAATGAATATTTTTATGTGTTGGTAGTGATGGTTGCAGAGATGCCAAGGCACATAAAAGCGAATGACAGCAAGGTGCAAGGAGCCTCAGGAAACCAGTGGTTTCATGTACACAATTTTTGTGTTCTTGCAGCATTTGCATCTCATTTCCACTGTTTCCAGCCTTGGATTTCTTTCCCGTTACGCCAATTAATAAGCTGCCGTCAATCTATTACCTCTGTGTAGCCTTCAAAAGTAATGTTTTAAATTAGGATAGGGAAGCAGGGAAGGTATAAATGGCAACTGGTAGCGTAAATCTGGTGGCCTGAAAGTCCTGCTAATACAGAGAATCTTTTCAACTAAGAGAAGCGTGTTACTTTGATGGTTTTATTTTGAGTGAGGTTGTCAAGTCTGTGACTGACAATAATATAGGAAGTTTCTTAATGCTTATGTGGGCTTCATGGTATCCAGGGAGTTAAGAGAGAAGAAGAAAAAATTACCACGGCATTAATGACGCGTCTGACATTTGTTTATGCATTCCTATGTCCAGTTCACATGCAGCTAAGCTCCATACTCACTTAATAGCTCTTTGTTTTATTGTCACTATTTATCTAGAGGCAATTTCAATGACATATACATACATATCGTACGCTTTTTTTTTATGTAAAGAAATTCTGTAAATTTCTCCTACATGTTTTATAAATACTTAAGATGATAACACCTGAAGGTATTGAATAAAACTGGCTAGAGCGGTCCTCTTTATGCTGTGTGTCTGTGTTTTGTTCTCAGAGGACTTAAACTTTGCTCTGTCAAACCAGCTGTTAGGGTTTTCTGTTTCTGCACAGATCAGCCTGCTTTTCCTTCTTTAGGCCTACGTTTCCAAGCTGGGGAGCATTTCTGCATGAAAAGTGTAAAGCAGAGAGCACGTATAAAGTGATCCTTCCTGTTGATATTCTCCTGGTTGTTGGTACCAGCCATTGAAAGACCACCCACATTGGAGTCTACATCTGAAACAGAGTCTGCAGTAGCACTAGATGTCCCTAATTTAACCGCTCAGTGTGAACAAGCACTCCCTTCAGAGTGTTTGCTTAATAGTTTCAGGGAGCGCCCTCCGTATTCTGGATCATGGGGTGCAGTGAATAATTGTTTCTGATTCACCCACTCTGTCTTAAAGGATGCTCATTTGTGTCCTCTCTCAGTTGTGCCCTTTCGGCCAAAGTGTCTTAATTTAGTCAGTATTTCCTTGTCAGGAATCTATTCCAAAGCTCTGTGGAAACCATTTCCTATCTTCCATCATCTTTGACTTCCTTTCCTGCACCCTTTCCTGTTATTTTCATGATGAAGTGACCAAAACCATATGCAGTGTTCAGGAGGAATTTACCAGGTTTTCTTCTTTTCTCTTCTCTATTCTTTCTAGAATAATCCCTAATATCCTATTTTCCAAACGTTGCATTGCTTTTAGGAACATACCTCTGATTAGCAATACTAACTTATTAGAGTTCAGCACTGTTCATTTGTAATTACTATTAGAGAGAAACCACTCCAGCCAATAGGCATTTTTGTCAACTGCTCTAGCATTCACTTATATCCCTCCCAACCATGGTCTTTATTGTTTAAACCAATCTCTACATGGCTTAAGACATGGATTAAAAAATTAGATGTACATTATCATTGCAGGGATCCATTCATTCTGTAGTAAGGTTATAAGGTAGGACCATCAAAACACTGATAGTTTTTTGGTATCCTTGAGTGATTCCACAGAAAAAAGAAGATTCCCAGATAATTTCCCAGTCCTTGCAAAAACAGTCTGGAGCATCTTAACGCACAGAACCAATGTCTAATCTATCAGACACTCAATTACTAATCCAGAACAAAAGGGGGACACAGTTATTAGGCAATAAGCTTTGCAATAAGCATCCATGTGGGCTAAACTGAATGCTTCGATTTGTGTGCCAAATACAGATCCTGCATTTTAACAACTCAGCCCATTAAGGGGTATTTTAAGCTGCTTCAATAGCTCTCTAGATGCCATTCACTGAATGCTCGGTGTCTTTAAGGTTGTTTTTTTAGAGAATTTCAGTCTGGATGTACATATCTCAGTGATCTGCAATTTGCAAGTCACTAACATCGTCAAATGACATGGGCCTTTCTCTGAGGAAGGAGTTGTTTTCCTCTTTTTAGGACTTACCTGGGGCTGGCTTTGACTTTATCCAGAGCTCTGCTGTTTGCCTAGTGACAGTGCCTTTAAACTGAGAACTCAGCATTGCTTTGGACGTGGACTTACCTTTTGCGTTTGATTTTATGATAAAGTCTGAAACTTTTAAAGTGCAGTAAGGTTTGGACTACAGAATCACATGAAGAGCTCTCCAGAGCATCCTCACGATTCGTGTGTCAAGTCAGAGCTCTGTTTTCAGGCTTTCCAATTTCTAATGTGTCTTTTCTGAACCACAGGAAGGTTTTGTGTACCTCATTGAGCTTCTTACTCCCTGTGAGCCACTTGGCTCTGTACAAGTCATCCCACTTCATGAACAGATACTGAGCTGTGGGACTTGTGGCCCAGATAGCTGACTGGAGCAATGTTATCAGTAAGGGTTTGGTATTGCCAGACCTATGGTAGCTACTCATTTTAGGGAGCTGCTTCACAGAACGAACGCAGGTGAAGAACATAAGAACCATGAAGAATCATAAGACAGAGCGCTTTGAACATAAATTCAATTCAGTCAAAGTTTTGTAGCTTTGGAATACCAAAGACTTGGTTAACCACTCTGAAAAATAAAATTGGAGGACCTTTTAATATTTAAACCCTCCTGCTGCTCCAAATCTATGACCATACCATACAGTGATAGTGTTCTCAGTCCTATTTCCCCTACAGTGTGGTTTTCAGCTTATCTGGGAATATGAGTATATACATTTATTTCCTTATTACATTTTTTGCTGTTCTTCTTTGGCATCTCATGCTAAAATTGTGTTAGATAGATAGCAAAACTAAATAGATTCTGACAAAGGGACAGTCTACTACTAAAGTCCACTGTAGCTAGTATCCAGTAGATTTAATTATTTTCTGCTCAAGGTGCGAATGATGCAGAAGCACTCACCATAACTAACCTGAGTAAGGGGAGGCTGGAAGAGTGAATGAAACCTACGCAGGGACCTGAAAGTCTAAACCTGGAAACATAATAATTTGGTCCAGATAAATATAGCAAAGCAAAGAAATTCACTTATTTCACCTAAAATTTCACTGCAATATTTCACCTGAAATTTGTACTATGTGAAGAATATTTCCTTGGTATATAATAACATTTTCCAGGTATATAGAACATACCATTTGGTTTATTGCTTTTCTTGTGCACCCACAAAACATATGATTTGGAGGAAATGATATGGTCAGAATTGGCAAATGAGTTATTTTTTAAATAAAAAATTCATCTAATAACATCTATGTGTTTCTTCCCTACCTGTGTGGTGGGGGTGATAACGCGTCCCCACCTCAGGAAGAGGCCTTCAGACTGGCTTTTTCGGTCTTTAGGCTGGATAAAGAGTGGAGCATGAAATTGCAATACAATATCAGCTCTTACATCTGTCTGACTATATTAGATGCTTTGAAAAGCAGGAGTGGATTTACATCAACATAGGTGCATTACATTCTCTTGCAAACCCCTTTGAAAATGTCATATGGTTTTATTAATTACTTTAAAGGCAAGTGGCTTGGTTGAAGACATTATCTGTCATAATATTTATAGGCAATACCTGTGCCTCTTGAGAAATAATCCTGGTGGTCTATGACCTGGAAACACTGAGGCAGGGTGTTGCAAAGAGGTTTTGTTTTTTTTTTTTTTGCTTGAAAAAGATGTTTCTGTGGTATAGCATCTCACAGCAATAATCCAGACACCTGCATCTGGAAAAAGGAGCTAAAAAAAAAGCCAAATGGACAATTTCAAAGTTAAGGCATCAGAGAAAACCGGGCACTCAGATGCCCGTGGTGGCTCTGTCCTTGGTGTAAAAAGGTCACAGAAGTTTTTACAGCGATCTGATAAAGCATGCTCTGGGGATCTCCTCGATCCAAGCCCCTGGGGAGGATCCTGAACTCTCATTATTGCAGGTGCCACAGTGCAGCAGATACTAATGCTGCAGCTGTGTTGCCCTCCAGATGGGAAGAAGAGCAGGGCATCAGTCTGGTGCGTCAGGACAAGTTTCATAGGCCTTTATGCGGCAATAGATGCAGACGGGCATCTGCACTGAGGGTTAGGAGGAATCAGGCACTTAATGCCTTGACTTAAAAAAAAGATTTAGGCATATCTGGAAAGCTCAGTAGGTTCCTATATCTATACCTTTGGAAGATTTTAAACCCTTAAAATCCAGCCCTTCGTCTATGTGTTTCTTCCCTACCTGTGTGATGGGGGTGATAACGCGTCCCCACCTCAGGAGGGGGCCTTTAGACTGGCCTTTTGGGTCTTTAGGCTGGATAAACAGTGGAGCATGACATTGCAATACAATAGCAGCTCTTACATGTGTCTGACTACAGCAGGATTTTCTCAAGGTCTGTTTCTTTCACTGGGATTTGTGAGCAATCACTGAAATTTAATTGAAACCGAGACTATGAAGTTTGTGAAGTTTTTCACAATATAAAATGACATTTTCCTTTTGTATTTTATGAAAATATATCCGCCTCTCTTCCAGCAGCTGTGCACAATTCCTTTTATGAAAACATTTTAGAACATGGAAATGAGAGCTGCGCCGGTTTTATGCCCCAGAAACATGCACTCTTCTTCTTCTCACTAGATGGAGGTCCAGTGCCGTGAAAACTGTAGCTTCCTGTTAGTGATGAGGTTGAAATGATTGCCACAGTGATCTAGACAAAGCTTAACAGAGTTATCTGTGTTCTCAACAGAGGATACAGATAAAGGAATGCATACTTATAAATCTGTTAAAGGCTATAATACCCTCTGGTAATAAAACATTTAGAAAAGGGAATGTAAAAAATGCCATAAAGTTGTAAAGATTTAGATGCAGATGTTTAGATGCAATGAAGATTTTATAAAATCCAGTTGTACTGAATTAATTCCTTTTGGCAAAAGCAGAGCTATTTAATAGATCACATCTGCCTGGCTGATGCTGCATTAATCCTGACAGTAAATTGCTGTAACTAATCTGTTTTAATTAGGGAGAGTAAGGGCTGCCACTTATTTTGCTTTTCAATTTTTTCAGTAATCATCCTGCGGTGCCAGTGCATTTAACACTCATCAGTCCTGGTACCAGAACTAAAGGAGGTAAAACCTTTCTTGGGTGGTACTTTCCAATTGCAAAAATGAGTGCTGGTCAACCCTCCCCAGTCTTGCAGCGGCTTTGCCTTTCGCTTCCCAGAAAGTTTGCATCCCCTTTGGCCTCTTTAAACATACCTTCTTATTGTCATGGTAGACGTCTCTGAGACTAATTTCTAGGACAGAAAATATAAAACCAGAATAAAGCATTAAGCAAATAGGGGCTGAGTTTGAATTTTTATGTTACTAGTTCTCAAGCCGATGTGCTTGAGGGTGGATAGGCCAGTGCTTTAGGTGATGGGAGAAAGGGGTCCAATTTCTCCCTGTCCTGCAGACTTTATGAGAGATCAAATCACTTCAGCGCAAGCGTACATAGGACGTTAGTGCCTATAATATCATTTATGTCTGGTGTTTATGGAGCCAAGTTCAAAATCTAGATCTTGAACATCAGATGTTTCTTAGTCTGGCAGTGTCTCTAAAGTCTTACAAAATTATTCACGTCTACAACTCTCAGTGCTGGCAGAATTTTCCTGGTGAATGCTGGGGTGCAACACACCCAGTTCATGTCCAAACCCTCAAAGATTTCACAAATGTGGGGTCCTTTGGTATTTTGTCTAATGCTCCTGCCTATTCTGGACTTCATTTTTTAAAGATGTTTCAGTCTCATCCGTGCAGAGAGAGTGCTGGTTATCGCGAATTCCCTTGTAATTCGTCTACAGTGAGATTTGGATACATAAACATAGGTGCTTAGTGCCACTGAGGAGGCCCTTGGTCACCAAGGCATCCATGGGGAGCAGGCAGATACATCACAGTACTTTTGGAGATGAGTGTCTTCCTGAGGTGGCATCTGGAGGCAAGATGCGACACCATCAGTCATCTAAAATAGCACCGTGTACCTATGTTTGGTCACCTAAATTGCCTTTCTTTGCACAATAAAGGAAATCAAGGCCCTGATGAAGAATCATGTGTTTGGCTTAGGAGTCTGGCATCTGAAAATTTACTGCAACAGCACTAAATGCTTTTTTAGTCATCTCCCTTGGTGGAGATAACTTTAGGAGTTACCTTATGTGTGAACTAGGTGCCTCCGTACTTCACAGAGATGAAAATAAATAACTTGCAGTTTATGAGGTGCTAAGCTACCAAGGAAATACTGGCTGAGTAAATATTGTCATTAAAACAACCGAGACAGGCAGCTCCACATCTCAGACCGGGACATTTCAGCCCTGCTGAATCCCATGGAACTTGTAGCAGACTCAGTGCTTACTGCAAGATCAGGGCTCGATTTATGAGCTGCAAAAAATTTGTTCACTTTGGAAATTAATAAACATTTCCTTTTGCTGAATTTGGGATGGGTAAAAAAGCATTTAATAAGAAAAAAGAGCATGGACGCTTCAATTTATAATCCATTTAGGCCTGAATTCCTTAAAATAAAAAAAAGATCATTGTATAATTTTTGCATTGATCCCTTTACCCACTCCCTTCCCCTCATTAATTTTGATGCTGGCTAATTTTAACCAGAATTGAAAAAAAGGTAGAGTACTCAAGGATGTTTATGTTCCTATTAGTCTAATGGAAATAAATATCAGGATAAAGGAGAAATTTATGACCCTTCTGAGGGAGGCACAGCTCAGTCATTGTAATTCTCTTTCATAACAGCCTCCTGGCTAATAAGGCATGCACATAACAGGTTGGCCTCTCCACATGGACCCAGCTCCAGATGAGTCATAGTCCCTGATTTCTTTTTCCCAGTGGGTGTATTATATGTGCATGTGGACAAGCTGGGGTGAGGAGCAGGACAGGGGTAAGAGACACAATATAAATTCATGTTTCCAGGCCTCTTCTGTTTCTCTGTTCACGGAACATTTTATTTTGTTGTTGCTTCAGACAGTTACTCTTATGTTTACTCAAGTTTTCTCTTTTGCTGATTATATGGTACTTATGAACAGTGGATATTTTCCATGATTTAAGATGCAAGTCTTCTGTCAAAAATGCAGATCACGCAGGAGCTACTTGAGTAGGAAGGCTTAGAGTTTTTCTAGGTGATTGGATGGTTATTCTTGGTGCTATATGAATTATCTTTGGCATGATATATACCACACAAATGTCTGTAAAAGAGAAAACTTCTGAAGTTTTTCAGAGGTAGTCAAGGTATCTTAGTTTTTATGACCCATTTCCAGTTGCTAAGATTATATTTTTCAAAATTATCCTGAACCCATTATGTCTTTTTCCAGATTTATACTTTAGCCAATGAATATGGATTATAACATTATATTTATCTAATAAATTAGTCATACCTTGCCAGTTACTAATTATAAAAGAATAAAAATTTATAAAAATCAAAGTCTTCATTGGTTTTGACTCTGCTTAATAAAGCGCCTGCTCAAATATGAGAACAATTAAGTGGGACAGCACATTATTAGGATTAGTATTAAAAGAATCACCTTAAACAAAAGTGAAAATGTTTTTTCTACACAATGGACTACATGCTGATGACCTGAAACATGAGATTACAGGATTACTAATTTTAAAGATAAATTTTCAAAATCCCTTTAAAATAGATATCTAGCTTGAGCTGTCTGAAAATTGTTAGAACTATCCCAAAACTCAGATAAAATGTATGACGAAAAAATGGGATTTATTTCATGAAGTTCATCTGAGATAAATACACCTACCTCCACAAAACTTTCTCTGTATAAAGTGATAATAACCTTAAAAAGCTTTTTTTACACAAGAAGGAGTCATTGTACAGGACCCATGTGGAGCTTACATCACCAGCTTCTCCTGCTGAGATCTGAAGTCCAACACAAAACCCCAAGCACCAGCTCTTACTGCTGGAAAGCAGTTGGACTCCATTTCTCGTTTTTATGGTGTGGTTCACCAGACTATTATGAAGATAGAGGGAATTACCAGAGCAGTGAGTGGAATCCAGTGCTGAAATAATGCTACAGCAATAATGGAGAAAACGGAGATGTTTTTCTTCCAATAGTGCAATTTCCTGGCGTACTCACATAAAGGGAGAATCTGGAGTCTCGTCCCTAGTCCCAGGCAGTTTTTGAGTCCCAGATATTGGAATACTCTTAGCACACTCTTTGACAGACTAAATTCTCTTAATTGAACATAGTACACTTAGGTGTATAAAAAAAATGAAAGAAGAAAAAGTTTAGGAAAGTATTTAACGTATATAAATCATTCTGCAGTTAAAGTAGATGCACGCTGTATCCTGTGCTTCTTCAAACACCTACCAGAGAAATGTTAAAGCTGGAAAACCAGAAAAATTCAGCGTTCAGGTCTCCTTTACAATGGTGTGAGAGTTACAGTAAAAAAAAAAACCACCAACAAACTGTGAAACACCTCATTAAAAAATAAGAAGTTATATGATTTACATTCAAAGAATGTTTTCATTATACATTCTGTCATGCTACTTCCTACTCTTCTTCAGTTCACTTTAGGCCAGGAAGGTTTAATTTTCTCTGTTGACACAGAAAGGGAGCTAGCCTGTCAAGAATGTGCAAGGTGAATCTCCAGGGAAGGAAATGCAATTATGTTGACTAACATTGTTTTACTTTATTTGTGATAAATATAAAGGCTTCTGATGCCAAAAGGCTGCAGCATAAAGATTGAGTATGAATGATAAAAGAAACAGAAAAAAATAGCTGGGGTATATACACCAAGCCTCTGCTTTTCCCAGTTGCTATAGTAATGTTTGGCACCTTTGTTAGTTATTCCAGCAAGCTCTCTTGCACGATGTCCCTGGGAGATTTGTCAGTTCAGGAAGACTGAGAACAATGAGCCTGCCTCGGATCTGGAGATAGACCTCATTAGTTTTTGAGGATTAGACACAATACCTAGCATAGAGACGGGTAAACAGCCTACAGGCATGGAGAGGAATCTCGGGATGCTTTTAATGAGGCCACCCCGCCTGGATATTGGATTGCTCTTCGGCACTAAGAAGGTTGTAAGGTTGGTGGGTGACCCTACTGAAGCTGCCATCTTAATAATAGCTCTTCACATTGAAGCCTGGACTAAACGAGCTCAAAGGCTTCTACAACTTTGGGGGAGTTACAGTGATATTCAGAGGACCACAAAAAAATGCGAGTACCAAAAGCTTGCTTTTTGCTACCAAATCAAGCCTTCGGACCATTTTTGCTCTGAAAAGTGCAACTTCCAGAGGACTTAAACAGGAGCAGCTCTTTGCAGGTGTTGGTCTTTTTTACTTTTGTCTTTTCACTGTCAACTAAATCATCTGTGTTTCTCTGCTGTTCTGGGAGGGATGAGAAGGAAGTGGCATGCAGCGCTGCCGCTGTTCCTGCCTGGCTTGTGGTGGAGATTTTTTATCTTAAGTCTTTGGCTGATTCAGTGAGAATACCAGGTATTTTACAAAAGATAAGGTGTGTTTCAGTTTCTCTGTGCTGTAGAGAACCATCCCCTCAAATTGAATCAGGCTGCTGGAGACTTTGAAAGCTGAATACTAACAAAAGCTATAATAGTGACAAAAAAGATCTTTAAATTCTTGCTATTGTTTTTAATTTTTAGAAATCTCATTATGGAAGTCTTACAGTTTGGGACTCTCTGCCATTGACCATACTCCTTAAATTTATATTTTTTAAAGTTCCTTGGCCAGTTGACAGGAAGATCAGTGAGGGAAAAGGGATTTTGAAACCTCTGCTGTCAGAGTCGGCTGCAGTTCAGTCCTTCCCCCCTAAAATCCCTTTTAATATTTTTTGTGTGTGTACACAGACCTGCTTGGAGTTCTAGTAAACCTCTTGGGAGTGCTGTATCTGTAATAATTGGACTATAACTCTGAATTAATTAACACTGCACATGTGAAAAGGTGAGAAGCTGTGAATTCACAAATGACAATTTTTAAATAGATCTTTTTTCGTTCTTGAGAAGCATGTGCTCAGTGAGTAGGAAAGCTACAAGTTTGGTAAAACTTTGATCACTTTGGGTTTCTGCATGAAGGGCTTAACCAAAGGTTTAGGGAGCAGTTGAACGGAAACCAGAGATTTCAGGTAGGGCTTCCTTTCCTTCTCAAGTGTGGCTAGTGGTAACTCTGTGCACAGGGAACTGTTTTTAAGAATGTAAGTTAGCAGTGAGCTGATGAGTATAAACTCTTTCAGGAACACATTTGATGCCTTCATTTCAGATGCAGTCCTCATTGGGCACATGCATAAGATTCCCAAGTTATTGGTGAAGGAAACCTCTTGAAAGTTTTCCAGAGACCAGCTGAGGACCTACAAATAATACTGGTGATTGCAACCTTAGATTGCCACAAGAACTTACTCTAAATTTGTGTAAATTTTACAAGTGTTCTAATGTATATTTGTTCCCAAGATCAAAAATAAAAAGATGACGTGTTGGGAAGTAGAACTCCATAATCAGAGACCGCTACTAAGCCTCCAATCATTCACAACACTGAACTCTAAAACCAATGCACCTTTCACAAACTATCTTCCAAACTGTGATTTCTGCTTGTTGCACAGCCCGTTTAAAAAAGATACCCAGCTTGGCGACTGAATGCTTCACATGCGTGGAAATCAGCTGCCTCTGAAGTTTGTTAACACCTGTTTGGAAGCTGGGTTGTGCATGGCTCGGAGAGCATTGCAAGAAGCTGCAGGAGAAATGAGGGGTGGTCGGTTATGGAAAGTTATAGGAAGCTTAAGAACAGCTGGGAGCAATTTAGCTGAGGCTTTAGCAAGATGGAGGAGGAAGAACAGAGAACTATTGTGAATAATCAGAGCTGCAAAGGCTTTAGGTTCAATGTTGAAAGTATTTAGTATAGTCTGCTGCATTTGGTGAAACTGAACTGGATTATTCTTCAATTTTTCTGAACTTTTTAGGAAGCCCATATAATCTGGAAGGATGTGCATTTGTTCAGTAGAGCCCAATAATACAGAATGGGTTGTTTGACTGAAATGAGATTTTATGTTCTACTTAGCCCTTTCCCTAGAAAGGTGGTGACAGCGAAAGGCTCGTTTTGTTGCCCAAACTAATACTGTTTGGATAGGATGGAAACAAACGTGAAGGAATGATACTACCCCGCTCCAAAATTAGAATCCAGTTAAGAAACTGGGAAAACACTTACTGGCAGGAACAAGTGGTCTCATATACAAAAGAACATGAAAAATTATTTTTCATTTTAGTTCAGATGTATTTTAAATATATTTTTATTATTGCATTTTGTTGCATCTTTAAGTAGAAGCTTTATAATAGAACTCCTGTACTTAGTAGGAGAAATGACATTGTAGGTTAAAAGGTACAATTCTCTGAATAAGTGACTTGAAATTGGTTTTCATTAATTTTAATGTGAACTGAACATCAATTGCCTCTGTAAGTCTTGCCTGAAGCTGGTTATCCTTGTCCTATGCATTTTCTCCTTGAGTATATTAAACTTTTTTGAATTTCCAGGCAATGGTCACCACTTTTCAGTTGTTGCTGTTTTCCTACTCTTATCATACCTGCTTTTTTGTTTTGTTTTGTGTTGTTTCCCTGCATGCCAGAAAAGCCTTAATTGTATCAGACTTTTAAGGGGAAAAACAGGGACCTCAGATTTTATGATACTACTGCATTGCCAGCATGTTTTTTATTCATTTAATCTTTCTTCTTTTCTTCTTTATGAGAATGCCAGATCTCTAGATACCAAATTGTGTGTTGGTCCCATTGGCACTAAAAAATTCCTTTTCTAGAATTTGCCTTTCGACTATATTAGCAATAAACTGGCAGATTCCTGTTAGAGTACGTTCTGTTGCCTGCTTTAGAGCTTTTCTACATTTCTTCACAGACATCTGGGCTGTTGGCTTAAGGAGAGAGACACTGGACTTACTGTCCTAATAATCACAAGATTAATCACAGGAGACTTTTAAACTTACTTTGGTGATGATGTAGTCCAGCCTTTCCTTTAATGAATACTCAAGGCCACTTAGAATACATTTTTCTCATCCACTTTTCCAATGCGTTGCTTTATCTTGGCTAAGTTTATATAATTCTAAGTGTTAGTTCCATTGTCCACCAGGCCTCAGATGTTTATTTCTCTGCAGTTTTACATGGGATGTTATGATGGCTCCAAGCTGTGATTTAAGCGGTATGAGCCAACCAGAAAATGGTATTTTTCTTTCACTTTGGTAAATACATGGGTTTGTTTACTCAATACCACATAAACTGCATCCAAGCAAAACTTAATTAGGTGCTCTGCCAGGAAAAACCTGTGAGCAGAGAGGAATGGAGAACAGCTGGTTCTCTCAGCTGTTGCAGCCCTCAGATCTACAAAGGTAAGAGAAGTGGGACTGGCTGATTTCCACCGAGAGAGGAAATAGGTGAGCAAGCATGGATCTTTCACCCACGTTATCTTACCTAATAAGAGGGAGGGAAGGCAAGCTCGTTTGGTGGTAAGTCAGCTCGCAGCTCGTGTGCTGGGTCTAAATCCCTTTCAATTTCGTTATATCAACAGACTTCTGACCATAGAATGTCTCCTATGTTGAGGATATTTAAATTTTAAAAAAATTTTTCTTAACGCAAATATCTATATTAAATAGATTTTCATTGGGCTTTTTGTTGTTGTCCACGCAGTTCTAAAATGCATTGTATTCCGGGTTGCCCAAGTCTTGATCCTTCCGCTTTACAAATTTTTACATTTAGATCTCGATGACTTTGTTTGGAAGAGCTGTTTATGTTCCAAATCTCCCCTTCCTCTTCTCCCCCAACATTCAATGGCAGCTGCTCCTTTGACTTGTTTTTCCCCATGGGTGCACATTGTCGCTGCCATCCCCTGCGTGGAGAGCTGTCGTTTGGTTCTTGGTGTGTGGCACCTGAGCAGGTTTGTGACGTTGTGGAACTTAGAATAATCTGGAGTAGCACCGGCTGAGAGAGCCGGCTGTGCTTTGTCGCAAAGGCAATTTGTCACCTGTAAAACGCTCCAACTTTCTGTCCCATCCCAATTCACCATTACCTTGCACACGAGCATTCTTTATTCCTAAAGGAAGACATCATGTTCTGAGCTTGCTTCAGCCACTTCTTCCAGCACAACAGAAAATGGGAAAAAAGTAGAAATAGGAAATGGCAAAAGCGCTTTCTCTTTTTTTCTTTCTTTTTTTTTTTGATTTTTTAATTACTCCAAAATTAGCATGAAATTCGAGACACCAGTAAGTGCCGTTCAGCAGTGAGAAAACAAGTGATTAAATCTGCATCAGCTCTGGTGCAGTAATGTAAATAAATATGACAACAGGCTGGGCTGGAGTAGAAGATCAGCCTCAGAGGCTGGGATATCTGCAAAGCCAACGCCTTGTATGGACAGGCTGGCTGTCACTCGGATTGCCCTGAGGATGGCAACTGAGAACATCCAATGCAAACACCCTAGGGTGGTCCAAAACAGATTTACTTTGTAGCTTGCCTCATTCCTCAGTCAATCCTATTGTACTCCCATCCTGTTTTGGTTGTGACAAGCAGCCCCTCGACTGAAGTTTAAGCCTTTGGTAATGAATTTTTTTCTCCCACGTGTCTGTCCAACTGACTCACCATCCAGTGAGATCTTACACGATCCTACAATGTGACAAACATCTTGATGTCTCCAGAGCAATGCTTCCACCCCTGGCAGACATTTGCTGTGTCCATAATGTCAATAAGGACAAACTTCTTGCATGCTATAACATACTCCGATATGACTATAATGTTATAACTCACTGAACTTGCTTTAAGATGAGTCTCTGCCTACTGATCAGAGCATCAAAACCCAAAGAACTGCTCCCTTTGCCTTTCTGTAGCAGTAATTGAAGAACGTAAAGTACCATTAAGTTCAATGAGACCTGATTAACACTCAAATATATAGAAGGGAGAAGTCCATGAAAATGTGATCTTGCACTTAGTTGTTATGTCTCATGGGTATTTAGGTGTTTTGGAGAAAATTACTGGGGAGGTGAAAACCGGACTTCTTTCAGCTTTTCTAAAAAAATCTTTATCTGACATCCCATTTAGCAGCCAAATACTGTATTCACATATAGTGGCAGCATAACAGTTGCTGAGATTCTCTATTTATGGCCGTATGTGTTTATAATGCCAAGCATAATTTATATCCTTGCATTTTGCGTATTTAAGAGAAAATTAAGTTGACAAAGCCTATGAAAAAAAAATCTCAATCAAATTGTGTTTCTATGTTGGTAGAATAGCTCTTGAGGAGACAGAATGTTCCCAGAAGATGCTAAAACAAACATGCAAACAGAACTCTAAATTAGGACCAAGGCAAGAGTTCAAGTGCTTTATTTTCTTTCTGAGAAAGGCAGCTTAACTGTTTGCTTCAAAGATACAGATCAAATAAATCCAGAAAGTTACATTGCCTTGCTGAATCACTGCCTGAAACGTTACACTAAATATGTTGGAATACAAGCTTGAGGTCTCGTTCAGGGTAAGCTTTTCACTGCACAGGTAAAAGAGAAGGCTAAACCTCGTATATCAGTAGAAATAAACCAGAAAAGTTTAGATGTGAAAGAAATGCCCGTATTAATTGGCGCTAGCAATTTTAACACTGCGACTTTAAGCGTATGTCTCAACTGAATGGCACCTGTCAAGCTTCACAAACATATATAGGAACAAAAGTTTAAAAACAATACGGGGAAGGAACGCATCAGCGAGGTCTAATACCATCTTTAAAAGAGGGTCATAAGACAGCTGCTGAAGGATGTTCACACTTGTTGTATATGACCACAAGCATATGTGCAATGATTAATCAGAGTCAGGCTGTCTGGCAGAAAACTGAGCACAGCTGGGCTGACCACACAAGCCATTTCTCAAAACCTGGGCTCTGTGCACGGCTTGTTGAAGGTCGTGTACTCCTGCCTTTCCCAATGGGTTCTCGTGAAAGAACCAGCCCCAAGCTGACCTAATTAAATGTCTATGGTGGGAGGCTGCTGCCTCTGAGATGTCTCGAATGAGCTCCTGGAGGAAATGATTAACCCTGTCTGAAAGCAGAATATTGTGTGACATTCATGGATTTGTCAAAGCTTTCCTATAGTAACGTGAGTTTGGGGCACAGCAGAAGATACAACCAGAAGGTTCTGGAGAACGTTGCTGTCTGAGTGGAAGGTGACTATGATCAGTGTTGGTGCTTCTTCCAGCAAAACTACTGGTCCTCCCAGATCACAGCATGGTCCCTTACAACAAATCTCTCTACCCCGTCCAGGATGCTTTCAGTTTATCTGTGGTAACTACAGACAGAAAGATGGACGTTCGATTGGAGGGATAATTATATCTTCAAACCCAAAACCTCATCTGTCAATGCTCTCACACAGAACTTCCATGTAAAAAAACATTTGTTGTAGCCTGGGACAAATGAAAAGCAAACTAAACATTTTCCCCCTATTTTTAAATGAAAATAATCATTACCAGGATATTATAATTAATTTGATTAGTACTTGTTGACATTTGGATGAATACTCTTTCCAATAATAATCCTAGTTCTTGTACTTTCTTTTTAGGAACACATACAGTAGCCCTTGTTTATTTTTAAATAAAGATTTACTAACAAGTTTTGAAACTTCTCAGGCACCATCAGTGCTGTGACAACGTGTTTGGCTCAGTCTGGCTGGCCAAAAGAAGTAAAGTAATTCTTTCCTTTCCCTTTCACCTACTATTCTGGAAAATCCTAAATCAAGAAATGGGGGAGAAGAGAAGTGCATAACTGGACATCTAATCTAACAGGGGTTTTTTCTGACTCTCAGTAGCTATTAAGATTGTGCAAACTCTGGGATGAAGCAATCTGACCACTTTGTGCTGCTAATTCTGAGCAGTAAAGTCACTGTACTTGAACTGGTTTACTACTTACGGCGCTATTGTCACTTTTATGAAAAGAGGAGGAAAAAGCAAACTTGTCTAGTAGGAGGAGAAGGGGGAGGAAAAGAAAAGAGCTACCATTTCGTTGGTCTTGAAGTAGCTGTTGGTGCAGTTGTTCAGTTGCATACCCTGGAAAGCCACCTGTGGATGTGGGTGTAGCCAAGTGCCATTGACTTCTTGAGTTTTGTGACAGAAACTGGTGTGGTGTTTTGTGATGAACTTAACCAGCTCTAATAGACCGTTCTCTCAATAGCTTTCCTTAGTGAGTTTTGAATTTTGAATGGCAAACGACCTGCATTTCTGCTTCCTCATGCTGAAAGGTGAGTTTATGGTCGTTCCCGAGGGCTGATGTGAAGAGCGTAAAAGCCACTTGCTCTGGTTTTCCATTAAACTTGTCAGAGCTGCCACCTCTCTTTTGTGACCCGACAAAGTGGGTTTTTGAGTTCACTGGAGAATGCACTCTGGAAGGCTTGTAGAGCACCAGCTTGATGTGCAGGACAGCGGGGGGCTGCCGTGCCATCTCTGTGTGACCGGGTCCAGATGGGTGCACTCACCTCCCATCCATCTCGTGTGGCTGGCACGTGCTGTGGGACAGGCTACACCTGGAACTTCAGCGGTAGATGGTTTGTTACAGAGTCATTTGGACACAGCAGGGGATGGATTGTGACCTGGTGGATTAGAAGTAACTTTTTGCCTTCTCTGTGTGCTGTATAACTGCAGAGAAGCTGTGCAAGCTGCTTGCATCCTGACTAGCCACACTCGCCTGCACTGAGGTTAGACAGGCTTATTGCTGTCTGATTGACATCTTCTGTGCGTGAACGATGAAGCCAGTTCCTCTAAATTGTGTGGGTGCAAAACCAACTCTCCTGGCTTCTTCCATGTCACCGAGGACAGAGTTTATATCTGTGAATGTGGCCGTAAGGTGGTAGCTAAAGTAGCTCCAAAGTAAGTAGCTATTTCTGCTGGGCACAGAACTAAAAAAAAATAAAATAAAATCGAAGGACTTGCTTTTCATAGACTCACTGGAACAAAGAAAACTCACTCTTTTTGTTTATGAAGGCTGTGGGACAAGTGAGAAATAAATGCGCGCACACACTTATCTATCTCTCCAGTTAACAAGAGAAGGAAATCTGTGTGGTGACACAAAGTGTTTCCATCAGGTGACGATAACCTTAGCTAGCCTGGATTATAATGATAGGCATCTACACGGACTCTACTGTATGTGGCCTAAGTGATGCAAATACTAAGTGTGCTGAAAATGTATCAATGATTTATAGGGAAAAATGCATTAAAATTGTTATGGCACTTTATTACATTAACTTGTCACTCAGACTGTTGTGACAATACAAAAGACAAATAATGAGATATAGGATAGATATATATATATATGAAAAAGGACTTTGCTTTTTGGATCTTTATTTCCTTTTTTTTTTTCCTTTCGGCCAAAGATTACTCCTTTTGATACCTGACTGATTCACGTGGTAAATCTTTAGATTTAACATCATCTTTCCATGACTGCACTGCTACAGCATTTTAATATGAGGAAGTTTTGCTGTTAATACTGATTGAAGTATTACTGTTATTTTCCTATATTTCATTTGCTCCCTTTCACTTTTCTGTTACTTTGCTTGTCACTCTTAGAATATGGTGTGCATGTTTAATATTTGATATTCAGAGGAATTATATACATGCTTTTGGCTTGGTATTTACAAGGCTTATTCTGCTATATAAAGCTGAAGCTGGGTACAACAGACCTATTTACTTTCTGTCTCATTGTGTTTGTTCTTACTGGATTTATTTTTCCATTAATATGCCCTTCTTTCATTACTGACACCATACCCTTGTATGTGGGAAGTTTTCCTCCAGCTGCTACTAGTTATATCCACCTTAGTACCCACCAGGGCTAGTGTTAAGGACCGTCTGTTTCTATTTTATCCAATCATACAATAGAGTAAAAGTAATCATTCTTAACCCAGCAATTCCTCCCGGAATTTACGAATTGAGAGTTGTTCTTGACTGTTTCCATCCTATGTAATTTTAAAATTCCCATCTGGCCACATAGAACGAGGAGCAGAAAGTAGATATGTTTGCAAGATTTCCCAGTTGCCTGATAAAATGCATGAATCGCCACCTGCAGAGCGCCTGCGGGAACATGGTGCAAAAGGAGCTGTCAGGTTGTTTGATCAGAGGTACACTGTGACAAACGTCCACCCCGAGGCACCCACCACCACCCCTTGACTTGCCGTTGTCCCGGGCTCTGGGTGTCCAGCAGCATGTCTGCAAACCTACTTCTCTACTGCTCCTCAGAGGAGAGATGGTTTCCATCAAGGTCAGCGTTTGAAGTCATAATGCTATTGGTAACATTTATGAATGAGCTACATTTCTTACTTTCCATGTTTACAGCTCTGAGAAAATAAAGCAAATTGCTCCGACTATTACAGCAAATATTGCTGGGTAATAACCCTGATTGTGTACCACCATGCTGAAACTGGTTCTGTGCTGGTTTTGGAGGGGGATCTCTCAGCTGACTCTGTACCATGATGTCCAAAGAGCGGTCTTGAGGCTAGAGAAGCTAAAAATGCCCTTGCCCTATTGTATAAATGCATACAGGAGCAGCCTCTCTTCTGGAAAAACTGCATCCCAACAAACCAGTGTCTGATTGCGGACTAGTCGATGTAGTCACGGCGTGATTGTTGTCATCTGCTGCAGCTGGTAATGGAAGCTCCAGATTTCCCAGCTGAGAAACATGCCTATCTATGAGAAAACTCTTCTCACGTATTTGAACCCATAAATGTTTAATTATACTATGTAATATGAAAATTTCTTCAGCAAGAGATGTGGCACTTCTCTTGATTCCATTTTCTTGAGGAAGTTAAAACCTTTAGTCCAAAACGGATAAAGAAGAGAGTCGAAGCTGAGCTTTTCACATTCCTGGTGACCGTGCTCACTGCTGAGCTCTAACATCTGGAAGAGTGGTTATGCACAAATGTCCTTCTGTCCAGACTTGTTTGCTTGGTAGAGTATTAAGTATCTTGGTAGAGCTTTCATGACTTTAAATTGTGGGGTGGGAGAGTAATTTGTTGCTTTCCTGCCCTTAATTTATTGATGTGAGTGAGCGATGTGACTTAGCCTATAACCTTCCCAGCAATATTTTCTTTTGGATAATCGAGACACTCCCCCGCTCAGCCCCATGGCTTCTGTGAATCCTGATTTTTGATCATGGGGCCTCTCTGTGCCTCCTGAAAGGAAGCCTGTTGTGATTCCTCAGGACAGTAAAGTTCTTGCAACACAGACTTTGTAAACCTAGATAAGGTGGCTGGAAACAAATATCATTGTTGGGGGTATGATTTTTCATTACATCCATTGCAGATGGCAGGCTATTTAGTGTCTTTACCATTGCACTAACTGTTGGATATCGTACTTGAAAAGGAAGCATGTGCTGTTCTGCTAGATGGTATTTCCTTGGTTTAGATGGTAAAAAAGAGGTGTAAGGCAGTAAGGTGCCTACCAGCTGCCTCCCCTTGGTGTGAGTTGTCTGGTAGAGAGTACAAATCCCAGCTTGCTAAACGCTCCCACTGTAACCCAGTGAGTGTGAAGGGTAGAACAGGGACCTGACTTTGCTTTATTACCAGGAGGAAACTACGGCAATTGTTTCTGTACAAGGAACGCAGGAGCCTAACTAAGCCTCTGGGCACAAGGGAAGCAAGGCGGGAATCCTCTTCAGCCTAAATTCCTCTTTAATGTTTCTGGCAGGTCTAAGTTACTCTTGTTTATCTATCAGACTGTAGTTGCAGCTGAATCTCCACGCTTGACCACTGCTTTTTGTCACAGAGAGTGACTTTAATTTCAGTAATGAGAACCAATTAGGTGCCCATCAAGGGCAGCATCACAACCTTATGTTCTGACTGAGTCTTTCCTCCGCAGTCAACAGCCCTGCGGTTTGCTTTCTGATGGGAAATCTCTGTCTTCCAGAAACAGTTCTGTGGAAATCAGTGGGGGTCACCTGGGGGGAGCTAGGTCCAGTGGACCTCTCCTCTCTGTCTGACAGCAGAACATCAACAGGAGGAACAGGTGAGCGTTAACAAATGCAGAAAATAGTCATCACTGCATTTCTGAGGCAGCGTGCTCCAAAGGTACAGCGAGCCTGAGTCCGTGGGGTACATCCCTGTCCCAGAAGTGAGGGAAACTTGTTTTCATGCGTGCAACTGTAAGGGTTTGTGAGGTTTTGCGGTCGGTGGCAGGTTGGCATCGGAGTGACCGTGGCCTGGGAGGCCACCGTGCTGTGCGTTCCCACTCGGGTCCTGTGGCCCTTCGCTCCCTCCTCGGCGCGGGGCAGAGGGCACGAATCCCACTAAAGCCCTCTTTTGAAAAGCCTTCTGGGCTTTGGCGGGTTGCCAAAAATATTAAAAGAAAAAGTGACTAATCCCGGCTAATTTGGATCAGACTTTTCAGAGCTTGTCCCTGAGGAAAGACGGGAATTAGAGTTGCCTCTACAGAACACTTACCTCTCCCGCAGAGCACAGCCTCGAGGAAAACTGCCCCAAATGATTATTTTCCTAGGGAACCCAGTCTCCATCCTCTGTGCAGAGGGGATCGTCCTGAATTTGGGACTCTCAGGGCTGCTCGCTACGCTACTCCGTGCTGAAAGCTTCTCTGAAGACAGAATTGGGAGCTTTAGTGGGAGGTTGGCCTCATCAGGTTGGTCGCTAGCAGTCTGCTATGACAGTGCTTTAGGTGGGTCAATTTTTACAATTATCTAACTTGATTTCTCCAAGACGGTGAGTTATCTCCATTTTACAGCTGAGCAACTGAAACATCTACCCAACCTAAAATGCTGACAAGTGGTTGTCACCAAACATGTAGTATCTGGACCACACATTTGCGTTGTGGGAAACGTGTCTGCAGTTCCTTAATGCAGAAGAGATGTAACTGGGACAGGTGGATTTTTGTGGGGATGGCAGGAGACATCTCCGTGAGAGAAATTGTTCCTTTTTGTTGTCAATGATATTCCTGAGCCAAAATCAAGTGAAGCACCTGATCTCCTCAAAGAAAAGGTTCAGGGTTATTCAGTATAGGTCAAACACTATATTTTTTCTTGTGTTTTGTTTTCTGAAATGTTAAATTGGTTTGATTGAAATCTTCTGGGGATGAAAAGGTAAAAGGGGAAGAGGAAAGTGGAAAGTGGCCTGAAAAAGTTTGACACAGAACTTGGCTCAAAGCATTTAACTTTGATAATGTTTTACAGGCAAATGAAAACATATCTTAAATTGAAGGTCTCAGTAAATTATAACAGACATTACCCTCCTCTCTCACAAAAAAAGGTCAATCAGGGTGGGTTTACTTTCCAGTGAGTTAAGAGTTAAAATTACAATAAGGATTTTGTAGGAATTTAAAAAAAAAAAATCAACTTGCTCAATTGTTTCTTGATTTTGCTAGGTGGTTTTCTGCTTGATTTAGTTCCTCAAACTGAGGAATGTCTGAGGCCGTGCTCATTTGCTTGCTCTGTAAGTGACCTTGTCAGAGTATTTTGGTGATCACCTTCATGTCTGTGCCCAGGCTTCAGGCAGGAGCTGAGCGTTTCTTTGTTGTTTTAATGTGATTGCTTCTCAAAGCCTCGCACAGACTATGCATGAAAGGGACTTGTGGCTCCCTTTTTTTGAGATGTGGTGGTAGCGCGGTCTCTTGGATGCAGTAGCTTATTACTTCAGTTAGCGCTAAAAAAAATCTGCAGTGAATCAGGCGAACATCTACAGTCTTGACTAACCTGCTGGAGATGACAGTAAAAGACATACAGCAGAGGCACAAGCTGATTGAAAAAAAAAAAAAGATATCGGATTATATCTGAGAGAGTTGTAGGGTTTATTAGCTTGGATGTAATGCTGTGCGATGGTTGTTTTTCTGACATTGAATTAGTTTACACTGAGCAAATTTGGATTCTTCTGTGCTGTATTTGCTAGCCATTGTGGATGTCTGCATGACTGCTGTAGAGATGTCTCATCTCTCTCTCTCTCTCTATCTGGTCTCATTTTCAAGAAGCTCCGGTAAGAACTTGGGTGAAAAATGCAGAATGAAAGTCTACAGAAATGTTTAAATGGACACCAGTGGACAAATGTTCTCTCTAGTAAGCTAAGAAAAGCTTTCTGATTCAGGCCAAATCTGGTATCCCTAAACCCTCCACTACAGCTGTGTTTTGCCAACTGGATAACACCCCTATGTTACAAAAACTGCAGCTGTATCTGTTCTCCAAAGGTCTTATCACCCTCCTTTCATATCAAAGTACTTGTAACTGGTACTTCTGAATATGATGAACTGAAACTTCCCTTTGGAAATAGCAGTCTTTAACCGTGCTAGGTGTTCTGTACTTTGGTTTAAGTTGCCGGGTTTCCTGTGACCCAGTCCGTTCAAATTTTGGCAATTCGAAGGTGAACAAGCATACATGCACACACACACATTTTCTCTGAGATATTATTAACGAGAATGTAGAGAATTTATTACAGCATTTTCCTGCTTGATTGGTAAACAAGTTTGTTCTGGCTATGAGCTTGAATCCCATCCAACTTTTTTGTTTACAGAAATGATCTCCCAGCTTCCACTTAGGCAGCCATTTAACATTATTTTCCTTCAGCTATTGCTACCCGTCATTGTATAAATGTCACTGTCTTTTCACTTGTCTTCCTAAAATACAATACACTGCTCTGCATCCGTTCTATTAAGTGAGATTCATCAAAACTTTGACGAGGGGCTGAAACTACCAGTCAACTCAGCGGGGTATAAACAGGTACCTCCCCTCGCGGGATGGGGCCTGGGAATCGTTTGAAAGCAGAGACTCAGAAGGCCTTGCAAAACCTTACCCCTTCCTTCCTAGTGCTCCTGTGGTTGCACCGAGCCACTCTGACCATGAGGAAAGCCTGGGATGATACCCACCAGCACAGTACAAGAGCCGGTTGAACTTGCGTGTGCTGAGTTACTGCAGAAAAACTACACTGCGGTGTGACACCCACTGCGCTCGTTATGGCCGGATTCTGCCCTAGCTCTTCCCCGGCCCAGGCTTGCAGTTTTTCTTTCCAGAAAAACAGGGAACAAGGAGGGAGAATGGAGGATGTCCGAGTTCCATCCTAGACCTAAGTTGTAAGCCTGGAGCATGTGTCTCCACCTGTGAAATGCTGGGATGTGATCCTGGCTTTCCGAGTTCCTGCTGCCGTGTGTTGCCTGCTACAACATCAACTGAAAACATGCCTGGATTTTAAATGTGGTAGTCCAGGAAAAGGCTGTTACCTTGCTCTCGCTATATGAACTTGTCTCTGAGTGAAAAATGTGAAATATGAGTAAAGAAAGGTCAGTTGGTGCCAATACTGCGGGGCTTGTCTTTGTATTTTAAGCCTCCGGGAGTTCTCTGGCAATTAGGCAGCGGTTGAAGAAGTTAAATGTAAGCCTTAAGCACTGAGTGAGGTAACAGAGCACCTACTTCCCTCTTCCAAAGTTAGTCCCAAACGGCAGCCTCCCTCCCGGTCCCCTGGGATAACCATGAGTAGAGTGGAGATGAGATCAGGGCTTTAGAGACATCACTGCACCGTAGGATAATGGAGCTTGACCATAACAAAAGCAGTGTGATTATCTTAGAGCTGAGAAGCTAATACACAGGGAAGGACTAGATGTATTTTAAAATAAAGCAGTATAATGTTAAAGAAAAAGTCCACAACGTTAGAAAAGATTGACTTAAAAATAAATCTCTCAAATTTCCATCCTCTGAAGTTTATTAAGGAAAATTGAATTGCACTGGAGTCTGTACCCTGATCATCCTGCAGTAAATCAAATGTTAGCAACGAAAACTGAGGCTGACCATCTGGCTGGTTTAGCCCAGTGCCTTGCTATCCCAGGCAATCACGTTACGTACGCCGTTTAAAGCACTGATCAAGCATCACTTTAAAACCGACCCCGTAGCTGTTCCCCTCTTGGTTCAGGAAAAAGGGTCCCCTGGAGCATCACTGCAGAGCAGCAGCAGCCTTCTCATTCCCAATTTACGGTCCTGAGGAGTCTGGAACCACCTGTAGTCTCTTGGTTTATAGCAGCCATCTAACGCCCTCCATGATTTACAGCCCTCCTC
>JAOXJK010000023.1:79964916-79987233 GCA_025774025.1 Xenus cinereus
CTTTTTCCTGTTTCCTTTTTCCTTTTTCCTTTTTCCTTTTTCCTTTTTCCTTTTTCCTTTTTTCCTCTTTTGTTCTTTTTTTTTTTCTTTTTCTTTCCTAAAATTGTGCCCATTTGATTGGGTATTCATCATTTTATTTATCCACTTACCTGTGCAGCATGCACCTGTTTCAATCAGTACTCTTCAACAGCTGAGCCCACATGTAATAGAATTACAACGCAGAACACCAACAAGAGCTCTCACAAAACTTCAGTGATCACAGACTTCTGACCTATATGTCTAATTACAAATCAGCTCAGTACACAAGGGTGCATCCAATAGAGCTTTGTGGCATTTGGCAGGCTTTCTAATTTGACAGGTGTGCCTCACCAGCAGGCAGTTAATTCATGTCCAATTTGATCATATTTGCACGTAAAAACAGAACCGAAGAAATTACACAGACTCGGGACTTCTGTGTATTGTCCTGGGAAGAGCCAAAGGTACGTTTTCATGTATTCTTAGGGATGAATTTTAGTGCAGAAAGCACTAAATCAAACAATGGAGGAACTCTTTTTGGCAAATAAAGCAGCTCCTCAGTAGTCACGGAACACGTGTGATCAGTATGTCCTACCAAGACACATTACATATGATGGAGAGAGGGTCTCTCTAGTAATTAACTCCCACATTTTTTTTCATTATGATGGGACTCTTTTTAATGCTGTTTTCTAAATTAAAGGTCTGATTTGAGAGAAGATTCATGGCTCATCAGCGTCTAGACCCTTCTAGAAGATGAGACTCACCTGTAATAGGTTTCTTGCAAGAAGCACACTTCTTAGCATACAATTTGCTGAAACAGTCTACGCAGTACGGATAGTCATCTTTGGAAATAAACCTTTGTCCAGACAGCTGGGTTTTACACCCAGCACACACAAAGCATTCTTTATGCCAAGGCTGGTCGTCGTAGGTCACTCCCCCGGAAGTTATCACCTGATGTATGGACAAAAAGGACAGAGCAATGAAACAAAGGAGCGAATTTTGAAGGATTATCCAGTCTTTCATAAGTCCCTCCGCTTGTTTTTGCTCTTCCCATATGTACAAGAGAAGAGAGTGTGGTCACGACAGCTGTTTTTCATCTGGAATATCAACTTGACTGACTGCAGTTGAGCTGAACGTGCCACTGGTTTGTTATTCTCTGGTTTCTATTGCAGGTCACCTCACGGTTTGTAATAAACAAGTTAGCCTGTTATAAATTTCTTCTGTTATACATGTGAATAAAGGCTTAGCATCAGACATGCTCTCAGAAGAGAAATTCTCAGTGCTGGGCTGTGAAGAAGAGAACCAATGCTGGGATTATGGCTAATCTCCAAGTGGAACAGGCGTTTTTCTGTCTCACAACTGAAATAGTATTTTAAGTAGGAAGAAAGGGACAGTAAAGAAGCAGAAGAGGGACAGAAATAAGATCTACGCTGCCAAAAGAAGAAATAAAACGGTATTTATCAGTGTCATCAAACTTCTCATTCCCTGCAATTCACTCACAGCTCTCTACTGGTTATTTCTGAAGAGGGAAATTTCCAGTTGCTCTATAGCTTCCATATATGTGATAAAGAGCTGGTTTCACAGAATTTGTGAGAGACTGCGTAGAGAAATTTCTGCAGAGATAAAGATGAGCTGTAAGATAGCATTTCTACTGTCAAGTCTTATGCACAACAGTGAATGAATGAATGAATTAATGATTATAGTTGGAACATAAGGTGAAAAAGTTGGAGAAACTTAATTAAGTAAAAATAGTGGCACCATCAGATTTCCCTGGGGAATACAGTTTCAGGGAGATAAAGAATAATACTGAGTGATGTCAGGCAATAAAAAAAAATTAAATAGTTCTCAATACCCTTAGCACTCCAGTACTGGTTTACTTCTAACTCTCATTCGCTTTTCCATAAAAATCTCAAAATCTCTGGCACAAAAAGTCAAGACTCCAGTTTGGCAATTTAATCTCTTCCCATAAATAAAGATTTATTAGTTTAAGTAGTGAAATTGGTTTAGCAGTTACGTAGGAGTATTATTTGTATTCCTAGATTTTTAAAGAAATCAATCCTGATTATTTCACATAAGAGCTGCTAACCTCAATGTCTCTAATAAACATAGAGCAGAATGACTATATTTGCCATGTGATCATTTAATGCAAATTAAAGGCTAGATGTAAACACACAGGAATGTATAAAAGCACTTTCTAAAGTTTAACTACTGAGAAAAAAAAAAAAAGAGGCAGCAGATTTTTCTTAAATTAAAAGCTTTTGTTAGAGGTAGAGGTTTACAGATAAACATTAAATAAATTTAGAAATTGTAAGTTATTTGATGAAGTGAAAAAAAAATTTGCTTCCAGAGGGATACAGGTACTAAAGAATAAGTTAAATTCTGCCATAAAAAGCAGCTTAAAACATTTGCCATTGTACATTTCATTACCTTTTTGCAAGAGTAGCAGTGGTGAGCAAATTGCTTCTCAAAACAGGGCACGCAGTAATTCTCGTTGTCTTTGGTGATCAATGGTTTTGTCCCCAGTGGTTGCCGGCAATACTGGCAAACAAAACAGGATTCATGCCAGGAACTTCCCTTAAATTCCATTTTACGGGAACCTACAAAAACCGAAAGCAAATGACACCCTCAGCTATAGCCTTGTAACAAAAGTTTTAAATGTTGGGAAGACTTCTGTTTTTAATGTTGTATCCCAGTATTGTATTATTTAAGAAAGCACTTATCCTCAATTTAATAGGGTTTCTAAGTATGTACTTGAAATTTCAAGAACACATTCAGCGCCACATGATCCCCTGGCAGAAGATGCTCTAAGTTGCCTAAGTTGTGATTTTTAGGCTGTCATACGAATCTTTTAGGGTTACATCTCTGTGATACATTTGGTTGCTCAGCGTTTCTCTCAGGCCAGTCAACTCTGATGATGGTCAGACACACAGGACTTTTATAAATTAAAGATTAATTTGCTTCGATGTTTACTACATCTATTAATAGCCTGTCTTTTGTCTTCCTTAAACGAAGTCTCCTTCACTCATAAATGCATTATTTATTTATTATTTATCTTATTCAGTTTAAGCTTTTTTTATCAGTAAATATATTTTCTGTGACAAAGCACACTACACTGTCTCTTCTTATAGCTCATCATTTCCGTCCTCGGTCAACTGTTCTTTTTATTGTATTCAACTTTTGCTTTTGATTCGGCGTAAGGACAGATGCAATTGCAAAAGACAGCTGTTTGGTTAAATGACTGCCAGAGGAGTTTCAGAGCTCTTAGCTCTGCGTACTGGTGCTCTGAACTCCTCAATGGAGATGTTTAAGTCTGAGATATGCACTTATATCTGAGGATGGTTTTTCCAGTGACTCTCCACCATAACTTCCTCCCCTGCTGGTACCATCAGACTGCAAAGAGAGGGGACAGGTGCTCTACCGCCATTTCCACATTGCTGCTATGACTGATTAATCCTGCAATAGCTGTTTGCTGGACTGTGGGGTTAGCGGAGAGAGAAACTGCTGGCTGCATTTCAATACGAAAGGTTTACAGCTTCCTCCCAGTGAGCAGAAGGCTGACTTCACTGTCTTTGCCCACTGGGTCTTTTCGATACAGGGCTATCAAGCTGAAAACAAAGTTGTTAATGATTTAGAAACTGGTTGGCATCACTGTGGCACTTCAGTTCTCTTAACGCCCTGTTATTCCTACCCTCAGCACTTGCTGCAAGGATTTAGTCTGCCAGACTCTGGGGCAAAATCTGCCAGATGGATATACACTAGAGAACATTAAGGCAAACCTCACTGTATTGTGGTGCTATTCTCATCACATTAGTAAGGAGTGATTAGAAAACATTCTTTTATACTATACCAAATTTAAGCAGTATATCACCCATAAACTGAACATAACTATATTGCTACAACATTCATGTCCACTAATACAGCTTTTACCTGGAATGAAAAGGAAATAAACTGTAAAGAAGTACATAGTTGCTTCAATGCTACAGGTTGAACCATGACATTAGCGACACAGTATTTATACTAAGACATTAATTTCATACAGCCCAGATCTTATCGTTCGGGATTGAGATCTACTGAAAAAATAAAATTCCAGTATCACTGCCAAATTTACTGATTCCCTTGGCCAAAGGTTCCCAAATTAGTAGTCATGAGGCCATGGAAGATAGTTTGCAGCTGGTATTTGAAGTTATACATGTGACCTGTAAAAAGGTTCAAGCACTGAGGGTTGTTCACTGTTCTAAAAGTCAGTGACCCACTTTCCTAAGCAATCCACTTCATTTTGCCACACATGGTGCTGCTGCTTCTCTTAGATGCCTCTGAAGAGGCTGATGATCTCCTGAGCAGACCTGATTAAAAGCTGAGAAGTAGTTTGTGGAAAGTGCAGAATTTTCAGGTTGCTAACGGCAGGAAATAAACCCGTTGTAAACACACCTGTACTCGTATTCTTTTCAGTAAAAATGCCGATAATGATTTGAACAGAGAATGTCGTATTTTGACAATTTAAACAAAAAATATTTCTGAATGAAAGAAGTATAAAGAGGTATAAAGAACGTGAGCCAGGTCTGATACTCAAGGTCTGGTCAACGTGACAGCCAAAATGCAGACGTCTTGTCTGATCTGTCACTCCTGCTAAGGACAGCTCTGTTTGTCTGCCTGCACTCACAGCAGGATACGCTTCCTAAGAGCTGCAAACGGAATCAAGGACTCAACAAGAACACGTTTTACACTATTCTGAACTCCAGTATTCTTTATAAGGATTCATAAGCCCTGTCAGTGCGAGACCAAAGGTATCTGCCTGTCTTCTCTTCACTGCCAGAAGGGTACTACCCACAAAGGAGAAGGAGTCACCTGGAAGCTGTTCTGGGAGTCAAGGCCCTTGTAGCTCAGTTACTCAAGGATGGGTTATAATTCAAAACGCAGTTCCGTTTTTCACCGAAGGGTCCCTGCTGTCTTACCAGGCATAATGGTCTTCTGGCAGTGGAAGCACTTAGATGAATACTCATCGGAGTAACACTCGGTGCACAGCAAGAGCTCGTCCTTGGCAGCAAACGGTTTCTCCACCAGCGAGCGACTGCATTTGGCACACCTGAAGCACCCTTCATGCCAGTGGCGCCCTTTGTAGGACAGATCCTTGGAGAAAGTAAGTCCACGTTAATGAAGACGTTTCTTTACAGTGTTTTTATCCCCCAGTTCCTCCCAGAAATATAGTGAAAAATGGACAGCATTGCAACGGCAACTTGAAAAGAGGGGTGATATAAGTATTCAGCATCGCTGTGTTGGGATATTTTGTAGATCTCTTGCAGAGGCATTAGGAGCTGCTTTGGCACAGGCAATAGTCCTTCCTTTATGTAACATCAGAGATAAGTTTTTATTGGAAGCACCGTTTTATATTTTACAGTTGGCCTTCAAGGGGAAACAAGTGATCAACATTTTAATGTGCGCAGGCCGCCTGACAAGAAGTACGTTCTCTACAGAGTTTGAAATGAACTTCATCTATTTTTTAACGTAGCTACTTTTTCTTCCAGCTGACAATACATAACATTAAAGAAAGATCATATTATTGCAGAAAACAAGCAATTAAAATCTCATTGAGAACAAAATGATTCTTAGGAAGATTATTAAAAAATCATTGCTTTTGTTTACACCTAATATAACTCCTCCTAAAAACTTGGCAGAAAAATGTTTGTTTAAGACTCAGCAGGCTTAGGGGATGAAAAAGCTAACAGTATATGTATGAGACCTCCACTAAGAATTCAAAAAAAGAGTAAACAGCAGATTAAAATTTTCCAAGGTTAAAAAAACAAGGTAAAAATGCACATCCTCCCCTCTCTCCCCTGCCCCCCAAAATAAACCAGACCCTTCCAGGTCTTGTTTGTAAGTGAGAAGCACAAAAGGACACAAATCCAATCTCACTTTTCTCCTTTGCCAGATTCTCACCCTTTAAAGCACTAAAAATGAAATACATACCATGCCTCATTTCAGGAGGTGCTGAGCACTTGCCATTTTCATTTGCTTTAGTGAGCACTCTGAACCTTTCACAAAATAGGCTATCACCCCAGAGCAGCCTGAGGCAAAGACTGGGTGAGATGGAGAGGAGGAGAGCCAAGCTCTAGCGCTTTGGCAGAGGCAGGACAGCCAGCTGTAGGTCTCCGTGGGCCAAATTTCTAGCTGACTCTGGCCTGTTGTACTCCTTTCTTGTCACTCCTGGTTTTTTTTTCTCCCAATTTTTCCTTCCACTCAGTCCAAAGACGTAATTTTTTGTTGATGATCTTTGACATCGGTGGTCCTGCACTTACTTAATTTTAAATTTTAAAAGCGTAATTAGTGAACTCGGAGCACATGTTCTCCAGGTGACTCTGACTGGAGATACGTATACAAATTTGCTGTTGAAAAATGCTGATGGGAGCTTGTGAACAGCCTTCATCCAAATCAGCATTTCCCTTGGATGACTCCTTTACAGTACTGAGCTGCACTCAGACTATGTGCTTTGAAAACCATGAAGTACTTTGGCCAGAGAAGCCTCCTGAGAGGCTTATTTTAATAACTTTCTGACCTTTTATTTCAAAAGAACGTAGGCAAAGCGAGCACGGGGAGAAGGTGAACACTACATACTGAACTTGGCAAGAAAAAGGCATTTTGACAGGTTTCATCTGAACTTTTAAATTCAAAGTCAAGCGTACAGGCTGTAAATTGAAGTATGGGGTACTATAAACCCTGTCAAACACCACAGACAAACTCATATTATTAATATTCTAAAAAAGGGGAGAGGTGAAAGGAAAGCCAAGCCCAGAAACACTAACATGCCATCTGTGAGATGAGCAAGGTAGGCATGGAATTAAGTTAAAATTAAAGTGTGCTTCATTTGCAAAAGACAGAAGGAATAATATACAAATTATAAACATAGTTTCTTTTCAGCTTGACACTGGCACGTCAGCACTTAATGTAAAAGTAATTAAGCAATACTCAAAATATTTTTTTCAATGGATCTCTCTCAGAAATTCCAAAGTTTCATTCAACCTGACCCACTGCATTACACCAGCACCCTACTGTCCCTGAGCAGTCTCTGCTGCCAGTGAGTGACTGGGGGTGAAGGATGGAGTCTGGTTGTTGTCCACACATACACCACAGCCTTGCCGTATATTTGAGGTATATGCATGTACAGATTTCCTCATCTGTGGCCCTGGACCTCTCCTATTCTGCAAAAACAGAATTCTGTTTCTCTCTGCTACGTGTGGACGTACAGCAGCTATGCTTAGGTCTCTTCACCAGCACAGGGATACGCAGAGGGTAAGATACAGAAACTGCCGTTAAAGTAATAGGATTTGTGTCTAATTTAGCAAAAAACAAGAAGTGAAAGCTAAATCTTTACCTTGGAGTCGCACTCAATAGGTTGCTTGCACTCCTCACAGGGGTTGGCAAACAGGCTGTCGTAACACGTAACACAATAAGCATTTTCATCTCTCAACGCGTACTTCCTTCCACAAAGAGACTGCAGGCAGTAATGACAGTCTGTCATTCTGGTGGGGTTCTCCCTGCGATCTGGAAAGACGGAAAAAACATGTCATTCAGTGGATGACCGTTTGCTTGCCCAAATAATGAAGTAATGCTGCTTTACCTGTGAAAGTTAGGACAGGTGTTCCTTGGGCATTTGCGGTGCCCTGGCTTTCTAATGCCAGGCTGTTCCGTAATAAATAGGTAGTCTTTAACAACGTACACGGTGTACAGTGTTACCTGCATAAAGGGCAGCAAGAAGGCTGCCTCAGCTTAATCTAATAGGACTTATAGGTCAGGTACCTGAAAATGAAGCTGTCTTCACATTCTCTTTGTACAACTACTGATATTATGAGCATTATGTACTGGATTGTGAGGCGTGATTTATCCAGAAATGAAGGAATGGAGATAGAAGCTATAGTTCAAAAATTGAAGCAGCTGTCAAGGTAAAAGGCCAAAGAGAAGTGGCAAGCACTTTGTGGTGTGTTCCTGGATTTATCTTGCCATTTGTGCGTTTCTGCTTTTCAAAATACCCCCCACCTCTACCTGACTGAACAGAAGGAAGAAAAGGGACTCCAAGCTGTACAGCTGGGTTTTTTTGCATAATCTCAGCTGTGCTGCTAACATTTGGTGGGAGTGTAAGGTGACACAAGTACCCCTGGATAGCAAAAGAGCAAAATATAAAGAAAAATAAACTACATAAAATCCAAACAAAATCATAACTCAAAGCAATTTCCTTTGTTGTTATTGGAAAAGATTGTTTTTGTCTTACATATTTCTGCATTGCCAGGTTCCATGTTGGCAGTGCCAAAATACTGTGAGACAGATTATATTTCTGTGCCAGACAAGTGCAGGAAATACCACAAATCTATTGAGAGCCAATTGTACGAGTTTCCCATCCTTCGGTTTTCCAGGCTAAAGAGGCTTGGATAAGCATCCAAACCTCAGCTTCTTATAGACCTGCAATGCTGAACGTTTTAAGGATTGTGGAGATGAGGACTTATTTCAGTCTTCTTGTTGCTGGTTGGTCGGTTCATCAGCAATTTGCTAAAATTGGGTCTTGATTCCTGGGAATGAAGGAAGAAGAATCCAGAAAGTTCCCAGTGAAGCAAACCCAGAAACATCTGCTGGACTCATTGGCTTGCACTCTCCATTAAACTCCTTGAGTGTCGCTGAAGTCAGTGCCAGCAATCATAAATTTTAGAGGATTTGAGAACAACCAGGGAAGGTCTCCTAAAATATTTACGTATCAGTGACTTTTGGCAGCTGAAATCTTTGCACTTTGAGTAACAGTGCAAATTAGTTTATCTTAACCAGCTGCAAAGCCTGAGACTAAGGAAGAGAAGCATTTGAAGAACAACATTCGAGGGAGCACTTGCCATCACAGAGCTTACATCTAGTCCATTTGGGATTACTCCCTCATACTTGATTTTATACACTCACTGCCTGTCTTATACCCATGGTTCAGTTTTAAAAAGGCATTTCATCTTTTTCTGGGTTTCTGCTTTGTGAGATGTAATTCAAAATGATTGTTTGAACTATAAGAAAGAACAATTACGGCAGGTCTCCGCTGGCACCAGTGCTTAAGGTCAGGCATTTATTAATCTGTTCCTGTAGGGATAGTAGTAAGACAGTGCAAAGGGGGCAGGAAGAGAGGCTATAATGTTTATCTCTGTCCAAAAGTAAGGATTTGTTCGATTGGCACAAGCTATGGAAAACTTGTTGTTTCTGTAAATTGAAGTTCTTTTGAGTTGAATTGATTTACTATCTTTCTGACCGTCCTAAATCTTTGTATTAGCCAAGACAGTAAAGAAATTAAATAATCTATAACTTGGATCAGTGGGAAACATGCTTGCTTAAAAACATTACAGACGTGTTTTATGTGATATCTTTCAAATAACAGTATAACAGGGCTTGAATCTGGACTTCCATTCCCTTAAGATCAAGCGGAGATTTGAATGTGAAATGAATGAACCCATATATACGAGAAAATGACACCCATCAGCTTGTACATTTACACAACATGACATATGAAAACCAGACACCCCGCAGCAATTCAGTGCACGATCACTACATAGCCATCGCCAAAATCAAGGTTAAGCTTTTGCTCGTTTTCTATATTGGGGAAGCAGGATAAATTGGTGGCTAGGGAGACAATCAAGAAATGTTTGTGGTTAACTGGGCTCCGTATTCAAGGTCATAGGACAGGCTCGAAACTGGGTTTCAGAGGAATTTTCATTCCTTTTTTTGTGGGAGTTAGAGTTAAGAACTGCCTGTGAGGATAACCCCGAGCAGACTACCTTTCTGATTTCCTCCCTGATGAATCAGTACCCCGGCTTCCTAACGCAGTTTCATCTCAGCCTAAAAGTGGCGACAGGAAAATCCTAACAGGGAATGCATGAAGAGCTTATCTGTTATTTCCAGTGGTTTTTGTTGTACAAAGCTCACCAACGAATAACTTCAGATATCTGGAGATACATCTCTCTTTTTTCATTCTAATGAACAGTGACAGGTTTTTAAACTACGGAAAACACTGCACAGCCAACAATTTTCTTCAAAAAATGGTTTTCTTGATTTTTTTGGTCTTTCCAGGAAGCCAATCTCTTCCAGGAAGCCTGGCTTACGTACACATACAAGACCTGCTATTGTAATACTCCAGAACGTCTAAATTTATAATGTAGTCCTCCTCCTAAAAACTATATGGATATGGAAACAAAGTGCCATTACTCCTGTTCTACAGGTGATTGTGGCTGCTTGAGAACATTAGAAGAGCACATCCAAGCCCAGAGTCAAAGCCTGGGGGTGTCCTTGAGCTTCTCCTCCAGTAAAGTGCTCAAGCCACCACGGCTTTGTTTCAGAAAAAGTCTTCAAGGGTTTGACCACGATGATATAAAACCATATTTGGGAGTGAAGCAGTGAGGGTATGAAAAAGAATGATGATTTTACAAATCTCCTGGGTAACCTTTCGGAACCACTTTTACCATTAGACAACGCAACAAAAAAAGTGAATCTCGTCTCTCCCAGCACCACTTACCCTTGCTCCAATAAATAAGTAATGGTACAAGCACCACGTAGTTAAGTAGAATGTTTTTCTTGTGCTTTGATCCTAATCCCTAGAGAAATATGTTTACTTTAAGTTTGCTGGAAGCTAGACTTTGTGTTTTGAAGGTCAGTTAAGAAATCTCTGGAGGTCTGATGCTATTCACTCTCATGGAATGAAACGCTGACTCCAGCATTCCAGCTGCTAACTCGTGTCCTAGGCGCAGGGAAAGACTGCGAAGTCTTCATGCCTTGGGAAAAGAGCATTTTGTTATCTAAATTGGAACAAAGCTAAATACCATTGATTTTTATGTATCTAGTAGGCACAGATACGTGATACCATTTGTAGCCTTAGAATATTCCAAGGGGGAGCAGAGAGATGTTGCCAAAGATGTGAGGATATTGCGACTGGAGTCCCTGGGGTCAGATTTGAAAATGCAGCAGTCTCATGGTATGAATTATAAAGCAGATGAAAATAAAATAACAGAGCTGGCTAGTCTGCCTGCTGTTGCAGCAGATTACAGTAGAATTTTGCTACAACAAATTAGGAGAGAGAGTTTCTGTAGAGTCAAATGGTTTCCTACAAGATGCAGAGCACTAGAAGAATTTCAGCAAAGAAAGCCTCAAGAAAAGGGTTGTGATGTTATGAAACCTGATAAATGTGGGACTATCAAGAAAGGAATGCTTATTTTCTCACTGCATCGAAAAATCACAGCCATAATGTTAATATGTCACTTAATAATTTATCTTTATATTTTCTATAAGTGTGTGTTAATCTCCCTTAGGTTATAGAAATATAAAAAACCCAGAAACATTAATCCTACTTAGATGGGAATGAATATACATAGACACGTAGGTATATACATACCTGTAAAAATATTGTACCTTTTGCTTTATGGCAATTCTAATGGACTATTTGCTGATCTAAATAAGCCTAACATGGAACTGCATCATCTTTTTCCTTAAGAACATATAAAGAATGGAACAAGGCTCTCTATTAAGGAGGCATAAAGAAAGAATGATTGCAAAATAAATCATTGCAACAACACTGAAGGATAAGAAAAACAAATTGATCTGTTAGGAGGGAGACACTCCTGCAAGCTGTCCCAGACACCTGATTATTTTCAGTTAAGTGCTTTTTTTTTTTTTTAACTTGGAACAAGGTTTTGCACAAGTTTGCTGATTTAATTTTCTCTATTTTGTTTCTTCTGGTGACAGCGGCTGAACAATTAACCACATAAATTTGCAAAATACATTAGTGACTCAAGGCTACAACTGCATTGTAAAGCTAACAGTATCATTACAAGGAAAAATTTCTAACAATATCATTATTTTATAAATAAAAGTTTCTAACAAGGTTCTACAAGGAAATCTTTCCTCATTGCAGAAATCAGAGTTTCGTGATTTCTCTGGATGTCTGCAACCCCCCAGAAATCTGTTATTTGTTTATTGTGACTAGACTTAATAAAGCTCCTGACCCTTTGAGACAAAGGAACTCACAAGACATTTAAATGCATGCTGTATTTTCAAAACACTAGCAATATCCTTGCTTTGTCTCTTCCTTCCCTTAGGGTAACTGCAGTTTTCCCAGTGATACCTCTAAGTTGTGCTTGAGCATTTAAGAATACGAAAATTTTTGCTCTTCTAAAAATGGCTAGAGAAGCAATAGGAACAGAGGGCATATATTACACATCAAGTCAAAAACAGGAAAGCAGACACCCAGGTGTTAACTTTGAACAAGGTGTTTTATCTCCATGGCACAGCAGAGCAATACAAAGTCAGGTCCTGGGAGCTTCCGAGTGGGTGCTCTCGGTGATGAAGTTCTGCTTTAAGCAGCCAGGATGGAGGCCAGCCAGGACTGGGCTGGAAGAACATGACTATAATGCTTCAGGGACATGATTTTGGTGGACCGTCCAGGCAAAGAAGGTCATTTAGAGGTTGATCTTGTAACCGCACCACACTGCATTGTACACACCCCATGACTGTAAGCAAAAAGAGCAAGAGCTCTGGCTTAACTAGGGGATCGAGCATCCCAGGAATCCTGCTTCGCCTTAATTGGTATTGCTGTCTGCTTTGTTTACACCACGCAAACTCAAACATCGGTGCAGTCATCTAAATTCTTCCCTTATCCCAGTACAGCATAATTCGCTACTTACCTCAACTTCAAACTAGGACAAAGTAAAGCAGTGAGAGAACCTCGACTAAGCGTTCACAGTGGTGCAGACATCCAGAAATGCTGTTGTGGAAGAGACCTGACTAAGCCTATGTCCCTCAAACTCTTTTTACTAGCTACAGAGTGGGTTGGAATAGCCTAGCCCTACTGCCTCTACAGCAAGCGAGGTATTTCCTTTAATTCAGCCATAGAACGTTCACCAGAAGCATCCAACTTCTCCAGTACAACTTCTACTTGGTACTGAGGTCAGCCCGAGAGATTCAGTTGGCGAAATTCAAACTCATGGCTCTGTATGCATCTCTCCTAATGGATATCCTTCCTCTACTGAAAGCCTTGCTAGCAAAGCTCAAGAATTCCCATCACAGTAAACCCACTGTACAGTGAAATTAGAGGTCACAAATAAGCATGTCAAACACAGCAGCTGAAGGCAGGTTTTTTGGAAGAGGCAGACAGAAAAATTGCTAACTGGCTACCAAATTCAACCTAGATTATTTGCTGGATTTTTTTTTTTTCTATTTTAACTACCAACACGTGAGAGTCAGGGAGTGCAGTTCATCATTTAATACAAGTAACACACCGGTGCCCAGAGATTCCAGTCCAGAAGAACTGACCCTGTTACTCTGAACACAAGAAGCTCGGCCGATGAGCAGTGTCGCTGGTCAGTAACGCAGCTCCATGTTTAAGTCAAAACAAACTAACCGTGGAGTGCTCGGTATTGATTCAGGTCCCTCCCAAGCTATTACCCAGGAACACAAATCCTTTTCATCTGCTCGGATTCCTGGGTGCTGTCAATATCATCACCAGCAGCAGTACATGAAAAAAGTAGGTTTAATGCTACAGCTTAGCATTTAATTTCTTCTATTTTTTTTCCTGAAATTGTTCTTACTTACATTTTTTTACAGGTTTTCACATAGTCTGGTAGAGCCAGAATTTTCTCCTGTCTTTGTTATGGAGCTCATTCCTTCCAGACTACTGTCAGATTACAGAATAAAATGAAGCCATGAAATATTTCAGCTGTGCATTGGTGTACCTTTTCATGTAAAATCCTGCCAGTATTCTCAGTCCTACTCTCTATGTTAAACCATAAACCAGGTTTGAGCATTGCATCTGGTACAAAAGAGCCACGTGCTAAAGTATACCTGAATTAGCTGGTGAGATATATACTTAGAAGACATTTAGCCAGGTTTAAATTGACTAGTTTCAGCTGACTGACTTCCAAAAGCAGAGCGGCCACGAGCCCAAGATGTGGACGAGAAATCATTAGTGAGCCCCAGGTACAATGTTAAAGGAGACAATTTAAAGTAATGACATCAGTGGGGAGCTGCCGGGGTTGATGCCGGCACCGATCAAGGTCTTCATTAATGACCTGGACAACGGGACAGAGTGCACCCACAGCAAATTGGCAGATGACACAAAACTGGGAGAAGTGGCTGATACAGGAGATGGGTTTGCTGCCATCCAGAGCAAACTCGCCAGGAGAACTGAGGTGAGAGGAATCTCATGAAGTTTAGCAAGGGGAGATGCAAAGTCCTGCCTCTGGGGAGGAATAACTGCAGGTACAAGCACATGCTGAGGGCCAACCAGATAGAAAGCAGCTTTGCAAAGAAGGACCTGGGTGTCCTGGTGAACATGAAGTTGACCTTAAGCTAACATGCCATTATGGGTAAGGCGGCCAACAGCATCCTGCAAGGCATTAGGAAGAGCACTGCCAGCAGGCTGAGGGAGGTGATCCTTCCTCTACTCAGCAATGGTAAGGCACATCTGGAGCTGTGGGTCCAGTTCTGGGCTCTCCAGCACAAGAGAGGTATGGAGCTACCGGAAAGAGTTGGCTGAAGGGCCACAAAGGTGGTTAAGGGACTGGAGCATCTCTCCTATGAGGAAAGGCTGAAAGAGCTGGGACTGTTCAGCCTGGAGCAAGGAAGGCTCAGAGAGGTTCTCATCAATGTGTACAAATACCTGGTGGGAGGGAATGAAGAAGAGGGAGGCAGGATCTTTTTAGTGGTGCCCACTGACAGGAGAAAATGCAGCAAGCACAAACTAAAATATAAATGATTCCACTTAATCAGAAGAAAAAAACCTTTCACTGTGAGAGTGGTTGAACACTGGCACGGGTTGCCCACAGAGGCAACTTAGAGATATTCAAAATCCAACTGGACATAGCCCTGGGCAATCTGCTTTAGGTCACCCTGCTTAAGCAGGGGTTTGGACTAGATGGCCTCCACAGGTTCCATGCCACCTCAACCATTCTGTGATTGTGATGGACCATAGAAAGTTTATCACTGCTGAATGATAAAAGAGGGAGGGTGAAAGAGTCCACAGAACCTCAGTATTCCCGTATGGGCATTTGAGCAGGAGTATAACTCTTTTCTTCCATAAGAAGAAAACAGGTCTCCTGTAGATGTCTTATTGAAATTCCACATCTAAGCTAGGCATGTGCATAGTCTAAACACATGAGAAATGCTATTGCTTTCAGCTGTAGTATTTACATGCTTGAAGCCAAATGCACTCTTCAGAGCTTTGCTGCCTATATCCTTGGAGCACAGATTTTGAAAGAAATTTTCCAAGACAAAAATGTATATAAGCAATCAGATTCTTCATTAAAATTAATTTCAATGTTTCCTGATATTTCAAATCTGGCGAATATAGTCTCTAAATCCTTTTCAGTTAAAACACATTCAGCAGAATTCCACAAATTCAGTCATAGAGGAAAGCGCAAAGGAAACTAGTGATTCTAGATAATTTCTGTCAAAGAAAAAAAACAGTTTCAGTAGATTCAGCATTTCCACAGGGAAAAGTCACTTCCAATGTTCTGAACTCCCAGCCATGTGTGAAATTGAGAGACACATATTATTTTCTGTGTTGTCACTGAGTGAGAAACATGATGAACACATCCTTTGCCAACCATTCTGATACTTAGATACGAGTACTGCCCAAAAGCTGGCTCCTTTTGGATGGCAAGGGGTCAGTGGCTTGCCTGCGGTATCTGGTTTACCACAGTAAAGAAGATTGTGTTATTTTTGTTGTTGCAGGCTGGTGCAAGTCAAACCTCCTTTTCCTCACTGATCTTTTTAAGTTTTAAGCTGGTGTTAATTATTACAGCCTAGGATACAGAGAGATGTGAAGGTCTAGACGCCTTCAATAAACCTGACTTCAGATGACTTGGCTCAGAAGGAAAGGTAGGCAGTGCCCTGCTCAGTCATTGCCCTGTACAGAACAACGAGGAATAAAGGAGTGTTTGGGGCACTGACATCTACACTAAATATACTCCTTACCAGAACTCAGCAGGGAAAACAGATCTAAAAATTATTTTGCGATGACTTAAAGACTGTGTGCAAGAAAATGACTATAACTGTACATAAGTTTTTTTCAGTTCATCAGGCAAAACCACCCAAAGGAAGATGCAAGAAACCCTACAAGAAATGGCGAGGCAATAACCTGCTCATGAGGAAAGTTTCCTAATCCCTTTTAGAGGATTAAATTCATGCTCTGAAACTCGAGCATTTTTAAGCTCCCAAAACTAACATAAATTAAAAGAAAAGCTATTGCATCAGGGTATTTTTGGAAGAAAAAGGAGTTTTGCACTAAGCTTGATCCAAAACGCTCTAACACTCTTATTTTTAAAATGTTGATGTATTTTAACAGAAAACATTTGTGAATAAAAGAACCCAGCTTAATGCAAAATGTCAGTTTGTTTTAAAGTGAAAAAAAAAAGTGAAATCTGACTGAAAAATATCAGTCTAAAAATGGATCTTAAATTCTCAACAGAAAAAAATCTATAGCAAAAACTTAAATTTGATTTTGTATATAAAATTAAAAATTTCATTTGGAGAAGCAATTTTATAGTTAAATATGTTTCATTCTAGGAAACACATGGGAATCGGAGATAGAGTCATCTCATTTTGAGAGAAGAAATTTGGTAGCAAAAGGACATTTATTCTGGGTTACAGTTTCTTCAGTTAAAATGGTGGGAAGGTAGAGAATAACATATTGTACTTGCATGGAAATATTAATGTATTTCTCTTCTATTAGTCTACAACACAGCAAGTGCTAAATGTCTTTGAGTGAGAAAAAGAAACATTAAATATTTGGGGGTGAACTGGTCAGGATGAGAATTGATCACTGAGGTCATAGCTGGTCTTTGGCAGTGACTACAGTCTCTCTCCCCCCCCAACCCTTTCTGCCCAGCCTTTCCAGTCCTCTCTCCTGCCCCCACCCTCACTCACAATCCCCTAATCATGAAAAATACTTTTAAAAGTGCTTAAATGAGAAGGAAATTAAAGTTACAGATGAAGCCATGTGCTGAAGTCCTGATATGAGACTTTTACCAGTGAGTTCATTGCCAAAGTGCAAATCAGAGCAGCGCTTGGGAGCCACCTCTGCTACAACAGCGTCTGCACACCCAACATCTGCCTCCCAATTCCCCTCTGTACAACGCACTGAAGTCAAGATGCCTGCACAGCTGAGCAGATGTCCACCAAGGAAACAGCAGCATCTTAGCATGATAGTAACACCGCTGGGCAGGGACACATCTGCCTGACAATGACACAAGCTTGCCTTTCCCCGTGAAAGCAACAGCAATAGGAGAGGATGCCTGCGGTACAGCGGGGAGCAAAGAGCTCCCGGGCCGTGAAACACAGCAGCCCTGCCACTAATAAAGAGGTAACAGAGCTCCAATAAGCAACGCTGATGCTGACTGCAATCTATAAAATCTCAATAAAAAAATAGGCCATTTCTTGTCTTTGCAGAAGCATCCGCTGCAGAGACTGGATTTTCCCCACCCTTACATTTTATTTCAGGGACAGAAAGGAGGATGCAGAGCACTGTGTCTCATGAGAAAGGGTACATCACAGGAATTAAAATCCTTGTTAAAAAAAAAAAAAATCACTACAACTGACTACACAGTACAACTTTTTCTAGCTGGTTCTTTAAAAGCCTGTGACCTACTTTAGAAATGCTTTAAGTAACAAAATGAGCAGTAAGAAAAAGGTGAGCAGCAGAAGCAATGGTAGCATCGAGCTACATTTGGAAAGGATTTTCATTACCCTCTTTTTTAAAAAAAGACCTCCTTGCCCCAAAACCAAACATAAAACCCCCAAGCGGTAATAAAGCGTTTGCTGCAGTAGCACAGCCTTTTCCTTTTCTCTCCCAACTGCACTGTGCCAACCTGACCTAGTTTTCTGAGGAAAAAAATAAACCGAGCTGCAGCACTTTTGTAATAAAATATGCCACCTTATCAAAACGAACCAAATCTAAAGATTTCAAATCTCAGCCCTGTTAAAAGACTGTCATGAGCTAGGTGGCATTACAGCTTAGGAAAAGCAGAGGCTACTGCAAGGAGTGTTGGTACGTAAGATCCCTACTTCAGTTATCATTGTTCCCAGGTATTTAGATTTTTGGGCCCAGTGAATGTCGAGTTTTGCTGCTTGCAGAGCTCCATCCATCTTAGCTGCCACCTTCTTACCAAACTTTTCACTGAAAACAGAGAAGACATGGTTCTGCGGACAAGCCCTGGACTGCTTATTGTGCCCACAGGAATCATAGTTTGTGAAGCCACTGCTGTGTACAGCCTAGGAAATGCTGGCAGCTGAAGCTGTAGCATATATACCCTCTCTTCACATTCTATGTCAGCTGTTTAGGGTGACCATTGCTGTGACAGTCTCCTTTTTGTGGAGAGGAACTCCACGATGTGCCTCCATGAACCTTCCCAAGGGAGAGGAGGCTTCGGGATGGGAAGTCCTAAGGGGCAGGGTCAAACAGAGAAGGAATGGGCAGAAATATTGAGTAGAGCAAGTAACAGCCTGATCCTGTAGCAAGGGCTACCTACGCACTCTGGATTTTTACTGACAATTAACACAGCAGGCATTGCTACAAGACTAGCAGTAACGACCCGCTGCGATTGCAATCTCTTTGGAATACAGGGATCCAATAATAATACAGCCTTATTAAAATACATACACATATATTGCATCTGCTGGGTGGACGGACCATGAAAGGTCTAATCTGGTGGAGAAAACCTGAAGGATCTGGTACTCTTTGTATTCTGCTGCTTTTACAGTAATGAACTGGTTATACAATATAACTGAGACAGAGGGAGAGAAAGGTTTCCAGGAAAGTGCAGAACGACCAACCAACGTGAAAATACAATGTGGGTGTTCCTAAGCAGACCTAATTAACTTCCTTCTGCTTCCCTCTAAGTGTTACATGAATACCTGATTTGTCTTCTTTTAGAACAGGACCCTTGGAACACTTGCATATGTATGTAAATTAATGCAGCTGAATAATTTCACTCAATTCATGGATGCCAAATTAGGTGATTTAATATTTTCTGGATTAGGTTTTTAACCCTGCATGTTATGGTCAGTGTCTTCACATCTCCTGGGGAACACAGGGCACAATTCACTTATAAAGTCTCAACATCTGCACCAAGTTTGCAGTAACAAACAAGTACGATTTGGCTGTGCGTGCACCTCACTAAAGATGTGGAATTATAGCAGGGTGACTTTTTCTTTTTATTCTCTGACCTGTATTTGTTTTAGACATAGTGGAAAACCTCTTAAGTTTAACTATTCAGATGTAAGGGCAGGCTGCTGGTCTTTGGGCTGGGGGAAAAAAAAAAGATAAAGTATTTGGATAAACACATTCTTTTACGACATGTCCTACATTGACTGTTGATAGTAAACCAGCACGTTTCATTCCAACACAGCAAGAGGATATATGACTCACATATAGCTCTAGAAGAGAACGGACAACAGGACTTTTGAAGGCAGTGAACCCCTTCAGGAGTGGTGCTGACTGAAGAAAGGGCAGGAATTGGAGGTCTTCACCTTCTTGTTCGTTCTCTACTAGGGAGGAAAAATAATGGAGCGTTACTAGGTGTTTGAGTATAGCAAAAAATGTTTGGTTTGATTTTTCTGGTTTGGTCTTTTTTTTTTCTTTTTTATCTTTTCTTTAAATATGTGGCTTTGTGCATCAACCATAAACCAGAAAAAATTAAGTTAACTGAAGACCTTTTGAGTCTTGAGCAGTTGAGTAGATGATGTCCTGTCAAACGAGACAGAGTATATCATGGCATCGACTCTGTTTTAACTTCAATCCTCACATCCTTGAGCAGCAACATTGACCAGTCCTCAGAGGGACTCAGCCCTGGGTTCTGTTCACGTCCTGCCAGTGACCTTTGCCATGAACTTGAAATCTCTGTGCCTCTTATGTTACCTGTTCTGCCTGCTTGCGAGATAAGGTCTGCTGAGTAATTATGTGACTGGGTATCCTAACATTTCCCTCAAGCCTTAAAATCTCTGTGCCAGACATTAAACATATTTCTTTCTATTTTAACATAGTCTATCTTCCTAAAAGTGGCCGTGATTTAAAATTAGACCCTGCAATGCGCAGACCATGGTATTCTGTCTTTCTTTATTATGATGTGAGGTTACTGACCCTTCAGTTACTGCCCTGCTGGGATTTTTGTAATGTCCTGGCATGTGAAAAAGTTCTTTTTTTTGTTTTGATTTTGGCACTATGACTTTTAGAGTAGGTTTCTTTCTATGATTATAAATACACTCTATCTAAAAGCTTGTTCCAGTGTAGGGTTGCCCTATTCTGGTTCCAGGAAAATTAGGACTAAAGTTTATCCGAACACCCAAGACGCTCAACATTTGACTCAGACAAATAAAAATCATCAGTAAAGTCTTAGAATTCTGGAAGAAATTTGGTAAGAAAGAAGAAATACCTTTCTAACATTTAGGAACCTTTTAAGAACATGCTATTTAACTCAAGGATACTGTGGAACTATGAGTGAAACGGGTAAAGTCCGTTCAATTGGCGGTGTGAAGCCTGACACGCAGCAATGGCAGAATAACCATCTCTGCAAACCTAGAATGGAACTGACTGGTTTCAGCAGGAGATGATGCTCAGGGTTCGTAACTGACCTGCTGTGGGCTTAAGGTCTGTGTGAGGAGGAGGAAAGTGGGAAGCAGCAGCAGAAACTACATTAATTTTGCTAATTTATGTTAAATACGGTAAATGTTTTCAGTAAAAAGTCCAAGCAAGTGATTAAACAAATTAAGAATCCTGCTACTGTATTTAGAAAAAAAAACCAAAATGTTTTTAGCTTTTAATTTGAAATGTTTCTCGATGTTCTCCAATTTTCAAGCACCAAACTAAACAAAGATTGACAATTAGAAAATCAGCATGAAACAGTTTTTTCCTCAATCTTTTCCCCCTTTTTTTTTCATGCAAATAGAATCCCAGATTTACAGAACTCTAATTATGCCACAATTTGGCATGTTATAATACACAAGTGAATCATGATGGGGCTGAATTTGAAACTTGAGCTCACTTGAGGAAGACTGGGCTCCTGATAAATAGATTTACAGCCTAATACTATTCTGGGCTTCTGATAAATTGAATTATAAGCTAATACTCTGAGGTATTTTACAGCCTTCCTTTTGAAGGTTTCAGAATGCTTTTCTAACAACAGTAATAAAGTAACCCTAAGACACAGCTGTGAGAGACTTGTCTACAGAAAAGGTTAACTACTTGTCAAAGCAAAGTATTTGACTTGCTCAAGGTCAGAGAGCAAACCTGGAGGAGTGGGAAGAAAAGAAGCCAGTCGTTACAGCTTTGCCATTAGCTGGGTCTGCTGTATCCATGGCACTGGCCCGGGACAGTTAAAAGCACTGCACGAAGGTTGCCGGGTGGTCAACCTCCAGTGCTGGAGGCAGAAAGCACTTCTAAAATTAGCTGAAGCAATAAAATGTTCCACTTGTGAACTTTGCAATTGTCCTTAATTACTCTGAGGTTATGACTAATATTCTTACACAAAATATTCTGGGTGGAATTTTTCCAGTTTTGTGTCAAGCCTCTTAGGGCTACAGTGGTTGAGAAAGTTCCTAATTATGTAGGATTTTCCAGTCAATTGGGGTTGTTTCCAAACGGTTTTGGATAACATAAGTTTGGCCTCTTTTTTCTCTCCCCAATGCTACAAACCCTGTTCACAGATGGGGAACTGAGGCACAGAACGACTTGCTGGAGGTCCCTCTGGACTGAATTACGGTCTCCTCCGTGTGTGCTCTGTCCACAACTACACCATGCTCTGTCACTAGGTCATTCTTCCTATCAATTCTGCTATCTATGCACAAAGACACATTACAGGAAAATGAGTAGTTTTCTGAGTTGTAAAGCATTGAACTAGGGCAGCCTGTTCAGATCCATTATCCATAATATGCTGAGATGTGAAAGAATCTACCAGTCCTTATATATGGACCTAGAAAAATTCAAACTCAAAGGCAACAATGGCTGAGAAGAAAAGTAACCTACCAGCACGAATGAACCAGAATCAAAGAAAACTCCTGGTCTAAGAATGGGGAACAAGAAGGGATGATAGCTGACATATATTGTACAATATCAGAGAAGAATGGGGATATTCACAAAAGCTAACCTAAGCCTACTGAGGTTAATGAACAAGGCACTTTTTATAGTTAAAAGAGAGAGATAAAGTCCTCTCCAGGGTGATTTCTAGCAGAAACTTAATTTAGCCATCATTATAAAGGCAACCAAAGGAGATTAGCTAGCCTTTGTAACAGTCTTGTCCCTCACTGTATCTC
>JAOXJK010000023.1:79987333-80001199 GCA_025774025.1 Xenus cinereus
AATTTTATGTCACAGGTTTTTATTAACCTGTTTTTCAGATATCAATTCAGTGCTTTTGGAGTAACATTTGCATATTTCTACAAAACCATCCCTATTTAATCTCTCTTACATTCTACAGGAAAATACAAATGTATGGGACAAGGAGTTCACAGCCTCCTTTCTCATTAGTGCTGGGAGCCCTGTTCCCAGAACGATGAACGCCGCTGCGGGAGCGCAAGTGGGGCGTCAGCAGCATTTTGCTGTGCCAACTCCCCAACCTGGGGCTCTAGAGATTTCAACTGAAAAGTCGAACTGGAAATGATTAATTTTACGAGCATCCTAGAATTAGACAATAGGACACCATCTTACCCTTAACTGGCAGGGAAGCGCGCAGAAAAGCTCGGGTCGGTTTTGTTCCCCAGGTGATCTACCAGCCCAAACAGCATCTAGATCTTGCGTAGCCGACGGGAGGGCTGCTCATTTGAACAGGATCAGAATTCCACCCTCCGATTTTGGGCTGGACATTTGGAAGCACGCCGGTTAAGATTTTTCACATTTCTTTCTGTCTGTCCATGGTTAGGCAACACTAAAAGTTTTTAGCTTTTTTTTTTTTTTTTTGAGAAGTAAAACTCAGATACTGAAAAAAAATGAAGCAAGCCAGGCTTATTGGTATATAGCCCACAGAACATATGTCTTACTGAGTCAACCAAAAATATACACTTCGTAAAATATGACTGCCTGCAAATAACCTGGAGATACCACAGGTCACCACGGATCAGAATCTCTTTCAAGCAGCTTTTGATTTCATTTTGCTCTAATCCTACAGGAAGGTTAGCATGCCATCTTAAGTTTCTATTCATTACAGAACTTTGAATCAAAGTGACTTTTGTGACACCGCAATAAAATTACATGGCAAGACCATCAGCAATCTGTTATAAAGCTAATACATAAAATCTGTTACAGCCTGTTCTGTTAAAATGCTCTAGAAATGTTGACTCATCACACAATCGTAAGAAATATATGGGTGAAAATATTAACCACAAACAAGAAAAGGCACATGAAACTTGTTTTCTAATTGTAAGAGGTCTTGTGCTCAGCTCCAGATATAAAACCAGACCTTTGGGAAACAGGGGCAGTTGAAGGAACATATTTTCAAACATTTATATTATTCAAATGGAAATTATATTTGATAGTTTTGTCCAAATTTAATTTTAACCTCATTATCAAAAAGACTGCCATTATGAAATCAGGTAGCAGTACAATTAATATACACAGATTTCAATTTAAGGAATATTTCTCCTATTACCCATACGTCTTTTTTAAATTCTGCAATATAGGCACACATTTCCAGCATCATTTCAATAAACAGTGGTATATCCTTCCAATAGTACCCTTTCTCTTCAAATTTCAACCAAAATTATGATCCTAAAAATGTCATAGCTAAAAGATAAAACAAAGTATCTTACAGAGGGAGGTTTTGGAGGTAATACTTGACTTTTATAACAAGTTGAAATAGTGCTATGAACACCAGCTTGTAAACTGGTTTTACTTCAATAAAAAAGCTAGAACAATCCATGTTAGGCATTAAAAGTAGTAATGGTAGAAAAAAGTGACTTACCTTATCAGAAAAGACACTATCTAGAAAGTTTTCTTGCAATAGCAAATAGCTTTGAAAGCTTAATAAAAATGGTAATTCAAATGTCACAGGAAGCAGCATACACTTTTTTTTTTGTAGGCTTGATTTTTTGGAGTACACAAAATTAATCCTCATCCCATTGCAACGGAAACCCCAAACAATCTGCCCATAAATTAATGAGTTAGCCAATTAATAAAATGAAGACAATTGCATCCAAAAAAGTGTGGTATTTCTTTTGGTACACAAAATCAAATATTATTGATACACGTGTAGAAATCTGCATCTAATTTAATGAGGTTTTGTGCCTGAAGAAGAAAGTTCCTGTTTACTTGCTCAAAATTTTAAATTAGATACCTTCTATAGTACCACATTTAAACATCAAAAAATAAAGGAATAATAGAAAAGAGCCTCAATACTCACATTTGGGTTTAAGCTGCTTCTCTTGGTAACTTTTGCAGCAAAATAAAGGAAGAAATAATTACACGCCTTCACAGAAACAAGCATTCATCAAGTCCAAAAGAAACAGAACGCTTTGCCAGAGCTATTTGAGGGTCCCATCAGAATTTGGCTGGATGGAGGAAGGCTGAGGGTCAGTTTGTTTCCCTTAGACCTCATGACATGCAAATAGCTGGCTGTCTCACCACTGAATCAAATCATTCCTTGACATACTGTGTTTACAAACTGCAAATACATACCACGTAGGAGGTTCTTAAAGGAACATATTTCAGACTGTTCTCAAAAGGAAAAAGGTATTTCTGCTAAAAAACCTAAAGAATCAACCCCCCAAGAAGTCCCAAACTGTTTAGTACAAGAAAAAAAGGAAATTAAAAATTAAAAAAAAGAAAAAAAAAAAAAAAAGATGGTTTCCCAGATATACTTTGGTCCACACATAACGAACCCAAGACCTCCTGTGGGCTTTTAAATCAGAAAAGAAATAGAAAAGTCATGATTACTAAAGCCTGACTGTTGTGTACAGGAAATGGGGGGCAGGGAAAAACACTTTTTCCATTTCAGAAGAGACTTTTGGGGACCTGGCAGAACTCCTCTGACACTACTAAAGCAGTTTCTGGGCTAGAATGATTTGATGCTCTTCCAGCATGCAGGAAGGTGTTCACACGGTGTTACCACCAGAGGGGCAGCATAGCCTCCTCTGGGTTCTAGGGTGGGGGTTGAACTAGATGACCTTTAAAGGTCCCTTCCAACCCAAACTAGTCTTTGGTTCTCTCTATTTCTCCATTCTGGGCTTCTTTGAACTGCAGTCATCTCTTTTATTTTTGCTTGGACAGAACAGCATCCTGACAGTCTACTACAGGCATGGAGCACACAGAAGTGATTATACTTTGCGTAAGGCTCCATGCAGACCCTTAATCAATTGCAGCTGAAAGGAAGGATATTGTGTCCATTTAAAAAGGCAGTCTGAAGTTATGCAGAGTGAAAAAAAGGATGGCTGCTTGTGGTATGAACCACAACTGACCTCCAGACAGATTTTTCCACAAACAAGAGCCAATAGATCTGAATCATTTAGTCTATAATGTCAAAAGGGTGGGAACCGCTTTATATTGCAGACAGAAGAGGGAAGAAAACTTTAAAATGGTTTAAAGATTTATTACGTTATCTGAAGACTTTGGTAAAATTGCCAAATCTTGACAACATGTCCTGGAGGTTATGTGTCCAGGTAGTACCTTGCAAGGTACTATATCAGATTGATCATTTCATTATTATTGCCAAGAATTCATGATCTCTATTAGTAGCTGACTGGTTTATTAAACCTCTGTAGACATTTTGTCATCTACTCAAACTAGATTGAATTCTTCCCTCCTATTGTTACACACTTTACTTATACCAAACTTGATTTTTCAAGCTTGCGATTTTTTTCAGATTGAGGAGAGGACACGTTAGTTCTGAATTTCAGTCCAGAATGAGAATCATGAGTAGCTTTCTCTTCTCTTTAATTCCAAAAGGAATAAAAAAATAAAGTACCGTTCTTGACCAAGAACCTTTTTGAAGATCACAAAACAGAGAAACACAAAAGTATTATCCAAATGGATCATTGGAAAGAGCTAATGACAATTAGTTCTAATAAAATACATTCTTTCCAGAAAGGATGAGAAGTACAGACATCTCCTCTAGCATATAAATTTCCTTAAATTTCAAAGATTACCCTTAAATTCACCTAATTCTAGAGAGATGCACCTAAAACAGAGTCAGAGTTTTTGCCAACAGATGCAAGTTGAGTACGACTGAAGAGAGAAACAAAAACTCCTGCTTCTTCAGAGTATCAGTTTTAGGACATCTCATACAGTTCCCACATCTCTTCCTGATCTCCTGAAACAGAAAGCAGCTTATTTCATCTGTCCCCAGACATGACCTGTCCTGACCGAGCTTCCTCTTCGCATTGAGGATTTGGGAAATTCAACAACCAAATGGTGTTTGTCTTTAAACTTCTAAAGTTGCTCTTCCTACTTAATTTTTTCTTGTAGTTTTTTTTTTTTTTTTTAAAAAAGGCATTCCTTAACAAAATTAATTAATTAACTTGTTGTTTTCCTGAGAAAACATCTTTGGCATTTACTGAATATGTTTTGTTATTTGGTTCTGCAGAGAAAGGAATTCTGCTCTCACAAGTATCCTGTTTATCCAAAAAGCTTCAGATAATTGCTGTTTTCTATGTTTAAAGTACAATCATCGCTCAAAGTTTAAGAAACACATATTTGGAGGCTCAAAAAGCACTCAAGGGAAAAATCACCACATGCCTTTTTCTTATATTCTTCCCTAGGCATCCACTTTTGGCCCTTGCTGGAGACACAACACTGGGCTACACAGACCTTCCATCTGACCTGGTACAGTCACTCTTGTGGCTTCTGCAAGGGTACTAAACTTCTTATTAAAAAAAACCCCAAAAACCAAAAAAACAACAAACCAACCCAAAATCTACCCAGTTTTGTAGAAATTTCCATTTTCCTAGCCTCAGGAAAATGTAACTGTTACTTATTAAAAAAAATATTCAGGCAGCCACCAGTGCATCAGTAGCCTACCCATGAGAACAGAAGTGCTGTGGTTTTATCTGAGGAAGCTCTAAGATGGATTCTCACAAACAACAAATCCCAGTGCTATTACTTAGAAACTCAGAAACTTGTGCCAATTATTAGATTTTTAAGAAGCTGCCAAACAAGAGAGTTGGAAAGAAGGCTGCCAGTTCTAACAGAGCAACAGTTTGCTTATTTCCAGCAGACCTGTGCAGCACCAGCTACAAAAGTCATATTTTGCCACTTAAAAACAGGAACAGGAAAGGCTGTGGCTGATGCACCCATTCCAATTTGCTGAGAGCAGCAGCAAAAGAGGCTACGAGATGCAGGTCTATAAATATTTGTGTATATATACATCAGCTTTAGAAGTCTATAAAAATATAATGGTGGTGTTTAAATGCCATAGGTGAAGGGCATGAGAGGCTGACACTAAATGCTCAAACCCCAAGTAAAAGTGTTAAGTCGTATACTCTGTATTGCCTTTCATTCTCCTAGATGCTCCAAAGGGCAGTTTTGTTTTGCGAACTGAACCTCTGATTTCTAAGACAGGATTACTCTTCCTCCTGCATACATTCCTCCTAGGGAGAGGAAAAAAAAGCCACGAATTAGCAAAATATTCAGGAAATTGTGAATATTCCTTTTCTTTCTCTTTCAAAATACTTGCATTTAATGAACTAAAGACTGATTTTACACAACAAAAATATCTGGGAAGTTTTCCAATCTAAGTTTCCTTGAATTCCATTAGTAGCCAGAAGATATCTCTGAATTTTAGTGCTTCCCTCATATCTACTTTGAAGAATGTATTTTTTCTTATCATTCTTACATCATTGGCTACAATATAGAAAGTCTAACACATGATATAGTAAATTTTATAAGAAGTTCATTATTATTCCAGCATAAACCAGTATCAAACAAAAATACAGGGACACAGAATGGCATGTTAAATCGAACGGTGCAGATTACCAATTGCTGTTTGAAAGCTCTAAGTTGCACGATGATCAGCCATCAGTTAAGTCAACAGAATGCATTTTAAATACTTCATCATTTAATGTTATTAAAATAATTTCATATTTGCATACAGAATGTCGTATGGCATATTATTTACAAAATAGCTCACTGTCATATAAAATTGTTTACATTCAGTATAGGAATTTAATAATTATTCTGGCTAAATAACAAGAAATCAAACCTATTCCCTGTATGCAAACTCCATTCCTTAAACAAAGTTAAACAGCCTGAATATTTTTCATCTCTTACTCCTCATTGTTCTTTACTGTCAGATGTTAGTCTCCAGCCAAGGGAAGAGAAACAACCACCTTTGCTTCTGCCTTACAACTGGGAAATTGTTTTGCCTTACAGTTGGTGAAAGATCAGCATTGACACGAACATTGTTAAACATTACTGCCTTTTATATATGTATAAAATTCCATTTTTTCCCTTACCAAAATTGACTTAATCTTTATTAATCTGTTTCTGAGCTTCCATACTTGGCCTCTTCAGCTTTAATTTGTTGCAATTTCGGGTTTGGATATATTTATTGTTAAGCTTATAGAATACGTGAACTGTTGGGAAACAGAAATATTTGAACAGATTAGGGCTTGCACAGAATTTGCTGTCTTTCAGCATCCAAGAATTTTGGCAAGAATGAGCAAATGACATTTTTAGCGAATAGAACTCTATTTCTTCTCTTACTAATCAAACTTTGTTTTATGCAAAAACCTGAAATTACACACATGAAATCAATGGGCATTACTGAAGTAATACATCTAAAATATCTTTGGTTTGAAAATTAACTTCTCTCTTAAAAATAAGTTAGAAGTATATTTGACATTCAAGAATTATGTCATTAACAGTGGCAGAACTCTATTTTACACCTTTCCTGAAGACATAAAGTACCGCTTACTTAAAAATAAGGCTGGTAAAAAACTTGAGGGAAACATTTTAGCCAGTATTTCACTCTACGAAGTTTATGTAGAAAGATCATAAACTAAATTCTTTTCAAGAAACTCAGAGGATAAGCAGAATGCCACACGTTCTCTCAAGGAGCTGAGAGAATGCAAGCAAGTGCTTCCAACTGCTATGGGAACCGGACTAAGAACTCGACGAGTCTGCTGAATGAACATATAGTGTGTAAAACACGGCAGGAGAAACACTCCCAAAATACCAATGCAAAAGGGTATCACCTCCTCTGTCCCAGCTGCAAGTTTTAAACGACCTGCTATTGTGGACATGAACAGAATACATTAATAGTATGAGTGTGCTGATTTTCATAAGCTTTCAGTACATTTAGAAACTCACATTAGTACTGAGGCACTTCTAAGTTTAGCAACACACACTTGTACTCAGTGTTTTTACTGTTGTGATCTAGTGAACAGAAGCTGAGAATATCCACTAATGATATCAAAAGTAAAAATGATCTTTCATTGGTATACTATTAGGTATATGTTTCAAAACTACTCTTTGAAATTAAGGTACACAGGCTTATACACAGTTATATGCAATCCTGTAAATCCAAATCAGAGAAGCAAAACTATAAGCCTGTGTGTGTATGTAACAGGACACACGTTATTTGAAGAATAACCATTTCTTGAGGTCTCACATGAAGATGCCAATTAAAAAGCAAAAATTTCATACCTGAAGTGTCCACAACTGTGCTCTGTCACATCTACATTTAATGTGCATTACACGTACACTGTAGGCGCACACAACAAAACTCCATTTGCCACAACCACCCAACAACCGTGTCCCCTGGCTGTGATTTCCAACTGTTAGAAGCCAAATTTTAAAGTTTGTCAAGCATTTTCTGTTATCCTTCCCTTCAGCATAAAAAAAGTAACAAACTCTGCCTGTATCATGGATGTGGATGCACTGAACAGTAATTTTATTCCTCTGTTACAGAAGATTTCCTAGGTCTGAGAACAAGATCTTTGATAGAGGTAGTGATTTCCTGGAGCTCTTTTCGAATGGTATCCGCTCCTTCCTCCTCTTCCAGGTTATCTCTTGTGTCACCGTCTCCCTGATCAGTTTTCTTGGTCTGATTGATCAATTGTTTCACTACTAATCCCTGGTATTTGACTAACAGAGAATGCTGATCCTGAGGGTAAAAAAAAAAAAAAGAAAAAAACCAAAAGAATGTCAGTATCATGGAGAAGGTACACAGATCTTTAATTAAAAATTAAATTTTTAAAAAAGCTTTCTCCCATTCTTGCCTTAAGAGGGTTAGTGATAACATAAATATATTTCCATCAAGGTATTTTGCAACCTACATTCTGAGAGACAAAGAAGCAGAAAAATGAAAGTGTACCCATACTGCAAGAAGAGGACAATTAACCACTGAAGCAGGAAAGCAATGCACTGAGTAACCACCACCAGTTTTGGCAGATTAGAATACAGACTTTCAATATTTTTATTTTTGAAGACGTATGTCTTACTTTAAAACTGAATTAGAAAAGTTTAAACAGCAACCGCATTCTAGCTGGGAGGAAAGAGAGCGTAAAAAAATTTCAGTTAGAAGAATTACAACATCTCCCAATACATGTCCGTCTCAATGCATAAATGCAAAAGCTACAGTACTAGTAACGGATTGATTTTTATTTTTATTAAAAAAATATTGCAGACAGATTCCTGAAATAATAGGTTTGAAACACAATACAGATCAGAGAAATTGTATATTCTGTACATAAAGTAATGATTAGACATGACACGCAAAGGTGCCAGTCTTATGCAGCAGAAATAGTATAAGGCATAACTTTTATGTTCTGTCATAGAAGGAAGGTACTTTCCCCTTAAAAAGCTAGAAAGGAATACCTCTGGGATCTTGCCACTTAGGAAATTAATGATCTGTGGAACTGATCTTCCTGGTGCATGAAGCATACAGTGGGTTGTAAACTGAAATAACAGCACTGATGTCAGGTGCAAAACAAGAGCTGGATCTTCTGTGACTTTCAGCTGTTCAATCAGAGCTTGTCTATGCTGAAACAGGACTTGCCTAAAGAACAGGGACACATTATATAAAAACATGATTCTTGTTCTGTCCTACAGCAGTTGATAAAGCATATCTAAAGCATATCTAAATTCAATTAATTTTAATTTTCTTCTTTGACTGTTCTTTACATGACATTCCACATTATATAAAAGAAGAAAAACCTAGCACTGGTGTAGCTCAGATTTTGAAAAGCCTCCTAGAGAATTTATAACCTGATATGTTGTAGTAAAGAGTCAGTCAAGCAAATTAGCTAAATATGAACCCTCCCCTCCTCCTTCCCCCGCGGAATTAGGACTGCTCGGCTTTGTACTTTTCAGTTAAACAGTTTGGAAAGAAAGACTGCCTCCCACATCCTGTGTGACTGCTACCAAACTAACCATCTGACATTTGATCAGCAACAGAGCTACGTTTCACATACTGTGCATAGAATAAATAAAATTAAGGTACCTTTCCTTCTTTTTGTCTCCTTTTTTCACCATAACACCACAAATATCCACTGCAGAATCAAGGCATGAAAGAAAATCTTCTATGCTCTATGAAAAAATGATATAAATATTTAATCTATGTTAGAAGACTATAAAAAAGGTTAACTACTGTTCACAATTAATCACACAAACAGATGACTGGGAATACATTTGGAATAAAATACGGAAGAAAAGAAAAAGTATTTAGTAGAAATTAACTTTATTCATATTCCAATAGTTCATATACTTAAGTACTAAAACTAACTATAATCCATTAGTCTTAAAAATGAAATTAAAAAAAGAATACATGTTCTACAATTATTTACAGATTTTTTTTCTTAAGAAACATATGGCCTTTCACATAATCTGAAGGTTTTTTTTTTTTTAAATATCCAGGGTTTCACTAGTTAAGAAATACATGGGAGAACAATCAGGAACAAAACACAAGACACATCAACCACTTTAAACTGGCAGATTCTCTCTCAGCTTTTACTTTTTCTCACCTGCACATAAAAGATACAGTGGATTCCATCTGGAAGCAAAGAGCCAGGTGACCATCAGTATCAAAATCTAAGATCACGTTTTCACCTCTTAAAATTCACAGATATGAAAACGTACTTAATCTCACTGACTTGCACAAATTCCAAAGACTATTTTGCCTTCATCCTTCACAGCAGCAGGAGTTACGTACTACACTCTGTATGTCACCTGTTTATTAGCATCATATCAGTACAATGGGAAATCTGAACTCAAAGATTCTGGATCACTTTACCTTGCCATTCAGAGAAGTATGCAGTTTAGTTAAAGGACCTTTGGTGTCTTCTGGCAATTTACCTAAAATCTTGGTCCGGCCCTGTATGAGACAAGAATGGAAACAATCCATGATAGTAATTACCATTTTAGCTGCAGCTATATTTACACAGAAGACAATTAAATACTAAAATTAAATATTACCACTGATCTACTTGACACTGTTAAAAAGGAACTGTTATCTGTGTACCTCACTTGTGATTGTAGAATAATTTTCTGTTGTCATCATTGACTCAGATGCTAGGAAGTTGAAAATAAGATTTGTAATGTCTGTACAGACAGTCTTCAACAGATGTTTAGCAAGGTTATTCTGAGTCTCATCTGTTAAAAGAAATAAGTGATTAAAAGTAACTCATTAGAGTTATCTGATTCCTATGACAGTTATCACAGCACTTGCTAAAACGTGGACTCTAACAACCATGAGTAGTATGAGAAAGATGTCTGGATACATGGAGCTAACATCGCTCGTTTGCAGTTGCTTATGGAACATTCTTCAGTGAAAAATGTGGGCTTTCAGGTCTGTAAGTGCATTTTAATGCACAGTTAGTATTTCAAACGTGCATTTGTATAAGCGGTAAACTAGTCCCTGTACAATCCTCCTGAACCACAAATCAACCACCACTACTATCTATCAACAACTAAAAGGTACATAAAGGAAAAGTCTACAGGACAAGGAGTTAAACAGAAGAGCAGGCAGGTGACTTAAGACCAAAACAGTAGAACTTTAGAGAAAGAGGCTACAGAACACATGTACAAGAACAGAGGCTAATGGAAAATAATTCCATTTATACCTAAACATGGGAATGTTAGGGGAAGGGGGTGTGTGTTTGCTACTGTTTCCTTTTGTTATACGTTTTCCACAGGGAAACTTCTAGAAGAAAGCTCAATGTAGCAGAGAATGTTGGAAATGTCTACAATATTTTCCTGATGCTTCTTTTCTGTCACAAAATAGAATAGGTAGCTAAAGAAGACACCTTACAAAGTAACCCACTGCAAAATGAATCTACACCTTTTTTAAAAACTACCCTCAAGGAGCAGCTCCTTCAATACCAAACCTAAAAGAGGTTTTAACAGGGGCTTCTTAGAACTGGGTAGTATTCAGTTTGTGCACAGGTGACAGAATGAACAAAGCTTACTCATTTTTTAAATTTTTTTTTTTCCCCATACAATTAAAACTGGGAAGCGATGCAAACACTTTTAAAGGAAGGACAAAAAACCGCAACCATCTTGACAGAAGATATAACAGAGTACAGACATGAAATAAAGAGAACGTATTTCAGTAAGTGTGCAAAGCAAGGCATTCCAGCATAAAGTGAATGTTAGGCAGCATAGACACATCTCTAAGTTTTTCCTTTTGAAACTGTTGTTCTTCTTTGAACTTGAATGTAGCTTCAGGAATAAATTCAACATCCCTGAAGGAGCATCTTAATTTTTTAAAGTATGTATTTATTGTACCTGTGAAATGCTTTGTTCCCTTTTCAAATAACCGAATGTTGTTGTACAAGTTTGAGAATTCCTCCTGCAAGTCCTTCATAGTCTGTCTTCTGCTCGCTCCAGAGGACGACGTTGAAGATGTAAAAACAGAGCGCACAACTTCCTGGTAAGTTTTTGTTAAAGGTCTTGGAACAGGGAAGAAGACAGAAAAAAAAAAAGAACATGAAGCAAAGTGTAAAACTGTAGAAGGTTTTTCCAAATGTATCAGCAACAGAGAAAGCTACGTCATTACACAGTAAATGAATGGGACATGAATGCTACAGAATGGTGAGATAAATAGAAAGCAAATAATTGAAATCAGAAAGAAAGCACTAAGAAATTAAAATGTACTTTTGTACATTTGTTACAGCGTGCATGGTATGTAAATGCTTGCCAAGGTTTCAACCCGTAACAACTCCTAACTGGGAAACAAGATGAAAGATTTCTAGAAACAGCACTATTCACAAGCTCTTTCAGCGATCTGTGTACAAATTCCAGATCAGTAAGAGCTGTAAGAGGAGAAGACTTAAGTTGCATTAAAATATCACAGGCCCTTCTAAAGATGCAGTTACCACCACGCTCCAAGTTTATTCAAGCTTGGGCTGTTACAGTCCTATCATGTCCTTTTTGCCCTGAATGCACATATTCACATCCTCCCTTTTGTATGGAACATCTTTTAAAAGGAGTTATTCATCTTTGCTTAGATCAGTGTGCTGGCCCAGCCTGCTACCCGCTTCACCAGCAGAGCCACAAAAGACAGGGAACGTGTACATACACCAAGGCCTGTACAGAAGACAGGACTGGTGAAACCCCAACATGGATCAGTGTAAGGGGGTGGAAAGATACCCTTCAACCTGAAAATATGCTTGCTGCTAAAGGACACAGAACCACCTACTGCTAAGCAGAAGCATTATTTCTCATTACTGTGTCAGCATGGCTTTCTAATACTTTAACAAGTACATGGAACTGTGTAGAAAAAGAATATTGTGGTTTACTTCCACTAGCAAAACATTTTTTTCTAAGCCAGAAAACAGATCGAAGAGAAGATTAATCTGAAATAAAACACAGACTTTCTAACTCCAGTTGAATTACTGAAATTACCTTATTAGATGTTCAGCAAGTTCTGTAATCAGCTCTTCAGGGCAATCCTGCATGTGAGCCTTCAAAACATCCTGAATTTCCTCTTGTGACATGAAAGGGAACTCCGGCTGCTTATTCCTACCTGTAGCAGCAATGAGCAGCATTCATTGAGAAAACATTATACTTAGCTTTGCTGCAGTTACTCTGTGGCGTGAGACACTGAAATGTCTCAAAATCCAAACTTCCATAGAAGAAATGCATTACCAACAATGCAAATAAAGGACGACTACACACGGCAGTTAAATTTTACATGCATGAAAAACTAACAAAATTTCTCTGTTGATCACTTAGAAGTAGTATATAAGGGCATACACTTTTGGTGAGAGATTTCAAACTGCTGTTAGTTTAGAAATGATGATATCACCAAGACCAAATCGCTTTCTTTAAAATGCCAAAACCAAACAGAATGTTCTGATTTGAAGGATTTCACAAAGTTGCTGGGGTTTTTTTAACCCCATTTAGTAAGGTACACAATCACATAACAGAGAGTATCCTAAACCTAAGGTTACGGTATAAAATCTGAGACAGCTTAAAGCAAGAATATTAAACCAGACAAGAAGTTCAAGTAATAAAATCAACTTACACACTGATTGTAAATGCATACAAATTAGTGCATCTGTGTTTTGATATTGTACAAAATACAAAGTTTGTCTACATGTTGCAGACTTTAGTTTTTACATTTAAGCATGAGATCAGGATGATGAAAGGGAACCAGAAAAGGACAGGCATTCAATGTTCCAGATGCAGCATAAAACAGGTTTATTCTGCACATAAGATAACTGAATGAATGGAAATCAATGATGTTCCTAGTTGTGCCACAGTAGCCATGAACAACATACAAGGCTATATAAACAGGTGGAAAGGAACCCAAATCAGGTTTTGGAAGAGTCTAATTTATATTTGAATGGTTGCACCTGAATTTATCTTGGGATTTTGGTTCAATCTGTTTATTACAATACAGCAACACAAGCAGCAACAATTTTAAAACATGAAAGGCTACACCAAAAAAAGGCAATTTAACACAGTTTTACTCAGTAACGGAGCAGTCTTGAAAAATCATTTATATGTGAATTACAGTAATCTATGAGAGTAGTATCATACAAAATTAAGATGCTGTACTTCACAACTTCAAATACGTTTAAACGTATTTTTGAGTCTAGATACTATGTGTCAAATGGAAGTACACATTTCTGGTACTCCATTGAATAAAAGAAATAACACATAACTTTGATTGTTTCATTTGCAACCACTGTTTGCTAAAAGTCTAACAATGTAGGGATTTACTTCTGAGGAAGCCATCCATGCTCCTTCTCCTAACAGTAAAGGCAGAGAAATGGGGACCCAGTAGGAAGGGAT
>JAOXJK010000023.1:80010624-80042017 GCA_025774025.1 Xenus cinereus
TCAGTTTGTGTTGATTCCTACTTCATGAAAAAACTGATTTTACCCTGGAACAGAACATTAAATGGTATCACATGGTATGGCTCCTTCCTCATTAAATACGAGCAGCAGTGAACATTTCAACATGCTTAGTACAGCATGGAGGTTTAGCTCACCTACACAGAAAAACCTGGTTCCAGAAGAAATACTACATTTTAATGATTTTTTTTATGAGATATGCCCATACTGTAGATAAATCTCTATAAGCTAGCAGCTATTGAACATGACTGCCAGTGAAGCACACAAAAAGCGGACAGATTTTACGTAGCCAAATGGCATTAACAGCTCTGGATTTTATTTATTGACTTTTCTCTGTGATAGCAGAGGCAGAACTTTTGTTATGCTCTTAGTTAAATGTCTTTATATGCTGAGAGATAAAGCATATCCTTAAACTGTTTGCTTTTATTTTCTGCATTTCCTTTTTAAAATAGAAATACATAAAGATTTCCTATCCAACTGCTGAAACTTTTATTCACTGGTTAATTGCTTCTCATTTCTAATGTTGCAGCTTTTCTCTGACTACCAGCAATCCCTTCCCATCTGTGCAAAATGCTGCTTCAAGCATCATTAGTGTCATGTGCTGACCAAGTGCTGCTGGTCTTCAGAATCCTTTAGTGGCCTTCTGTCTCTTCTCATGAAAGCTAATATTTCTCTTTTGTTTTATTGGGTCTTTTTGCCTTGAGGGCAACACACGCTTTAGCTTCACTATAATATCTCTCTGCTTACCTTCTTGTTCTTTGCAACAAGCTTATTCATTAAAAACGAAAATCTTAGCATTTAAATAAAATCATATAAACACTCTACTTTCACATAATCAATTTAAGGTTTCCTTTTTTTCTGAAAAAAGAATTAACTAAAAAAATACAAAACAGTCTGAATGAAACTCACAGTAAAGTAAATGTTCTTGGAATCCATACCGAGTGATCAAGTTACTTACAGGTGTAGGCCTTGCATAAAAGAAAAACAAACCAACAAAGTTAATGACCTGAAATTGATGTGGAGAATCTAGAAATAAGAGGTTATTCCAGATGGAGAAAACTACATAATATCTTATCCCCAGGGTGCTACACTGGTGTTTAACACAGCTTACAAGGTTTTAACTTTGAATTACTATGAAGTTTTATCTTGTAACAAAGCTATGATAATTATTGTAAGGAAACTTTTGCTGTCCCAAGTTTTTCCCTTCACAGAAATTGATCGGAAGACTATTGTTTTAATAAGAAAAAATCATCTATAATCATGTGTTGGGCAAACATCAATATGCAATTGACTGGGGAGCAACTGAATGATGATGAAGGTAGATACTCTCCAAACAAATAAAAGAACTGCTGATTATTGCTTTTTTTAGTCAAAAAACTTAAGTATGTTGGATGTGGTATATTGTTTTACTTTTCTTGTTCTCCTTTCAAAATGAGGCCCCCATTTCAAAAAACTGAATCTAATAGAACTCAATATTTCACCCCAGGACCTGAACTACGCTTAGACAAATCTACCCATGGGTCTTTATTTTCTTTTCTTTTTCAATCACAAATGAATTTGGTCCATAAAGACCTGTGGTAAAAACATTATAGTATGTGGTTGCAGGTGTTGCAGTTTACCGAGTAATTGCAGTGAAGAGACCACGAATGCGTGCTCGATGCCGGGACACAAAGGCTTCTGTAAAAATCACCCCACGGTTTTCCTGGTCTAGTTGTCCATGGATAATTCTACCCAAACGCCTGGATAATGCCTGTAAACAGAAGCTGGGATGATTGCTAAAATTGTATATTAAAGATGTTAAACAAAAATTAATCAAAAAATCTGTATTAACAGATCAGCAAATTAGTTTTGCTAAGAGAGACAAAGTATTCAGAAATGAGGACTACAAGTGGAAATTATTATTTAGGTACATTGAGAATGTGTCTTATGATATGAAAGTTGATGCTATTTATGGCCCACACTCCAAACTCCAGGGAATTCAGCTTTCCTAACAATGCCCTCTTCTAGCACATATACGTATATCTAATGATGAAAGAACACTTTACAGAAGAAATAAATAGGGTTTGGAAATGCACAATAAGGGACGCCTCCCACTTGACCAGGTTTCTCAAAGCCCCATCCAACCTGGCCTTGAACACCTCCAGGGATGGGGCACCCAACTTGCCCCTAAATCTTCTACTTCCAACGAAGACATTTTCAGATCTTTCACCAATCTAACCTCTTTCTAACACTCCTAATCCTAATTTGTTCCTTAACAATCACAAAGATTCTAAAGAAATGTTGCCCAAAAGTGAAAGGGCAAAGATCAACCTCAATCTGTGAGTAGCTGCTACACTGCAGCCTTTACGTGTCCAATACTTTTCTGCTCAGAATGACAAGCAGCTCATCACAATTAAAGCCACAGACATTGAAGAAAGAATCACAAAAGAAGATGAACACACTCAATTCCACATTTGCTATGTTGGTGGCTTGCATCACCTGTATCAGGAAGTCTCCTGGGAGGTCATATGCCTTGCAGAGTTCCGATATTGTCACCTGGCCAGTTTCCTGCAGTTTATCATTTATTTCTTCAGCCAATTGATCCAGGTAGCTCCTTATTTAAAAACAAGAAAAAAAAAAAAAAAAACAAACCAACACATTAAGTGTGAAATTCAAGATCAACCTGTTATCCACATGCTGAACTATTAACTGACCTGGCACTAAACCTCTTTCTGTTGCATCTTTGCAAAAATAAAGTGAAAGTTATTTTAAATGAATAACAATGTCAGTTAAAATGTGAGGTTTTTTAAAAAACCTGCTCACTGGGTACCTAGGATTAAAATCGGTCATTTATCTGCTTGTATGCAACTGTCAAAAAGCAGGAACAGGAAAATATTATATGTCAATAATACTTAGAAATAGCTTTAGTGAGCAAGATAGGTCTTAATTATTTCAAGAGAGTCAGGAATTTCACATTCTTTGCCAAGAATAAATCCTGCAGCGCAATCAATAATAGCGACAATCCCATAAGAGTATTACTTCAGTGGCTCTTAGTGTGCTGAATGCCATGAAATAACTTGCTCATACATCTTAGGCTTGTGAGGTAAAGCAAGAGCTGGGAAAAAACAAGAGGGTTTGTCAATCGCCGTGGCAGACAGCACAGCCACAGAGCAAATGAGATCTGGTTGCTGTGCACAAAGACGCTGGGTAAGACATGAAGCCTCTTAAGTGCAGGATACTGGGCAGAGACACTCAGTAAGGCCTCTGTTCCATGGATTCACTGGATGCTCTGGTGAGATAGGCCTCACTCACCATCTGGAAAGGAAGGACTGATCACCGAGCAGCCTAGTAGCAGTCAAGAAAAATGTATTTCACTTCAGAAGCAACAAAGGCTGGCTATCGCTTTTACCCTGCATTTTAAAAAACAAAAGAAATCTGAATTATACATGTTGCTACTGAAAGTACTCACTGGTTTATAAGCTGTCCCAATACAAGCTGAATAGTTTTTTCTGATTTAACAATGTCGTTAGCTCTGTTTTCAATGTGCAGAAGGTCCACATTTATTACCTAAAAAAATAACGCAACAAAACCTCCTATCAGAACTTTAAATTGAAATTAATTCTCAAACATTGAGATATTATACTTATACACTCCTATGTCTTGAGGAAAGCTGCTTTTATTTTTTTCTACTATTGCATATATATACAGTGATTTGGAATAAAGCAGCAATGCTTTAGGCAGAAAACACTCTCTTTGTAACTGTGACAAGGTTAAAAGAAACTTATATAATAAAAAATTCCAGGAAGCTACGAACAGAAAATACTAAACTGTATTTCAGAAAGGTTTTCTTATTCCAAGTAATTTTACTCAAGCCAGAAGGCAAAATTAGTCACAGAGGAAGACTACTGGAGGATAAAGATTAGTGGAGACAAGAGATTAATGAAGGAAGAGGGAAGACCCAAAGAAGCATGTAAAGTTAATTATGCATGCTCCTGCAGATTTAAATTTAAATGGGAAACATATTTCTTTTCTGTTTGTCCCCCTTAGTTTACAAAGGAAGAGTTCAGAAAGAAAATATGCATATTTTAGTGATTTCAGAAGTTGTACATTATCGTTAAGCAGAGAGGAGCTTTCAATAAAGCAGTAAATGGGCGGATTAAGTAATCTGCAGTCCTCTGACATGAGCCACCAGCTCATCATAAATTCTATTCTCTTTTAAAAAATAACTTAGCTGGAGTATAACTGATGAACTCCACATTTACAATACACATAGTGAAGAAAGAAGTATATAGTTTTTTATTACTAAAAAGTTACCTGTTGTAAGTCAACAATGTTTACTCGACCTTCAAAAAAACAAAAAATAAGTATACTTTTAGTATATAGAACACATTTGAACCGATTTAGAATATAGCATAGTCCATGAGTACCACAAGGGTAACACAAACTGAGGCATATTTGTGGTAATTGTAAGAAAATGACTGATCTGTATGAACACATAAGGAAGTTAATTTCTAAACATACAGTGTTGTGAAATTAATCCTTAAACGTAACTAGAAGTGCAATATACTGTCTTCTCATTAAAACCACTGAAAAAAAGCAGTGTGAAACGTATTTGCTTCCCTGTGTATCTAAGTCAGATCTTACAAAGCAGATGGCTCTTCATACTGGTAAAATAAAAGACCTGCTAATAACAGCTAAAAAATATTACTATTATTAATTATGTGAAAGGAGAATTATTTGAAATTCTAAGTCAAGACCAAACATCTGGGCCAGATACTTAACCATACTAAAATACCAAATTTCTTTCAAAAGCATTCTAAGACCCCGACTACCTCAGAAATCCTGCATGTGTGAAAACGAACCAAGTAACATATCTTGATATGCTTACCCAAAAGCTTAGTACAGATTTGAAAAGAAAATAAAATAATAGCACGTGAATTCATGTGTAGATGAAGCAATAGGAGACAAGCTCTTTTTTTGCAAGTAAGTGTGCTGAAGAAAACTTCCAAATTCTTTAGTCTGCTAAATTAACTTCCAAATCTACAGGAAGGAAGCAAACACCGCACTTACCACCAGCAACATGAAGCTCATCCCGGATCTCCCTACTAATCTGTGCTGGAGTGACATATTCTTTTCCATCAAGTGTGTGCACTACTTCCAACTGCTTTTCTGCGATCAGTTTAGTGACAATTTCTATACAGTTCCGTTCTGACAATCTATTGACAGCATAAAGAATAATCAGTTATTTTAAGTACTTGCTAAAATTATCTTTAAATTGACGTTTCAAAAATACTAAACACAGGAAATACGGTGAAGACTGTTTGCTGTTCCAAAGTGAATGATTTTCACAACAAAATACCTATTTCAGGATCCTACTTATTGCCCCCCAAAATGATCCGCATGGCTTTGCTTATGTGGGTCACCTCTCCAAAGAGACTTTTACTTTTCCCCTGAACAGCTGTCAGCCCCTTTTGCTGTAAGGCTGCACCTGCCGGCGAGTGGTTGGGCTTACACAATTCGTGTCTTTGATCCTTCTGTGCTTTGTAATTTTAGTTTGGTTTTGTTTGTTTGTTTCTGTTGGGCTTCTTTATACACAAACCCAGGTTCTGGGCAACAACCTCAAGGCCCCAACACCATCAGGAAGAAACAGACCAGCGGAGCCCTGACGACGTTCAGCAGCTTGAACTTAAAGGAAGGTTACACACTTCCGTGGACCTCCATATATTCTCTGGGGGGCCCTACATCCCCCTTCGGGACTCACAAGCACTGACACACCGGTCAAAGGGGGGCTGCAGGCGGGGAATGCCTGGCTGACACCCCCCCCCCCCTCCGCCGGGACCCCGCCGTGTGTCAGGGCCGTGGGCCCGTGGGTCGGACCGGGAGAGGGGAGGGAGCGCCGGCAGGCTGTCCCCAGAGACCGGCAGCGGGCTCCGGAGGCGGCGGCGGATTACCGGCGCCGTCCTACTCACCTGTGGGCCACTTCGGCAAACTGTGCCCGCTGGAAATCGGCCGCCAGGCGCCGGATCTCCTCCCAGGCGGCCGCCATGGCCGCCTCGCCGCTACACGTCAGCCCCGCCGGGCGGGCTACGGGCAGCGCGCGGGGACACACCGCCTCGGCCGCCCGCCACAGCGCCACCTGTCGGGCGGCAGCCGCTCCCCCCGCTGGCGGGCCTCGCCGCGGCCACGGTCATTAGGAAACCGGGGAGGGGCGGGGGGCGGAAAAGCTAAGAAAAAAGCAAAAAGCAAAAAGCAGTTTCCCCAGGCGGGCCTGACTCCAGCAACTGGAGCCCGGTGGACGTAGCCAGGAGAGCAGAGGAAAGCGTGCGGTCAGCAGTGAGGCGGGCTTCACCTGCCGCTGCTGGGCTGTGAGGCTGGAGTCTCTGTCAGGGCGAGGGCTGAAAGTGGTGCTCCCCAGTTGTCTTTAATATCTTTATCAACCACCTGGACCAGGGGATCGAGTGCACCCTCAGTGAGCTTGCAGAGGACACCAAGTTGGGCGGGAGCATCGACCTGCTGGAGGGTAGAAGGGCTTTGCAGAGGGATCTAGACAGGCTGGATGGATGGGCCGAGGCCAACGGGATGAGGTTCAACAAGGCCAAGTGCAGGCCAGTCCTGCACTTGGGCCACAACAACCCCATGCAGCGCTACAGGCTTGGGGCAGAGTGGCTGGAGAGCTGCCTGGCAGAAAAGGACCTGGAGGTGTTGGTCGACAACTGAATATGAGCCAGCAGTGTGCCCAGGTGGCCAAGAAGGCCAACAGCATCCTGGCCTGTATCAGGAACAGCGTGGCCAGTTATCGTCCCTTATACTTGGCGCTGGTGAGGCCCCACCTCAAGTGTCGTGTCCAGTTTCAGGCCCCTCACTGCAAGCAAGACATTGAGGGCAACGGAGCTGGTGAGGGGTCTGGAGCACAAGTCTTATGAAGAGTGGCTGAGGGAGCTGGACTTGTTCATCCTGGAGAAAAGGAGGCTGAGGGGAGACCTTATAACTCTCTACAACTACCTGAAAGGAGGGTGTAGCTGGGGGGGGCGGTCTCCCTAGTCACAGGTGACAGGACAAGAGGAAATGGCCTCAAGTTGTGCCAGGGGAGGTTCAGATTCGATATTATGAAAAATTTCTTCACTGAAAGGGTTATCAAATGTGGGAAAATATCGGAAGATCGGTGAGGAGGACTGTAAAGACGCTCAAGTGACTCGGATGTGGGGTGCTGGAAAACACATATACCGCCCTAATTGCTATTTTGTCTTATGTGCTCGACAAGTAGAACGTCCACACTTAGATAAAGCAGGCCTGTGATGGACTCAGGGGCACCTTATCGAACATGCCCGAGATTCCTGCCCTGCTGTTGAAGAAATGAAAGCACAGTGAAAAGCGATGCCTGTTTGAACCCTTGAAATACAGGCGAGAACAGCAAGTCTGAGCTCTCGCTCTCACTCTTTTGCTAACAAGGACTCTTACCCTGCAGTGCTTCTGTCCCCTGCTTGCGTGCCTCTACCCATGTGTTGCTTTGGAGATTCCCTGATCCACAAAGGTATGCCTTTCATCCATGGGTTTGTGGTTGTTCCTGCTTCCTGCCTCCATCGGGTCACACAGGAAACGTCGGAGCAGGCTGCCCAAGCAAGTGGTAGAATTACCATCCCTGGAGGTATTTAAAAGACACATATATGTAGTGCTAAGGGACATGGTTTAGTGGTGATTTTGACAGTGTTAGACTAATGGTTGGACTCAATGATCGTAAAGTTCCCTTCCAACCTGGACAATTCTGTGATAAATTTTGGTCTAAAATGTAAGCTGAGCTTTCAGCGTATTCGTGGAAATATGAGCAACATTAGAAGCTGATGTTACTGAGAACAAAATTTAGACTGTTTCAGTAACTGATGTTACTGAAATGAAATTTAGACTAAGTGGAGTATGAGGTACATGGTGTCGCCATCTAATTACACTGCTGTTTTGCAGTGAGGGGTGAGCTGAATGGATCAGAGGTCAGCCACACTGTTCTGAAGGCCTGTTTGGCTGCTAGACGAGATTGACTTGCCATTGGTAAGGACTGGGGGCACTGCACAATGGGAGTGTTCCCACCCCAGGGCAAGCGGAGGAAGCCTTGGCCATCGGCCCCCACCACCTCCTGCCCCAAGCCACAGCAGAGGACTGTGGGCCACCCAAGGAGGGCAAGGTGGTCCGTGCTGTGGAGGCTGTGACATTGGCCTTTCCATATATCTTGCTGGTAAAATTCTCTGTGTGGACACAGATCCTGCATAGCCACTGTTTTCACTGACACTGTTTTCTCTGCCTGCCAAAAGTTGTGGGAAAATGTCTCCAGTGTAGTTTGTGTCATGCCTCGTGCAGTTTAAATTGTGTGAACAAATACTTTGTAAGGTACTGGCATAGTAAATTATAACAGCATGTTTATAGTGGGATAAGTATGTGGCTTTGGTTTTGCTCGTCGTTTTCTTTGTGATGAGAAACTAGAGGCAGGATTCATTTAGCTTAGGCATCTGAAGTTGGCTGTTGAGGTCTGGTCTTGGAGCCCTTCATAGACAGTGAGACCAGCTCCTCAAATTGCTCTTCATAAAACAAACATCCAAGACAAGTTAACTAATTACTTACTGGAGGTGCCTGTTTCTCTCCATTGCCAAAGACGACAGCAAGGAAGGTTCCTTAGCCAGAGCCTTGATTTAGGCATCAGTATTTAGGTGGAATGAATAGTGTATTTGAAGGAAAAATAGGGAAAAAAAAAAAGTAGGGAAAAAATGTGATGGCGTTTGTGGAGGCAACTTTTATGGCAATGACATAGAATCAGGCTGTCATAGGGAACATCAGGAAAACGAACTGGCAACTTAGAACTGGATTCCTCCCACCTAACTGTAAATGTATCTGAAGTGCTTTAGTTATGCGTATAGTTTACAGGCCATGGAGAATCCCACCTAAAATCGGAATCTCTCTTTGGGCTGGCCAAATTTGGCATTCTAGTTAAGATCCAAAAGTGAAGTACAATGGTTTTGACCTTCACTGGTGTGTGTATGGTTTGAATTCAAGCTTTTCCTGCCAAACAGCTGAGTTTGTGAATTTAAAAGGTTTTGCTGTCAGGTTTTGCTCATTCATGTGCTTACTTGGAATTTAGCAATTGAAAAGGTCACATCTCATTTGGTTTTCATTGTGCTGCTATACAAAATTTAAGTAAATTTTGATACGGTGATTCAGAGGGATTACTCTGATGAAGGAGCAGGTGCCTAACAAGCTATTCCTTTGTCAGAGAGAGCTGGCAAGACAAAGCACAAGGTTTTTTTTAAAATGATCACTGGATATGGGACATATATTTGAAGGACAGAGGTTTTACCCTGGCTGTTTGTGCCATGGGGAGCTTTGGCTTTTTCCATTTCCATTTTCACAGTCCTTTAATGCACAGTTATAAATAACATAATGTTTTGTTTTTCACTGTACTCTTTTCTCTTTTCCCGTCCTGTTGCGCAGTGGCTGTGCTGTATGCTAATGGGAGGGTGCTTAGTTCAACCTCAGGCAACCTTTTCTACATAATTGGTTTAGTTATGAAACGCCATACTTTCAATTAATTAGTGTGATTATCTACCTAGCTGTAGATGGGAGAAATTTGGTATTCATTTGGTTCTTCCTTTGCAGTGAATGTTCATATCAATAATAAAGCTTTTCCTGAGTAAAATATTTATAGGTGTACAGGGCATGAAACAGTACATGCATGTTGGAAAATCTCACAAGTAAAAGTGAATGCTAAATGCATCAGCATCTGCCTTGTTCATACACTTTATATGTGTGGTTCAGAAAGGTATTCAGAAAATTATATTCATATAGATACCATTTTTTTTTTACTGTTTTAAGTAACTGTTTTCTTTTTTGTTAGCATATGTACATAGCTAATGAAATGTTTTCAGCTTCAAAATATTAAGTCCGGTTTATATCCTTGTTTGGCAAGGTTGTTTTCTCTATTGGGATTAGAAGACTAAATGTACTGAAGTGTTTAAAAGAGCAAATTCCCGCATTGTGTTTGACAAAACTGCCTTTGATCTTTTTTGAGAAATACACAACATACTGAATATAGACTAACCATTTGTTGCCGATCTTTGAACATAATATAGAATATTTAGCACAAGAGAGACATATTTCTGCAGGTTTTCAGCCATATGCCCAGTTAAAAATCAAATGTACGCTGTATTTGTAGAACAAATTGAAAAGAACAAAAGCCACTGTAAATACCCATATTTTGCCATTCAACTGAATATTTTGATTAATGCTAAATAGAAGACCAATTTGTCAGTAATAGCGTAACATGTCATAGTGAGATACTGCAAGCATCAAGTTTATCTTACTCTGATATACTGAGCTGTCATGGAACAGAGCATTGAAGTAACATATAAAATTTTTATTCATAGTAAACCAGAAGCATTTGTAAAATACTGCAAACAATATAAAATGTATGCTGTTGCATAAATAAACAAACATTTATACTATCAAAGGCAACAGAGAAACTTTTAAGGGGTCCTCAAAATCCAATGCCAAGCAAAGACTTGAGTAGCAATTAAGACCAGAGAAATAAAATAAAAGTACTTAAAGATAGAAGGGAAGTACAGATTTATTTTTCATATAATTTCAAAATGCAATATAAACAAACATGCAAATAAAAGAAAAACAGGTACTTGTATCCTCAGAACACCCAGAATACTTTTTTCACTGTGATTTATTGTCAAATAGCTTTTTGTGATACTTCCTCTGTATTAAGCTTATGCTGCAGTTGAAGTGTCATCAATCCCACCCAAAAGCAGCAGAGAACTGAGGTTTTTGCATATTCCTGGCAGGCACCGAAGCATCAGCAGAGGTGCCAGCTCAGGGCACAGTGTGGGTTCAAATATTAAAGGCGCTGGAAGTCCATTGCCGGAAAATGGAAGAGTACTTCATACAAGTATAGCATTCTGTGTTTCATTCACACGGGGGGCGAAATTTTAATGGGAAGGGAAGTACCAGATTTCAAGCCTGCCTGCCTATGTCACCTCCTGACCTCCAAAATAGCCCCTTTGAACCATGTGATTTCCATCATTTTACAAGGGAGCAGGCTTTTGACTGCAGTTTCTGTTTCCCATCCTCTTGGAGCTGCTTTCTGCCCTGAATGAGAACAGGGACTTTGAATCAGCCGTTTGCCTTCTCTCGTGTCACTTCACAGGTGACCATGTTATGTTTCTCATTTCAAAGTACGAATAGTAATTGGGTTATTCCCTCCCTCTGGAAGGCTATTTTGCATTCTAACATCTATTTAGATGTTTAGAAATCATCCAATTTCCAGACTGAATTAGTTCATGAGCATTAGTGTTTGTTTCACCACAGCACTTTACTTGAATTAGTCAATCACGGAATCAGCGTGGTCTAAAAATGTGTAATATTTGTGAAAAGGATCAGTATGATGCAAAGGTGCTTGGGGCAAGATATTTCTGATAGAGATGGGAGTGTTAATGCCACAGTGAAACACACCAGTTATCAGAATCACGTGTCCAACTTAAAAAGAAAAAAAACTCATAAGATCTGGAGGTACAATTTATGAGGAGAGGGAATGGAGGGTCTGTTTACAAGAAGGATCTGTCTTCTCTAACTTAAAAAGGCTAAAATATGGTTGAGCCTCTAATCAGAAGGTAAACAACTGATACGTAGGGAAAAGCTATAAATAAGTTAGAGAGAAAATTGGCACAAACCCCCAGAACAATGGAGTTCTGGAACTACCTCAAGATGTGAGTTATGAGGCTAACAACTGAACTGATTTTCAACTGGAATTTTCTAAGGGTGAATTATGAGACTCAGTTGTATAAAACATCCGAGGTCTGGATCGCTGTAGGAGATCTCTCTTATATGTAGTCTTCTGTGTGGTTAAGCGGTTTTGTAGGAATAATGAATCACAAGTGATTCAGAGCTCATATGATTCAGAGATCTGATCATTTTGTAAATGTAAGTAAAGGAATTTGAGAGCAATCAACCTATTTCAGGATCTGATCTAATACGATTATTTGAAATGTATTATGACTTTGAATTCCCTAGTAAATCAACCTAATTATACTAATGAGTTACATAGCTTTATGCTGTATTTAAATCAGGTCCTGTGAGTGGAGACACAGTCAAAAAGCGTGTTAATGTCCGTGGATGAATGTGCTCTGGCTCTCTCCAACTGAAAGAAAGCTCAGGGCTGGAACAACTGTATCTTATATTGCAAGTGGGACAGGGTAGGAGCAGTGCAGTGCTGGGGCAGGAGCAGATTGACCATTGCAGTGGTCAATTGTCACATCTCAGCCAACGTGGGGCAACTTGCCAAGTTGCAGTAGCCCAAATGCTTCTGACTGTGTTCTTGCATACTACGTGCTAATCCCGTTTCCTGACTGCTCTCAGTAAAATTTCGTTTACATTTGTAAGTTAAATAAACAATCCTACACTTTGTCTTTTCTTTTAATCACTGAACAATAAAACCATTTGTAAAAGTTAATTTTAACATCTTTCTAGAAAACTAGTTAAATGGACTCATGGAAGAAAAAATGTTTGTGGAGAAAGCATTCAAAGGGTTAATGTAAATTTTGTATGGTTTTTTTTGTTTCAACTCAGTCCTGTACCAACCCTCTGAAATTATAGGCATGCTCAAGCAGAACAACTGTGTTCTATTTTAGCTCAACATATTAATCCTTTCCATTCTGTATCATTGTGTTAGAGGGTGCCTTCATGTTGCACACACTGCAAATAGCACAGATGTGCTGGGATAAAAAAAATGCCGTTATCTTTCGGATGGATCTTTATGAAATGCCAGTGTATGCTGAGAAGAAAATTCATCCTTCTATTAGAAACAAACACAGCAAAAAAAGAAACAGAAATAAATCCAAACCTTCTTCTGCTAAATTTGCATCTACAAATATTAGATTTTGAAAAAAAAAATCTTCCTAAGTGCTCAAATGATAACCACTGAAGCTAAAGAGACAGATATTTAGGTAGGAAAAATATCCCCTAGATTTTGGTCTTCTGCACAATATATTTACTGCTGCACTGCTTTTTTTTGCAGGAATTATGTAAACTTTAAATCTTAGAAAATTAATTTGTAGAGATTTTCCTCTTCTGTTTTCTCCACATGTCACATCCTTTCAGTATTTTGAATATTACATGATTAACTCTTTCCATACAGAAGTCTATTTTAAGAATCTCTTACAACCTCTTAATATAGTGTCAGTCTGATGAAAGAGCACAAAGGAAACTGCTGCTGGAGGGTAACAGGAGGAATAAAAGCCCCCCCAAAAAAGAGAAAAAAATCTTAGAATTCATGAGTTCATCTCACCTATACCTTTATTCTGCACCTATTCCTTTATTCTGCAGTGGGAAATCATGTCAAGAGCAGTGGGTTTTCTGGTACAAACTAGATACAATCTACAAATTTTTTATTTTTTTTTAATCTGTTTAACTCTGTGTCTTTGTTTCTGAGGTAGTTTATTTTTTCAAATTACTTTAAAATAAAGAAAAAGCTTTTAGATCAGTTTAAGAACTAAGAAGTTCTCACAGAAATTATGTATTCTTACAGAACTTAACTCTTAGATTGTCAGTATATAGAGAGCATTTGACACTGTGGAGCTATGTCGTGGTTTCAGTGTGGTTCCTCTGTGTGCCAGCCGGTCTCCATCTGCTGTCTCCTGTCCTGTTAATAGATTGCAAGTTCCTAGGGCAGAGGTTTGTCCTTTGGTTGGATATATACATCACAGAATAAAATGGAGGCTCAGTTTGGGAAAAGAGCAGCGAATAGCTGTGATGGTGCGAAGTAGCAAAACAGTGTTACTCGGTTTTTGGAAATGGAGGCATGCACTTTTGTCTAAGGAAGAGCCAATAATTACAGTGATGTGCAACTGAAGCTCTGTGTATGACATTGGCTCCCATAATACCAGCGCAAATTTCACTCTTCTTACTAGTAACAGAATAACGTTCTTGAATAATGCCCTCAACTGAAAGTCCTTTTTTTTCTTTTCTTTTTTTTTTCCTTTTCTAACAGCCTTTGAGGTAGTTAATTTTAAATATTAGATAAGGGACCTTGAGTGGGATTCAGTTTGAGATTAATGTGCCTAAATTTGTCATCTGTGGTAGGTACCTATGTATATACTAGATGGCTAAGCTACTTCTGGAGTCAATGGAGAGCTAAGGCTTGATTCAGCTACCTAAATAAGGGGAAGAAGAGCCTTTTGAGAAGCTATAAAGTATCCAGAATATCTGCATGGATCAGTTAAGTATGACAAAAGGCCTAAGGAACGCCTTAGCATTTCTGGAAGTCACATGGAAGACCTTTAGACATTTCAAATGGTTCTTATGCTTAGGCAAGTAAAATAAGTATCTAATCAATATAGTCAGTGGACCTGAGAGCAAGGTTCAGGTGACCAGCCATGAATGGTGGTTGCACAGATATTTAGTGCTATTTGAGTTACTAAAGATCTACCCTGCTCTCCTCCAGCCACCACTCAGAAGGAAACTGGTCTTCTTCAGGTCTTGTTTCACGTTTGGTGGCCATGAGTCCTAAATATCTTATGACATCTGAAATAATACTGTATGTCCACAGATGGACAATTAAATAAAGCTGTCATATCTACCCAGTGCTTGCTAGGGTCCTTTAATTATGCTGATTAGATCTTTATTGGTTGCAATGACAGTTTAAGGAAACAGCATGCTTGTCGGCACCTGCCTTTTGGAAGGATTCAGTTGCATGTATGTAGAAGCCTAGTGTCATTTAGGCTCTGCGCGATATTTCCTCTGCTCTCTCGCCACCGCTGTAGAAGCATGTGTCGTATGTACCAGCCCTATGCAGGAGTTTTGAGTAGCTGATAGCATTGTAGATGCACTAGATGTCTGCATTCGGGCAACTGAATTTACTCTCCAGCTTTCTTAACCTAAAGTGAATCCTAACTGTTATCTCTATTTTATGTGCAAGGACAAGAAGAAATACATTTCCTAAGACGGGCCCAAAATGTTGCAATCAGTAGGAAATTTCCAATTGCTGTAAGTGTCCAGTGACAAAACGACCGGGGGGATGGTCCACCTTCTAACAGAAAAGATAACACCAGTTAGTGCAACATAACAAATGAACAACTCCAGCCTGAGGTGTTCCTGAGCCAATTCCCTGTTTCCATAACACCTCTGTGCTCTTTTGCTTTGTTACATGCTTGTTCCTTCTCTTGTGACACATGCTTGTGGTATCAATACTTTTGGGATTTGCCGTATAAGAAAACTGGAAAATGGGCTTTTCTTACCTTGTATGTGCAGAATTCCAAGCATGATGATTCTAAAATGAATAATACATTTTAAATAGTAAACCCACAAATAAATTGGGCGCTTTAAGTTTAGAGTTTGTGCTTTGTTTAGTTTTTCTAACTACTGCAGCTTTGTCAACAGCTCTTCTTGGAAATTTATGTGTGCTCATTTTGCAGTGCCTGAAACAGGATATTTGCAAAGTCCATTAGCAGAATTCTGCAAAATTGTTCTTTTTTACTGAAGGCTCATAGGTATTATATAGAATTACATAATGTCTTCAGATATTAGTAACTACTGGCTATATAGTAACTGTGCTGGATTCTGAAAGATTTGAACCCAGAACCTGCCTATCATTATGGAACCTGCTTTTCTGGGTGTTTCTGGACATATATTCCCAGTAAAAATGCCCATGTAGATGTCTGATGCGACAGCGTTCATATAATAGATGGTTTATGCAACTTTTATCCTACCTGACTTGTAATCTTGGAAGTTGTCTAAGTTTAAACTCTGAGTTTTGTAGTCAGCGAACTGAATCAAGTGTCTGCAGGGAGAGATTCATCTTGTCTAAAACACCAGATTTTGGATGAGATGAATTACCCTCTAGAGGTGTCTCATTCATTCCCTTGATACGTACAGGGCTTAAGGTTACTCGTTTTGAAGTAGTCAACTGACTTTCAGGTGACTGAAGTTGATGATATTAATCTTTCCTTTTGTAATTGGAATGTGCACAGCTGAGAATGTGCTAACAACCTCTCGGGCTTTTCATCAAAGCTACACTGACAGTGAATGCTCAGATTTATCTTACAGATGGTAAATGTTTTCTACTGGTCTTTTGGTATTGCCTCCAAAGCCGCATCACAGGAAATTATTGAAGCTAGTCCATTACTCAACCATGAGAATCCATAACAAAGCTGCTTAGAGCAGCTTAAATGTATTCTGGAAAAAGAAAATATATATTGCATTTGATTATTTGGCACTGACTGAGACTATCACACCAGGTAAAGCGTTTGTTTAATTTGTAATGGATTTGTTCCTTTGAAATTCCCTATTATTATACTTAAGGTTGCTGAGAGGTCAGCATTGGCAGAAGGAGCGTGTGGTAGTGATGTCCAGGAGTTAAGTGAGCTGTGGCCAGGAGGCACGTGCCGGGGTACATTTAGTTTTACGAGAAGGAACCCGCTGAGGGGAGGTCTTGCACAAGAGTGGGAGATGCCTGTGTCTGGCTGCTCTTTGCTCTTTAACTGGCATTTAAGGAGTGCAGTGGCGTAGAGTGCTGAAAACAGGAGCCGCAAACAGAGACTTGGCAGTTAACTTCCTTACTGACAGGACAAGCAATAATAGTCCCTAATGTTCAGCAAAATCTGAGCTTAGCCACAAAAATATGAGCTTTAATTTTCTAACTATAATTTTTTTTTATTAAATGTATATTTTTATGAGTTCTTTATTTTCCTTCTTGTTTTACAGTCTTTTTGGTTCACTCCTTATGTTTTCTCAAAAGCTATGGAGGTTGGAGTTTCGGAGGCTGATATTCTTCCAAGAAGAAAAAATTAAACTCATGCAATTAAGATCTAAGTAAGATGCATGATTTCATGGTATTAATGGTTCTGGACTCTATCTCATCCTCCAGGTCATTAGTTAAGATGTTGAACAGTATTGGCCCCAGTATCAAACCCTGGGCTCTATCACTAGTGATTTGCCTCCAGCTGCAGTTTGTGCCCAGATCACAGCCCTCTGGGTCCAGTTCAGCCAGTTTTCAGTCCACCTCGCTGTCCACTCATCTAATCTGTATTTCATCAGTTTGTCTGTAATGAGGTTATGGGAGATGGGAGTCTCCCCTTGTCAACCAAGCCAGTCACCTCATTGTAGAAGCTTACCAGGTTGGTTAAGCATGATTTTTTCACCTTTGTAAATCTGTGCTAATGACTCCTGATCACCTTTGAGTCCTTCCTCTGTTTGGCACTGTTTTTCAGGATTAGTTGCTCCACCACCTAGCCAGGGAATGAGGTGAGGCTGACTAGCCTGTAATTCCTCAGATCTTCCTTCTTGCCCTTCTTGAAGATAGGAGGGGAATTTGTGACATTTTACAGTGGTCTTACATGATTCAAATCTGGTATAGGCCATTTTGGGTGAAGAGAGGGAGCATGGTCCTCACTGTTTCTTTTTTCTAGCCTGCTTTTTATCCTTAGGTGACTCACCATGCCGTAACAGGGAAAGCTTGCCAAGACAGCACAAGATTCCCTGTAGTTTGGTAGGAACTCTTCCTGTAAAAAAAAAGGAAATATAAGTGGAGGCAAAAAACATCTTGTGGCAGAACTCTTAGGGAATGGAATTTTAAAAAAATGGAGAAAAAAGTGAAGTGGATTTTGCAGAAACCCAACTGTAGAAGCAAAATCTGATATTTCACTTCAAGTGCTCTATAACAAACCCAGATATGTTTGCTGCTGCTTTGAAATGTCAGAACTCAGCTGTGACTTCTTTAACCCTTTTTCCTGTCTTTGTAGCAAAGTTTATTTAATGAATTCAGGGACCCTGACATTTTTTAAGGCAGGCACTGCAAGTTCCATATAGTAAAAAAACCTCATGGCATGAAGTATGAAATACCTAATGAAGCAAAATGTGTGTGCCAATGGATTAAATATAATTTTATAAAACTCTGATTATTCTGCAGTGGGCTATGAGATGTGTAGGTTACATGACAAGAATGCAGCTTGCAGGTAGCTGAGGCAATAATCTTTTAGAAGGCTGGAAAGCACAGTGCACAGAAATCAAAGGCATGGTTTATAACCATCCAACCCATAGCAGGTTGGATGGTTTATAAATAAGTTCCACTATTTTACTCCTGGATTTTGCACAGACAAAAGCTGTAACTTAAATGCCAAGGAATCTGAGTAGCTGCAGCTCAACACTGATAGTACAGCTTTTCATCCCCAAGCCTTTCAGAACCTCAAACATCTGTATTATAGAAAATACATTCACAATAGAGAAGACTGCTTAAACATAGAGGGAAATTTGCACCATTTATGAATTTATAAGGTAATTCTGAAATCAAAAGAGTTGTCCACTTAAACATGTTTGCTTTTCAGCATGAAGTAACATCTGCAAATTGGAGCCAAAGCTTGGATTCTCACATTCTATGAATCTAAATTGCATTGCTTATTTATATAAAATGAAAGATCCCTGAGGTAGCAAACATATTCCCTTCCTGGCTTTTGTTTGCTGTTTTTATTTTTCTTATGTTTTCCATGGCCAATGAGCTGCCTTAGTAGAATGACTTCGGAGGTGATTAGTATGACTGAAATCAAATGGACTGACATTGTATGAGAGGAATAGAAAGGGAAATCTGAGACCACAAACATTGGGCAAAATCATACATTAATATGATGGAAAGATTTCTATCCCCAGAGAACAGAGGAAAATTTTATTCAATCTTTTGAAATGTGGGGTCTGTCATAGAAATTCCTTTGGATCAAAAGTCAGAATTTGTAATTCCTGCAATGGTGTGTTTTGTCCATGCTTCCCAGTGGGAGTCAATTGGTCTGGATCATGCAGTCTACAGTTACCCAAGATGTATAAAAGATGCTCCACATGTAAGTGCTGTTTGTTTCCTGTTAGAACTGCATTGTCAGAAGTAGTAAAGCTGTGAGTGTTGAACAGGCACAGCTGACCTAGAACAGGAAGTTAGTCATCGTTTTTTATGTATTTCAGTTTTTGACTGAATGCTTATCAGGAATATTATACTGATCATCTCAGTTTTCTTTATGGGAAGCCCAAAAGGTGCTAACATTGTTCTGCTGTTCTGCAGTTCTCTGTTGAATAAAGAATCCAAACAAAGGTGAATATGAAGAAAGAAATAGCATGTTAAAATCTTGTAACTTTTGTTAGTAGCTGGCATGTGAGGTAAAGAGCAATTCAAATGCTTTAATAAAGACATGTTTAGAAAACAGCCCTTTTTGTAGTTGAAGTATGCATGTGTGCCTACATTAAACACAGTCATACAGGTGTAGACTTACTGGGGAGCTAATGGCTCTGAAATCCAGAATAGGATTTGCCTCTGCTTTTTTAGCCATGCGGGCAGTGAAGCCCTTTCCTTGAGGGCAGGGTGCAGAGGGAGTGTCCATGAAAATATCCTCACCTACATAATGTGTTCATTATCTTTCCAAAGAAAACATAGCAATATTTTCTCTTGTATGACCAATCCTGCTGAAATTGCCTTTCGATTCCTTGAAAAATCCTTCGCTTTTAACCACACAGGGAATTACAGATCAAAACTGTTATCTCGAACAGCACTACAAAAAATGATGTACTGAAATACATACAGGTGATCTGAGTTTCTAAAGAACTTCATTATACTGACACATAGAGTACAGTGGCACTGGCATTGCTCAGTGGAAGCAGACAAGAGTTACTGGGAACACAAGACCTACTACTCTCTTCTCTGATGCTGTAAGATGAAGGGAAGTTAATGTTCCTTCCAGTATGCAATCTTAGAAATACTTTCTGTTTTCTTTAAACAAGTAAACAAAACCCTAAACCCCTCAACCTCTCCCCCCAAAAAAAGAAAAAAAACCCACCCGGAACTTTAATGTACTCTGATATAAAGCATTAAAGCTTGTCTGCATGTTTTGAGAATTTGCCACTGCTCTTAACTTCTGGCATTTAATTCTCCCAGGCAGCTACCTTTTGGATTTTCCATGTTAATTCTATCACTGTGTGAATCCCATTATATTTATACTTCCCTTTTTCTTACTTTTAATTTTGGAGAAAAAGACTGAATATGAAACATCTGTTATAAACAGTATTGCAATATAAATTGAAGTCTTAGGAAAATGCTAAATAGGAAATACGAGTTTAATGGGGGTGATGAAGGGGGATGGGAATGGAAGAGTGGTCCCTTTCAAAACTGTTCCATTGGCTCTGCTGCCTCTCAGCTTTCTCTGATGGTGGCTCAGTGTTAAGGCAGAGAGTTTAGTTTAATTTGAATGGAAGAATCGTAGAGGCCATTTAAGGCATTCTCTGTCAGTCCGCTGGTTGCTTGAGTTGCTCTGAACTTATGGGACATATCAGGCACTCAGGCTTGCTTTTGATCTGTGAGTCTTCGGCGACCTTCTCCTGGAAGGTTTCCGTGGGTGGTCAGGAGGACGCAGAGAGGGCTAGAAGGAGGTTTGGAAGTTGGGCAGAGTGGAGGACCTGCAGGTCAGGTTTCCATTTCAGACATAAGTGAAATACCCTCTGAAGAAAATGCCTTCAGCGATGTCCTCTGGTATAATAACCCTATTTTTAACTAAAACTTGTTTTGCTTATGGCCTCTGACAATCGTGTCTAAAGCACCTCTAACATCATGTGCTTTGTGAAAATGGCATACAGGTTTCCTTTTCAGAAACATCCCTCTATCTTTTAAAATTTATTTCTCCTATGGACCGAGTTTCAGGATAAGTTAATATCATCGATCTTACTTGTCACTGCCACTCGTCAGCCCTTTGTCCTCCCATTCACGCATTTGCTGAAGTAATCAGAGATGTCTCTGGGATATAGTTAGTTCCTTCCTGCCACAGTTAATGATAATTCCTCATGTGAATCTGCTGTGAGTCTTTGGAAAGGTTATCTGTGTGTTTCACTTTCTCTTGTCCTTTCCTCAGTTAGATTTCCATTTCTCTATGTATGCTCAGAATTCCAACTTTTCCCCTAATGTTTTCCTGTACATTTCAAAGAATGAAATGTACAGTCAGACTAGGAGTCCATCGAATAAAGGATTATCAAGAGACTAGGTGATCAATCCAGGCTGAGAAACTGCATATTTTTATGCTGTTCTTGTAGAAAAAGGATTTGATTTTAGTAGTCTGCTCAATTCTGTGGGTTGGTAATAGCTATCCAGAACACCGGTGCAAAGAGGCACCAGATCTTCTCTTAGTCTACAGAATATAAATAAAATAGTGATGAACATACTGTAACTACTGAACAGAAATATGTGAATGGAATGAATGGGCAGAATTTGTCATATTTCCTTTTAAATTCATCTGGTCTGGAAGACTGTTTGCTTTCCTTTACAGAAGAGAAAGCTGGCCTGAATATTATGGCAGATGCAACACAATTGCCAATCCATTGCCCCATTTGGCAAAGATATAACTAGTGCGTTGCCTGTGAGTCATTTCCATACTGTTGGAGGCAATCTATTGGCAGCGTATGCAAATGGCGTTTTCCAGTGCAGTGCAAACTGCTGCAGTCTGGTTCTGTAGGTTGGAATAGTCTGAGCATGTGCAATCCATCGTTGACTTATGTCAGGACCGGGCCAGCTGTCTGTAGAATAATAAACATCACCAACCACCACAGTGATACAGGAGGAAAAAAGATAACTCTAACCAAATATGTGCATTAACCATTACGTGCAAAAACAGGTCAAATCTGTTTTTATTCTCCTTTCTCTGGGGTGTCTATTATTAAAAATGAAGAGTCTGCTAAAGTTAGACTCTTTGCCATGTCATTTAAAGTCTCTTTTGTGTATTTATACACTCTGTAAAGTAGGAAATTATAGTTAGCTGCTCACCATCAGGTAGTGAGAAGAAGGGTAGTTCAGGTAAGTGACGTAACTGAGAGGACAAATCTGTTGCACTTCAGGGTTTATTTACCCCTGTAAGTGGGATGTGACTGTCTGAAATGGCAGCGGCAATATCAGTTTTGTCAGGAGTATAAGCATATATATACATTTTTAGATATCAGCCTGTATACTAAATGTATTTCTTACATTTAGTAGTCTTAAGGAGCTTAATTTTTCAAGAGATTAGGGGGAATGGAGAAAGATAATGGAATAGCTTCTATCTCTGACATCCTGTCTTCACCCAGGTCCCCTAAGGAATATATCAGGTAAATTGTTGACAGTTTATTAACATGAACATCTACCCTCCTTGTCCCATTCCTACAACCCCTGGAGGATATTGTATGGGACTGGATGGATTTCCTGACAAGCACGCCTGTAAAACATATGGTAGAAACTTACTCTCTTGCCTGTCACAAGTGATTATTTTTTGTACCAGTAATGGTTATTTATAAAGCTCCTAGAAGGAAACAAGCAGAATAATCTGCTTTGCCTTGTTCTCACCTTCTCCATTCAGCGTTCCTGTTTTTTCACAGGAGGAATCAGGGCACTTGAACCACAGTTAACAATTTTTCTTAAAAATAGAACAGCAGCCTATTCAGAAACAGCTGTATACGTATTTTCACCACTGTCTTCAGTTCCTGCTCTCTGAGGACACAAAACTACTCAAGACCAGGGCACAGATCCAAAGTCCAGCACTGTTAATAGTCTTTCTAGCATGATTTTGACCCGTATTGGGTAGAAGCTTCTCAGACTTGCTGGACATGGTCTGGAGAGCAGTACAGGCCAGGGAGTGTTTCTGTTTTGAATGAGACCATTCTCTTTGGTGGAAAGAAAATTTAGTTTCATGGTTTCAAGTTGTACTTTAGCACATGCGTCTGTGACAGTAGCCTCTCTCTAGTGCAGGCAACAGAGGTTTGAGGCCACTGATTAGAAGAGAGCTGACTGCAATCCATGCTGTGAACCCTCAATTTCACACTAAGGGGCCAAACCAGTCCAAGATCTAGAGCTTTCTGGAGAAGGGAGAATTCGAGTGTGTGTGGTTCTGCAAAATTACTCTTTTAGGTGCAATCTGACAGAATAGGTATGAGTGAGGCTTAATCACCTATTGAGCAAGAAGTTTTGGGAGTTGGCTCTTCAGCTATTGCCAGCTGTGAGCATCATGGGGCTCAGTGAACAGACAGTTTCTTCCCAAGCCTGACCTCCACCTTACAGAAACCCAGGTAAGGGAATGGTGGCCAGTTCAGTCAACAGTACCTCAGCATGAAAACAGCCTGGAAACAATTGGCTTAATCCCTCTGGCTCAGCATTCAAATACAGTAAAGATCTAGTCACGGTCATTCACTGGCAGACAGAATAGTTGCATATCAGCCTGTTACTGGGAGCATGGCCGCTCTGAGACCTCAGGAGAACTAGAAGCCATCACTTTGACACCAGGCCAGCAAAGGGAAAGGAAAGCAAGACAAAGTTAAGTTGGAAAAATCCAGTATTTGTGTGTGAAGAAGCAGTAACAGTGTTGTGGAGGGGAGAGAAAAAAACAGAAGTCTTTTCCATCATATTCCTATTTCTTGCCCCAATTCTGCTTGTTAAAATATGCATTAAAACATATTACCTTGTGATGATTGTTGCTTACCCCTAATTGAAATCTGTAATCCCATTACAAATGCATCTGGACACATTTAATCAAACCATATCCTGTTGCGCAAATTGAGATCCAAGTTCGCAGCTCATTTCTAAACAAATTACACACAGTATGAGAGTCCAGGCACTGAATGAGGCATCTTGTTACAAATGCTGCCAATTCCTTCAGGTTAACTCAGAAACTGGGTTGCTGCTTTTTGCAATTTCTAAAGCATAGCAGGATAACTCATTTTCCAGGCTGCCTTGGATTTCCAGTTAGGCTACCTCATGGGGATATTTTGTCTCCTGCAATATTCTACTGGTGGAGAGAGAGGAGCTTAAATATACTTTCTTTAAGACTTTCTTGAAAACTGGCAGGATTTTTCATCAAAATTGAAGGGAAGGCTGCTCAACTAGAACATCTCTTAGTCTGCTGAACATTATTTTGCAGACCTGGAAATTGAATTGGAAATAAATATGTTTTTAAAGTATTCTGATAAACATATAGAATAGCAGCTCTGCCCTGCTTTCCTGTGCTAAGTTCCACCGTTCCACCTTTCAGTGCAAGATCTGAATTTGTCCATTACAGATTTTGTAAGAAAGACAGTTACAAAATTCAAGTTTAAGATCGCCTGCTGCTTGCTTGTTTGCTCTTTCACCTTTTCCTGCCGCATACTCCCCCGAATACGAACACCCCCACCTTCCTCTACTTCTTAAAGTAACCACACAAATATAGTAATTTTGCTTGAAAGTTAGTCCATTATCCATGTTTTCATAATGTGACATTGTTGGACTCTAGGTGGCAGCATATGTGAGTGAATATTAGATGTTTGTGCTAAAGTGCTGATTTCAAACATGTCTCAATCGATAGCCATTGCAGACTGGTCTTCCTTAAAAGCGCTTATCGTTTGCTCCTCTCAGTTTTTATTTGCATCCTATAAAACCTAGTAATGTACAAGTGTTGAAAGGCTTCAGATCGGCAAGTTAACAGAGCTTTCATGATGGTTCAGAGCAGACTCCTGTTCTCTACTGTAGTTTGAGGCACAGATGAGGGAGAGCAGCACAGGGCACTCAGCCATCCTAATCTGGAACAGAATGGACAACGCTTGGGTAGAAAATGTGCTTTTTTACTGCTGTCATAGAAGGTAAGGTGCATCAGTGTGCCTTGGCTCTTCAGTAGCTGCTTATGCTGTAACAGACGATGCCTTGTCAGGGTTATAAAAGGCTGGAAGCATATCTATGCAAATCTTTCCACCACAAAAAGTAATACACAGGCTTTTCTAGCTGTCCCTGTTTATGTGTAGTGGAAGTGAAGGAAGGTTAGAGAATCTCTGTGGACTATTTTTTGCCCAATATAAACCACAGTTATGTCCTGATGTCAAACTGGGCAGGTGGATATTGATCTTCTCTAAGAAAGATCCTTAGGGAATATGTAAAGGATCAAGCTGATAGGCACTACAGGAACAGGGATCTCATTCCATGCTCATTTTTTCCTCCCATATGCAAAAGCTTTTCCTGGGAAGGGAAGAAAGTCTCCATTCCTTCTTGGCTCTAGCCAAGTATCTGGCTAATCTGACATAGAACCAGGTCTGACTAGTGAAAAGTGTATCTGAGATACACAAAGCAACACGCCAATAAAAGCAGGAACAGAACTGAGCACAAGCATACCTACAGCATAATTCAGGCCAGGATCTTAACTGAGCTCCTGGACAAATGGGCAAGGGTGGAGGTCAAAGCAATTAAAACCTGTTGATGCCCTGAGGGCCATGACAATTAATTATCTAATTCAGACTGTTAGACTACTAAAACTTTACTGGAGAAAAAATACATTCTTAGCTTCATTTATATGGTATGTTCCTTTTTGCCCATACCAAGAGTTTGAGTGTAACAGCATCTTTTTTAATCCAGCAGCTACGGCTCTAATTATAGCCCTGTTGCCACAGGGCAAGTACATGGACAAGCCTGTGCCCTGATATAGTATAAACATGACCACTCTCACTACCTGGATAAATCTCTTTTGGGCTGTTTCCAGTGAACCTGTGTAATGATTAAATCGCTTCTTCAGAGTATTTGTACAGATATTGCCTTAGGCCTGGTCAATTGGATCCCTGGGTGCAATGAGCACAGGCCCCAAATAGGTTTTCTGTAGCTATCTGGTGTTGCAATACTAACACTACTGGCACTCAGGAAAAAAAAAAAAAAAACAGAGGAAAAAATGTGTAGATAGGACACCCATCCCTTATCCACATGTGTGCACATACAGATACAGACACATAAAATAAAACAGATGATTAAATTTACTTGCTTGATGCTCCAGAGTGGGCACTGAGAAGGGAGTGAGCTTGACATGTGAGCAAAATCTGTTAAACTTTGATTACCCTCAGCCAACACTCCTGCTCATGTACCTCCCCATCTATGTAAACAAAAAAGTTACTCTCTGTAACCTTTAAAATATGAAATATAGCATCTGCTAAAATTTGCATTTGTCCTTAAAAATTTCATTTGTTTGGGGAGATATCTCCTCATAAGTACCAAGCAGGCAAGGACTTGAAAATGATGCGGATACATTTTTCCAGCTGTTAACATCTGTTTCGACTTTCCATGGTGATGTTCTTGTTTCTGTGCTTAGCACGTGGCTGTGTATGCATAGATTTGCATACTCTCAGGATTCCTATGCAGGAAGAACAACAAAACATACCACATACCTGCCTTTGCCTCAGTCTTATGCTGTAGGCAATAAGCAAACAATCTGAGGAACTTTTCAATATCATCTACCTGAATGCTGCAGTATCATATTCTTATGTAGGATCTTTATTATAATCATTAGTGGTATGGGCAGTGGTACTGTGCAATTTTATAGAATTTATTTTTTACATGGAGCACAGTGCGTATACTTTATGTTTTCATTTGAATATATGCAGTATTGAATATAAGTATATTAAATATTTTGTATACACGTACACATATATTTAAATTATAATGGAAAGAGGTTAAACAGAGAGGTTAACAACAGTCATTTATTGGGAAATAATGAGCTCATAGACTTAAAATATTGCTTTCAAGCTCTAAAGATTGTCATGCAGAAGGTGGAAGAGGATTTCAGGTGATGCCTGTTGCAGAATGCAAAACAGTGGTCTGAATTCTGACTTGATAAATGGATGCTGTGCTCACGGAAGCAGTAAGCAACAAAGGCATAAACTGGGTCAGCTTCATGGGAAGAAGTTAGTCCAAAGAAGCAAACCAAATATGATCTGTCAGTGCAGTACTGTTAGGATTATTCCCATAACAATTGCTGCCATAACCATCCTTACTTACGTCAGAGCCTTTCAGAGAGGCTCCTTATTTTGCTTACGCTGATTTGCTCATACCTAGGCAAGAAGATGAGAAAGGTCTCCATCAAGTCCTAGTGTAAATGCACTAACCTGTTTGGTCGTATTTGGATGTGGGTCTCTGTTGCTCTTAATGATCTAAACTAAAAAACGGAATCTGAGCTCCCTCAAGTTATGAAAATTAGATTCTGGTTCTTCTTGAGGAGAGCCTAAAGCATAAACCTCTCCCTGAGAAAGGAGGTTTTTATTATAAAAGACCTCCTAAATAGACACGCTCAAGCTAACATTGCTCAGTCATCCTCAATTTGTTTATGGAAGATTATCCATGCAGCCAGAAGCAACACAAAAGTTATATTTATGTTCTCTCAGATATAAGCTATGTTGTGTGTGCTAGATTCACAGTCCTAAAGCTGTTGGGTTAATGCTTTGCTGTAGCATGTAGAACACATAAGTCCTAAGGAAGGGACTACATAATTGTTCTACGTAATTATTTAATTGTATAATTGTATTTATGCTCATCATCACAGTATGTTTTGTTGTTCTTCCTGCATAGGAATCCTGAGAGTATGCAAATCTATGCATACACAGCCACGTGCTAAGCACAGAAACAAGAACATCACAATGGAAAGTCGAAACAGTATAGGCCAGATGGACTTTATCCATACGGAAAATTGTCTAAAAGAATTCTTTTTTGGAATTCCCAGTTCCTTTTGGCAAGCCCTTTTCGTACCTCATCTCCCTGAAGCTCTGGGCTTCTTTTAATCAACAAACCTAACCTTAACTGGCTACCGTAAGCCTAGCCTGGGTCATAGGGAACCCTCTCCATTCAGAAATATGCTTAGATAAATACAATTCTCCAGTTGTAGCACCAGCTCTTACTTAAGAGTGGAGGGTACGTTGCAGCCCCACTACAACTTCATCTCTAGGTTCACTTTGTCTCTAAACCTCCTCTAGATCCAACATATGAGCTTGACTGATGCATATGCCAAAGATGGTGCTCCATGCAAAGATTCAGAGTTCATTCGAGAAGGATATTAGAATATGCCCATGGGTTTCTTCGGCAGCTGCTGTCCAAATGCAATCAAACTTAGCTGCGGACATTCAGTCAAAAATAGCCTTAACCCAAACCCTAAAATGAACCTTAGAAAAAACATGCCAGTGAAGATGAAAAATTCCTAAGGAAACAATTATTTTTGCACCACTCAGTTCCTTTAACAGCTCTCTAATGATTGAGAGGAAGAGCCTAGAGCTACAGCTTGAGTGGTGCAGAAGAAGGGCTGTCTGAAAAAAAACCCTGCAGGCTAGATTTCCCCCTTGAGTAAATCCTTTTCTGGGTAAGATGAAGGAGTGTTTTAGCTTATTTTATGGTTGGTGTTGTATTTAGGAATAAAATTACAGTTAAGAGAAAAAGAGAAATTGTGGGATAACTGTGTTTAGGAAAATCCTCTGAGAAAAAGAACAGCTGATACTTGAATTTTCCTCTCAGGAATGTGGAGCCTCTGATAGGAGCAGGAACCAGGAGCAGGGCAGTCAGCCTATGACTTGGGATTCTTAAGATTCAAATAAAAACAACCACAGGAATCCAGTCACAGTAGAGCTGCAAAGGGACTGCCACAAGAAGGCTGTAGGGTGCAGAAGGACTTGTCCCGTGAAAAACTTTTTCATCTGGGCTGTGGTGCTGGTTCTTGGAGTTTATCCAAGACAAAGGCCAAGGCCAAGGTTTTGGAAAGGGAGAAAGCCACAATTGGAGTGCGGCTGCAAAAGGGCTGCCCGAGGAAGGTGTAGGCTGCAGAGTTGTCCTCTGGAAATCTGTTCACCTGAACCCTGGTGGGTGTGTTGGGATAGGATCCAGGCAGGGCCGAGGTCAAGATTAGACCTTAGATTACGGTTAGGAAAGATAGAAAGGCTAGCGCTGCGGCTGGAGGGGTGCAGAGGGGCTTCCCAGGAAGGCATGGGCTGGCAAAAGAGTTGTTGTCCCAGAGAACTTTTTCATCTGGCAGATCTTCTGCAAAGGCTCAGCTGATACGAGGATTAGGACTAGGAAAGAGACAAACTGTAAAACTGAAACTAAACCACGCAAGGAAATTCAACCCTTTTAGAGACAAAATTTTCTCAGTACAGAGATCTTTTTGCAGATCACGCATTTCTTTCCAGATCCCTTCCACTGAAATTCTGTATTTTATATTTTTCTTCTATGTGTACCAATTTGTTATCCTACCTGTTAACCTACCTAGCCAGTGTGTATGCTCTGCCCCAGTGTGCAGTGTTCATAGGTATGGATTCTATGTGTTCATAATTTCTTTCTCTAGCCCTATCATCCTATAGTTGCATCTCTAGGTGTTATTTCTTGCTTTTAACATGTTACTTCCATTTTGACTGTTACCTTTGTTGCACTATGACAGCATTGTATGTCATTAATAAAATCAAATAATAAAGAAACATTTGAGGAAGAAGCATAGATTTTGGCTTGGGTTTGGCATTTTTGCCCCTAGGGAAAAAATGTCTTTGAATTCCTCTATGGGCTGCACTCTGTAAGAAAGATGATCATGCATGTGGGATTTTTGGGAGTCCTTAACAGCTCCATCCAGGTCCTTAAATCAGTCAGTTGTAAGCCCAGTATGCCGCAGTACTCAGTTATAAGGACCATCTTTGAGATACAGAAAGTGATGCTGTTTTTTGGGTTATATTAACACTACACACGGCCTTGATATATGGGTAGAGAAGTATGCAAAAAAAAATTTTCTTACAATAAAAAAAGTTCTTTTCTTTCTGCCTCTTTTGTTATGTGCTTATGAGTGCTAAATTATTGGTTAATAGCACTTTTCATTTAACTCTCAGCAAGTTACATTCACATCCGTAAGAAAGTCCAGACCTGTAGGGCTGTCAGTACAGCATAAAATTTAGTATCCATAAATTTGAATCTATTATATTTTGAATTTGACTTGAGGGGATGAATTTTTGATGGAGTAGAGAACCACACAAATATTTTTTTCCTTCTGAATTGCATAGAAATAATGTTATACAAAGCATTTTTCTCTGGTTAGGGACCTCACTGATAATATTTGCATTTTATTTTTATTCTTTTGCTACATAACTAAGTGGAAAGTCATACTTTGTTTAAATGGGTTGACTATTTTGAAGCTTAGGAGGGAATTATGGGTTGGACCATGGCCGTTGGCAGTGCTAGATGGTATATTTGAAGAAGCTTTCCTTTTAACCATTAGATAAAGTCAGTGGCAGGAATAAAATTCTGTTAAAAGTTTACTGAAGGAAGAGTATAGTTTTATCTGTGTTTGAGTCTTCAGTAGTGCCAGTGGGAGTTTTGTTCAAAACTTGTACGGGAATATAGCTAATTAAACAAAGGGTATTTTCCCTTTTCCTGCCCTCCTTCCCTGTCTGTTCCCTATCCCTTCAGATTCCTTCAAAATATAATCTACTTATCTGCAAGTGCAGTAGTCATATCCCGTAGTTGTAAGAAAGTCAGCATTTCAGCAACAGTGACTTATAAATGGTAAATTACTTGTCATTTCACCAAGCCCAAGCTTGCATAACTTGTTCAGATGCATGTTATTCCTCCCAGTTGGTGGTAGCTTCATGGGAGAGATGATTATTTTCAGCAAGCAGGTGTTTTTTCTTCATTGTGTAGGTCCTTGCAGGTACTATACACTGTGTGCAATTTCTCAACTGTGATGAGAAAGAGTTGATTTTTCCTTGCTAGCAGGTACATGGAAATATGGAAAAATATTTAGTGTTTATCTGAAGAAAGCTAGTTCAAGGAATACAAAAGAAGCCCGGATTTTTGTCATTGGAAACTGGGAATGCTGTGTTATCTTTATCCATGTTACATTTCCAAAACATCTTATTTAAGGATTCTCAAATGAAAATCAAATCTAACTTAACGTAGAACACATTTGTATGTGTCCTTTGTTGTCTCAAAGATTTTCTTTATTTATAAGCTGGATCAAGCACTTGAGAAACAAGTAGGACAATCTGAATCTTTCACCAAGAGAACTTTTGCTGTGACACTTTTAATATTTGTTGTGATTTCATCACAAAATAGATATAACTCCATGAAAACTTGCTGTGTATTGAATTGTTGTTCAGGGAAGCAAACTAAAACTGTATATTGTTTCCCCTTATAAAATGTTTCAAGATTTTAATGAAAGTTTCATATCACTGTGGCACATTCATTCACTTGATATCAAAGATTTACACTATGAATTTCGTGCCGTGTCTGGAGACAGAAAATTAAGCTGCTTTTGATTAGCAAGGGTTGCACTCAGGAAAACTTGCTTTTTACACAGATTACTAATACAATTTTAAGTAATGTGGCAAAAGGGGATTTCAGCCTTTTCTGCATTCCATTTTGATCTCAACTTTTTCCAAAGATCAGTACAACTTCAATTTGAATTACCTATATTCTGCAACTTCTGTTAATACAAAAGGATTAGTAATTAAAATTGATGTAGATTTTTAATTTCTAGGATAATATGGAGAATGATTATTGCACTAATTATGTTCATATAGTAATATATACTGTGCTATTCATTTCTCATGGCCTGAAATATTAATTAGATTGTATTTGTAG
>JAOXJK010000023.1:80043377-80065448 GCA_025774025.1 Xenus cinereus
GCGGACAGTTTGGGTGTGGGAGTCATCTGCGGACGTTGGGAATTTTTGAGGCGCATTCTTTCTCAGGAGTAGGAATGAAGCCATTCCATATCTGCCTGCTGAAAACAGCAGCATCCCTGTAAGTCTGTCTTCCGGCATGGGCTGTGGACAGTATAGAATATATTTCAATAGGATGAGCACAATTATCAAAACCAACTATGGAAGTTACAATCATGAATTTATTATCTTCATTATTAGTTTATGACTGCAAGTAATGATGAAATTGTTAGGTTTTGCAGTACTAAAATGTCTTCTGTGTCCAGAGTATCCGTTATGCTATATGTTTGTAGTTATTCCTGGATGATTAAAATATAAATGGGGAGGAAATAATCTGATTTGCATAATAACATGAATGACTGATTGTTGTTTTTGTATATCTGTGAACTGTAATGGTTTTTTATGTATTATTAAAAATTCATTTTTTTCCTGACATTTAAGTGAGACAAAGGTTGAATGCAAAGTGATTCTTGTGCTCTTCAGCTGGAACACCTACAATATAAAGAACTTATTAGAAGGAGGAAAAATGTGGAAGATTTATTTGATTGAATAATTCAAATCTTTTATCTGATTAATATTAATTGCTCATATTATTTTAATTGGATACATAGAAAGAGGTGAATAAAATCAGGTTAGATTTGAACTAATAAAAAGTATCTGTCCTGTAAAGTCAAATTTTAATTAATCTATTAGTGTACCAACCTTTTCATGATAGCATTCTGCAGCTTCAGAGCTATTAATTTTACCCAAAAGCCCTATAAGCTGTTTTTCATCTGTAAGTGCACCGAATCTGCAACACATCACTTGGTGCAAGCATTCTCCAGTTTAATTCCTGCGCTGGAGTGAAAAGCCACAAAATGTCCCATTGTGCTATACAATAATGTGGAAATGATATCCGATGCTATAACCAATTTATTTTCTTTTTGTTCTTCTTTAGAGGCATGGTTTGGGTTCTGACCTGCTGCAAGGCTGTGTGATGCCTTGTTTCCATGCAGACAGTGATTATAGTGAAGATGGGTGGCAATTACATTGAACTAGACTGCCCATATTCACTTTTGGTTATTATCTGCATGTGAAGTGTTTTCATTAACTATGAGCTGGAAACATCCTGGCTGAAATAAACATCTTCTGCTATTTGATTTGTGCCTATGTATGTGTGTATGTGTAATGATTACTGCAGTACTTAGAGGAATGCCAGACTAGCATGTAGTCAAATGTGAAATTCACCTCAGGGAAATTATATACTGTCAAAGAAATCAGTTTCTACAAAACCTTTTAATTGCTAAGTGGTCAGAAGGAAACCATCAAAACATCCATAGCAACCACTGTCAGGGTGGTTGACTAAGTGAAAAAGGTGAAAAAGTCTGCTCTGAGCTCTGTTACTATGGATATATATGAAATAAATGCAGGAGTTCCTAGTTAAGTTTAATTTCTTATAAATTCCAGACCTTTGGCATGTTGCTTATAGCCGAAATGGAGAGCCAGATCTTTGATTGCTGTATCTCTCTCATTCATCAACTGCCCAAACCCAACAAACAGCACCAAAAAGGCATAACTGACAATTCCCGGGGAGAGGGGAATTCTCCATTCAGATATGTTTTGGAAAGGTATGAAAGGGAATAGGAGGAAAATCAAAGGTGTGTAATAGGCAGAAGCATAGCGAGACCTCAGATGGCAGTAAAAGATGGCATTGCTGGAGGACTGAGACATGTCCCCTTTAAAAACAGTACAATTGTACTCTTCACACCTGTGTGGTACCATACGTGAGAATAATTCTCAGGTTCATACCATGTATGGAAGAGCAAACTGGTCTGCTTTTGAGGCCAGGAGGTTTATAAGCACTGAAGAATCTGTCCTTTGGGAACTGAATTTACTAAGAAGTCCTCCTACAACCAGCTGCCTGCTGCACATAACCTTACATAGATCTCTCAGCTCTGTAGGTTATGGAAAGTCTCACAATTTTTACAAGGTACTGTACAGATACATCAGGCTTTTTTGTTATGAGGTGGCTGGAAAATACTGGGTGTATTAATGATTTATATTTTCTCATCTCTGAGTTCAATGTGTGAAACACTAATGCATTAGGAATATTTATGGATGGTAATAAAGAAGATTAATTCACTTGTAACGACCACTGATGAGCTGTTTTTCCTTAATGCTTCCTTTTTTATAAGAAGATTTAAGTACCTAACGCTTTGCATTCTATGAAGAAAATACAAGGACTTTATTCCCTTCTTGTATTATTCAATATGGACATGAAAGAAGGGTAATTGCATCCTGTGCTGCAGTAAGCAGAGCGTTGCCAGCAGGTGGAGGGAGGTGATCCTTCCCCTCTGCTCAGCACTGGCGAGGGCACCTCTGGAGTACTGTGTCCAGTTCTGGGCTCCCCATTATGAAAGGAACAGGGACATACTGGAGAGTACCCAGTGACGGGCTACAAAGATGATTATGGGACTGGAGCATCTCTCCTACGAGAAAAGCCCGAGAGAGCTGGGACTGTTCAGCCTGGAGCAGAGGAGGTTTAGGGAGACCTTATAATGTATAGAAACACCTGAAGGGAAGGTGCAAGAAGGACAGAGCAAGGAGCAAGGAGGACAGAACCACTCTTGTCAGTGGTGCCCAGTGACAGGATCAGAGGCAATGGGCACAAACTAAAATACAGATTTCCTCTGAATATCAGGAAACACTTTTTTCAGCTGTGAGAGTGACCAAGCCCTGGCACAGGTTTTCCCAGAGAGGTTGTAGAGCCTCCATCCTTAAAGATATTCAGAAGCTGTCTGAATGTGATACTGGACAACCTGCTCTAGGTGGTCCTGCTTGAGCAGGGAGGTCCCTTCCAACCTCAGCCATTCTATGATTCTGTGGTTAAGCTAGAGTGATGCTGGTCAGGATGGGATTTTGGAAGAATTACAGCAGACTTCTACCCAGAAATGATAACTGTACATGCTGAAATTCCTCTAATGGGACAGGGTATATGGCTTCTGCTCCTCTAAAAAGAAAGTCACAAATATTCAAAGAATAAAATGATAGGTGTGGCTTCGTATGTTAAATGTTTGCAAGAAATGAGGAATTTTCAGTATGGGTGATGAGGCTTGCAGATCCCACTAATTTCATTAATTTTACCACAAGTATTAATTTATGCCATGCCCTTTCATTAATTGAAACTCTTTTGTGTACTTTCTTCTGTTTCACCAACCAAGGAATGAAAAGTAAAAATCCCAACAGCAGGTCACCTGCTTTCTATTTAAAATAGATGCAACCTCCCACTGAGTCCAGCTGATAGAAGTGGCACTCTTCTATTAAGATTTGCCCCTTTTTCCTCTTCCATCATAAATCCTGCACAGAACATTCACATAGTACTCACTAACCAAACTAAACCAGTTCATATCAGAATAGCTTCATCACTGTTCATATGTTGAAAGCTTTAAGAAGCTGAAAGTACTGGAGTCCTGGACTCCAGCTGGCTGGAGTCCTGTTTCTGCCATCCAGTAGTGTATCACTGAAGAAAAAAATTATTAGAGGCTGTTCTTTCTTCATGCCTTCTCTCAGTCAGTAGTGCTGCAAGCTTCCCAAGCTGCAAATTCCATCCAATTCTATGACTTTACAGCTACAGTGAGTCGAATATCCTTTAAAAGCAGTGTGTTGTAAAAGAAACCGTTTTGCTGAGAGCCCTTGCGGAAAATTACTCGTCCATCTACTACAGATGACTTGACAACCAAAAATATGGCTGGATTCCTGATCTTTGCAGAACTGGCAGCAATTCTTATCAGGAGCACAAGACCAGTAAATAAAAATCCATACCCCTGCCTCACTTGCACCACATTTGTATTTTACATTGCTAAATGAATGCATGCAAAATGTCTGCTTCATCGTAAGGGTTCAGCATGCTCCCCACCAGTGTATGTGGTGGTAATGGAACTGGCTTTTGATGAGGTACTGATGTTACAGAAGACAGCCAGATGTCTAGCACTCCTTGCTAATCTGACCTGAGAAACCTGGAAAGGCATCTAATTTAAGAAAGGTTACTAACTCATTTAAAGCTAACTCTTGATCTGAAGGGTGCTACCTATTATATTTCAGTCCAAAGCCCTCTAAATTCAGACAGAAGAAAGAGTGTCCTTGAGGCTTCAGGTTTGTAAGGGTAAAGATGAAAGTTCTGACAACTTGAATTCCACTTCAGTCTCATTGTACAATGCTTCCCATCAGCCACTTACCTCTGAAGACTTACCAGCTGAGAACAGAAAATACTGGACAAGAGGATTTGACTGTGATTTATGCCACCAGAATCTGTGTTCATGCAAAAGTCATAATGCCTAGTGTAAGCTTTAAGAAGCCCTAAAAGACATAAAAAGCAAAGCCAACAAAGTAGAAAATCAGTCATGGGAGAGGTGCATGATAGGATAAGAATATCTCAGAATAGATACACACCACACTTGTTAAAAAGATCATTTCTCTTGGAGAGAGAATATCAGACAAAAGTTTACTTCTGAGGGGAAGAAAGTAAGACAGAAACATCATTAGCAATCTGTGTTTGTGATTTGTGGGTCGCTGGAGGCAAAAAGCAATATTTTTAAGGAAAGACATATGATGTGACAATTTTATAATAACAAATGGAGTGAACAGAAACAGAACAAACAATACATCTTGATTTTTTTCTAAAACCTATATCTCAGGCTCTGTTTCTGTCACCAGCGCTAATAAGTTAGGTGGTCCTTGTTCAGCAAAGGTCACTGTTGTGGTTTTACTTACAGAACAAAAAATATCATTGTTGAGCAAACCTGAACAGAACAAAGACAGGAAGGGATAAGGCAAGGTCTTGCCACTCCCTCTGTTCTGCCCATCTTCAAACAGGGAAGTGTATAAAGCTGAGGTATGGAAGAGAAGGCCAATATTTTTTAACTTCTGGGCATGAAAGAGTTTCAGGGCTTCTGCGCACTAGTTTGAAAACGGGATCTCAGAGAAGGACCATCAGCTTTTCACAGCTGAGGAGCTGACTTGCTGCATTACTGTTTTCAAAGTTTGTTGAACAATTTAAAGATGTGTATTGCTATCTGACAGTTGTACACCCAAATGAGGGTGTACATCTTATCAGCTTGAGAAAGGGTACTGATGTGCTGAAGCAGTGATTTGCACATATGACTACCTGTTGTATTCAATGAGACATCTTTTGCCAGTGGGAGCTCCACTTTCCTCCTAACAGTGAGTACAATTTTATGAGCTCAAATTAGATCCTGCCTTTGAAAAAACCAACACTATTCCTGGGAAATTCGTAGTATTTTGCCTTCTTCCACTTCACTCTGGTGCTGTTGTGGTTTTATACTATTAACCATTTGTGCTTACTGTTGATTTTCTTCAGGTACCTGAAAAATTCTTTGTTTTGTCAGTTTGAAACAGGGACTGAGAAAGCACTGAAGATGCTTTACACTTATTTATAGTGCCTTGAGGTACTTTGCAATTATGAATTAACACTACAAATAGTAAAGGTTCAAAGTGTTGGCAGATTCAAGCATTTGTACAATAATTAATTACCTTACACATAACAACCTCACAAGTGTTTGCTGTAGTCACAAATCATTGTATTCTCATTTCTTCTGCTAGTTTTGCAATTTAGAGTTGTTTTAGGACTCAGTCCATATTATCTGTGTCTCAAGTGCAGAGAGCAAGCGAAATTGTAGATCCATGGCATGATATTGAGAGACTGATTTGTGGTAGACTCTCACGTCATAAATTTTTTTGATGCCTTATTTTGGAGATTCACAGTGTGTTTGTGGCATTGCCAGAAAGGTTCAATGAAATTTTTCCTGTCAGCTGCTATTCAGCTGCTTCTACAGAGGGGAAGTCGTGTACCAGTAATGTGCAGGGGATTACTAAATTATTGGTCCATAAGGAGAACTGAAGCTATTGGACATTGGAAACTGCTGCTTGCTTGCTCATTTACCCTCTAGTGAACTTTACATTGATTAAAAATTCTGGAAAATTCTTAGAGAAAGAAACCATCCAGCTTGCAGAAGCAAGCTATTGAAAGGGAGACTGAGAAGCCAACGTGTGGCTAGATTGCTGGCTACAGTTCCAGGATATCTCTAAGTCTTAATAAATAGACAAATGGGTGATCAGAAAAAGGAATCTTCTTATACATAACTTGACATGTGATGCAAGAAAAACAGTAGCAATATTCAATTTTGTGATAATTCATGCTGAGTAAGAGACTGTGATTAACAGCTGAACACTACAGTCCTGAGAAAAAAAACGAAACAGCTTCAGGCCAAACCACCAAAAATCTATGCATAAAAGCAACGGATGCAAGAGTTGAGTCGGTATACGGAACTCCCCATGATAAAGATTTAAAAAAATTGAGATAATACATTTTAAATATTTTTATGAGAGAAAAAAGAAAGCAAATAAATGGGACACCATTGTTAGAAATGGTGTCTGAACACAGGAGAGAGCAATTTGATGAGTTCTGAGAAAAAAACTGCAGATCAAAAGATGTTCCAAAAACTTGCACAGTTAAGAATTTTTCCATTCCCATATGATTTTAGAGAAAGGAATCCCTAATCAAAGGCTGAATCTTTTGTGGAGTGTGTGAATCCAGCTTACTAGGGAGATTTATGAGAGAAGCAGCTTTATCTCTATATCTATTCTATTTTGAATCTCAGGGAGAGCACTGAAGTAAAATAGCCATCAGTTTGGTGCAAGTGTATCAAGCTAAAAGAAGACAAGAAATAAGACAAAGATAGAATAATGAAAAAAATAACCCTCGTAGGCTAGCACACTGGAAAGAGCAACAAAGATTTCAAGAAGAAAAAGGACTATCCTTTGGGCTATCACACAGAGGAGGGAGGCAAACAAATCCAAGTCAAATCCTAAACTGCAGGTAGCCCAAGGATAAAAAATTCTCTCTGTACACTAACTGAAAATGTGGAGCTGTGTAATGCGTGTCTAGCAAATCTATATGTTCTCAGCGCACAGACTTTGCTGCCAGCAATTCTATTGACGCATTTAAGACCAGTCTGGTGATCAGCTAGATTCTTCCTGGATAGTTCAGCCAGCTGTAACATCATCTTAGCAATAATGATAAGTGGTAATGTTAGCTTAGAAAAATGTGATGAAGTGGTGTTGATATTTATAAAGCACTGTTCTCTAGACAAATAAATATAACAATAAGAATCCCATATAAAAAAAGAAAATTTTGGTAGACTTTGGGAAAATCTTTTTATTCAAATTTCCTTACCATAGAAATTTTTCAAAAAAATTTTGGATGTCAGCTACCTTACAATATGCTGAAGCATTTCTTTTAGAGATAAACATGAATTAGAAATTAAAAATAAAAAATTTTATATTATGCTTTCTATGGAAAAAAGACTTGGTATCATACAATATGGTGTGTGTGCTAATAATGACCTTTGGGGTTCTGCTCTTCTCTGATTATTTTTTATACAGTTGATGATGACTAGCATTCAGCGTCAAGTCTCCTTAACAGAAGACTCATAGTGTGTTTATGTTTTCACTCCTAGCAAAGAAGTGCTCTTAAAGCAGCTGGCTGAATTCCCTGTAGAGTTAAGGCAGAGGAGTAGGTGCCTTTAGAGATCTCTGTGAGGAGAAATCTTGATGGCCGTAGTTTAGGTATGAAAGTTAGTTGCACAATAAGTGCTTCTAAAAGCCTTCAGAAACACCTACTTCTTTCCATTCAGGGATTATTGTGCTAAAGCACTTAAACAGCATCACTAGGTACCTAAAAAAAGGTGCAAATGACAGACTTGAATTTGCTTGACTAGACTGCAGGCTAGTTCTCCCTTCCATGAAAATAGGTGGATACATAAATGAAAAGTACTTTGCATATGCAGTACCTGAGGCACCAGCACCTCTGGGAGCTCACCCAGTGGAGACACTGGATAATCCATGTGGGAAGGAGATTGAATTTCCATCTGGAGATAACTTTTTTTTTACATACTGAAGTCTATGAAATAGGTTAAACGTTCATGGGAAGCCATGTTCCCTCAGTGCTGGAGCCTGTGGAACTACATGTTTCTTTGGAGTGATTTTTTACTTTGCCATAAGACTGATCCATAAGGAGTTGACATCGATGATGGAGTATGGCAGAATTACACATATTAGTGATGGGAAAGTACCCATCCTGTGGAGCAGCTTGAGGTGCTACATTTGTCACTTGAACTGACTGCTGAAGAACATTGAACACTTGAAATGTCTGATACACTTCAAAGACCTTCTGTATTTTACAAATTAATGCATTTCATTTTGCTGGAAATGTTGAAGGCTAATAAATTGTTTTCAGCTATGTCAGTGGTTCCCAGGCTACATGATTGCAATCCAAGATGAGATCATGAACAGAGAAGTAATGTTACCTAAGAAAACTTTAGACATTATTGGACTGAAACATTATTTCTTTTGAAGACATCAAGTCTTCACTTGAAGAGAGTGACAGAAGATGAAGTCACCATTTCCCTGGTGTTTAGATGGTTATAAACATAAGACTTTTCCAAGTTGAATGTGACTGACTTTTTCTGTTAGATTTGAGAGATCTTTAGTAATTGGTTTAATTGGGAAACACACATACACAGCCTGAAATAGTCACCTGCCATCTGAACAGGGTCTGCGTCCACACTTTACTGTGGTAGTTGACTCAGAGAGTGGGAATCCTAATCCCTGTTCACAACTTCTGTGTCCACAAAATAGTCCTTCCTTCTGTGTTGCATGCATTGCACCCCCTACACATTTTAGTGTAACGTATCCTGCCTGAATGGACTTGGTTTACTCAGCAATTTACCAAGTGCAATGGTGTTTCTTCATCATTATTTAGTATTCCACTTCCCTTTGCGTCATTTGATGTGATTTTATCAGCAGTGGTTTTATGTTATTTCCATACCCCTGGAGAAGATACTGCTTAGTGTCAGCTGTATTGTCAGACCCTGCAGAATCTCCATAGAAAATTGGTCTAGGCCGGTATTTTTAAAGGTCTTTTTTGCTGGATTATATCAATACATTCATAGATTGTGCTGGTTTTGACAAGAATTTTACAGAGAGATTTCTCAGATTCAGGAATGTGTAATGAAAACGAAAGATAACAGAATTCCTTTCCAGATTAATGAGAAATATACCTCTTAGGAATCTGGAAAGTCCAAGTGCAGATTTCTCTTTTTCTTGATTCAGCCTAGATATTGGATTTCAACCCAGAATACCCACATCCCAAATGAAATCTCTTACCGTACTATAGTCATTCTTAGAAGGGTCTCAATACCTTATCTTTGCTTTACATATATAGATAAATTTTCACAAGGGAGAGAGGGACAAAGTCCTCTCTGGTGAGAAGTTCTGTGTAATTTTGACATAGTTTCCATCACAAAGCGCTAATGCTTTTCACATTGCAATTGTCAGAGAAAAATAGGCTTTTCTAGTCTGTTCCAGTATAAGCACTAAGTGATGTTCCACACTGACTTTTGGGGGTTTGTCAGTAGAGTGATTCTTAAGTCATTGATCCTACAGATGGCTAATTTTTAAATCATAATTGTAGATGTCAATAATGTCAATACTTAACTATTCAATTATACCTCTGCAGTTATATTCAATCAAACCTGTAATCTCAGCCAAATGAAATCTTATCTATTTGACAAGACCTATTTTCCTTCTAGCCACAGCAAGTGACATTAAATGTACTCTTATCCTTAAATTCTTTCTTACCTGCATCTTGTTCCAACCTTTTCATAACAGGAAAGGCAAGGGGCATGATTAAGAAATGATGAGTTACTTTATTACAGCAAATAGGAAACATGATGCAATAGAGGGTGAAATTGCTAAGAACAGAATGCAGGGTAATGAGAAAGACATGACTTTCATGTTCTCCTCCACATTTTGAAAAACAAAAGCAAAAAAACCTGTGAGCAAGAAAAATATAAAGTATATATGTATTTTTTTTTATAATTAGGACATTGCTGAAATTTTTCCAGGAATCATCTCATTTTTTGAGAAAGAACTCCAGTATTGAAAAAGCAAATACATAGGAAATGTATCAAGGAGCATAAAAAGACCTCTAATTTCCAATTTTCATATTGGACTGATTAGAAGTTTATCTTTCTTTGCATTTTTTGTTAAGGGCATATAAAGCTTAAAGCAACACCTCAGTGACCCTTGCTTCTCAACATGCCCTCAATTTTATTATGCTTTTACTTGTAACAGTTCTTTGCTGATGTGATTCAGCATAGCCCAGATAAATTGATTGCTCAGATGAATTAGCTGCTTTAGATCCGTTAGCAATCTAGCCTGAAATAGGTCATTCCAGTTACAGAGTTATCAAGCATCAGAATACTCCAGCCATGTTGCCTTACATCCTGCCAGTTGACTTTTTTTAATAGTCCAGCTATTGATGCCTGTCCTGCCTTTCTGAGGCAGTGCCTCATGTAGAGACTCTACACAATTATTTCCTGCCAGAGTAAAAGGGAACAAATTCTTTCATTCTTTATAACTATCTCCCGTTCTCCTGCATAGTCTCAAATAATCAACTTGCATCACACCAAGAGATTGCTAGGAAATTTTTGTGTTGTTTCTTTTAGGTAGAGGAGATCAATTTCTACACAACACAAATTTTATATACAACTATGCTTTTATATTGGTGATTTAAAAAGAAAAAAATCCATTAGGAATACTTAAACATTCCTTTTTGCCACATTTGAAATGTTAGCTTCAGTTCAGCATTAACCTGGATCTCCTCCTGTCACTGAAATTTCATAACATCTGTAGATTAGGTTCTTAGAGTCCTGCCTCTAGGCAGTCTGTAATCTATGTTCCCCAGATGGATTATAACTCTCACGATGCCATATAGTAGCCTTTTGATTGAAACATGTGAAGATTCATAAGTGTCAGTGTATTGTGAAAGATGAAGTCCTGACACTGAGCACTGCTTATGAAGTAGATTATGAGCTGGGTATGATACAGCTCCTGTGAGACCATGTGGGATGGCAGATAATCCAATTTAATGTCAAACTGACTCATAACACAATATTTAGCTATTTCTGAATCAGATATTTTCTGAACTTTTTGATGAGAAAAAACCTCAATATTTTGACATTGATTAGGAATGAGAAGATGCTTTTCCAGAGGATTAGAAATTCAAACTTTTGCTTATATTATTTTTGCAGTATAATGTGATACTCCAAGGGCTACAAAATCCCACTGAAAGGGCAATCTGACTCACAGAATCCCTTAGATCATCTTATTCCCTCCTTCTCCATCATCCCACTAAATCTTTCTTTTTTCATTTTCTTCCTCCTACTACTTAAGTGATGAATTTTGTAGGCATCAGGAGTCATGCCTGTCTTCCTTTCCTCCTTCCCTTTACAAAAAAAGCTTTGGTCAGTGAAAGTACCACAGCTGCATTAGAAACACCATTAAGGGAAAATACCGTTCTAGATGGAGAATAATAATTTTTTTTCCTATTTGAAAGATATGACGGACCAAACTTAATTCAAAGCTACTACTTCCCTTTTGCTTTCAAACCAGTAACTCTTAATGGGAAATTGGGCCTCAGTAGTAATTCCCAATTGAAATGATAAATGAGCTACTGCAAACAGAAAAAATTTAGTACAACGTGATCACAGAGAAAGGGTCCAAAAAGGTCTGAAGAGCCTTGCTGCAGGATAATGACTGTCAAATAGTGATAACTCTTGCTGTCAACAAATAACATTAACAGCTCCTGTTTAATGAATGTAACATGAACTAGAGTGTGACACTGCAGAGATTAAAAAGCTCAACACTTGCGCAGTGTACAGTTCTGTAACCAGACTGCAATTTGCAGTTTTGACTGCTGGATCAGGCCTTAGGTTAAAAGGATTAAAGCTTCTAACAACAGTAGTTTTCTATGGTTTGGGTAAGAAAGGGAAAAAACCTAAAACTTAAAATGAACCTGCCGTTGTGGCTTCACTCAAAAGTTTCAGGTATCAGATAAAAGAAATTGTATTTTCATATAGAAAGTGGAACATTTGGATTTTTTCCTAATGTTATTTAAAAAATATATAGATAGTTAATTCCATCATCTAGCATATGTAAAGTTTTAGAGTTTCTGAGAGTACCACGTATTTTTAGATACTTCTATCCAGATTCCATACAGAAAATTCTTAGTTGTCAGCTGCTCTTGCCCTCCCTCAAAAAAAAAGTAGTCTCTGTGGCCAATTTTAACTAAATTTGACAGACAGATAAAGGTATGAAATATGTTTCCTGTAATTGTCATAAAATAGAAGGATAAGAAGAAAATGAACCAGAGTAGATCTCCACTAAAGGAAAGAGTGAAGCCAAAGATGAATCATAGAATAGCTTGGGTTAGAAGGGACCTTTGAAAGTCATCTAGTCCAACCTTCCGTGCATGAGCAGGGACATCTTCAAGTAGATCAGGTTGCTCAGAGCCCCGTCCAAGCTGACCGTGAATGTTTCCGGGGATGGAGCATCTACCAACTCTCTGGGCAACATGTTCCAGTGTTTCACCACCCTGATAGTAAAGAATTTCTTCCTTCTAACTATTCTAAATCTTCCCTCTTTTAGTTTAAAACCATTACCCCTTGTCCTATTGCAACAGGCCCTGATAAAAAGTTTGTCTCCATCTTTCTTATAAGCCCCCTTTAAGTACCGCAATAAGGCCGCAATAAGGTCTCCCTGGAGCCTCCTCTTCTCTAGGCCAAACAACGCCAACTCTCTCAGCCTGTCCTCATAGGAGAGGTACTCCAGCATTCTGATCATTTTTGTGGGCCTTGTCTGGAACCACTCCAACAGGTCCGTGTCTTTCATGTGTTGAGGGCTCCAGAGCTGGACGCAGTACTCCAGGTGGGGTCTCACCATAGCAGAGTAGAAGGGCAGAATCACCTCCCTCGACCTGCTGACCATACTGCTTTTGATGCAGCCCTACTTTGTTTTGCAGTTCTCCAAGGCTGAGGAGCCACGCAGGAAGCATTTTTGAGCGTCCCCCTGTCAGTGTCTGGGTGTTACTGGGGGAAGGAGGGAGGGAAGGAGGAATGGGTCTTCATGGCAAGAGCACCACGCTGCAAGGTGCCTCCATGATTATGAATAACTTTCTTATACCTGTGATTTTAAAAGGCTGATTAAACCTGAGACCTTTCACACTAGCTGCCCGAGAGGATGACAGTTGCTCAGCAGCTGCAGTCTCAGGAGCTGAGAGTTGAGTTTCCAAGGCTCATCGTAAAATCATCAGCATAAAAGTGAAAAGCCTTGAAGGGGATTTATCCCATCTATATTATCCAATCCGTTGTCTTTGCACATTACACATCTCTATAGCACAAAGCTGTGGATATATCATTCCTATATCAAGTTCCACAGATGGAAATAGAACTGAAATTAAAGTCCCTCTGTAAAAAAACCCACAACTGTTTGCAGATATCCGTAAGGATTAGGAGCACATATTCTCATTTTGAAAAAAAAAACCCCACCAAAAACCCCCACATGAATTCTTGTATATCACACTTTTCCAGTCTCTTGTCTGTGCCTTCCCATATGGAAAGCAAGGCACGTTAGGCTTCCCTCTCTGGTATTTTACGTAAAACAGTTGGGACTCCGTCTAGTAAGAAGCTCATTTTAGTGAGGGTTGAAAACACTCACCATCTCAGTGAATCAGGTCTTTGGTTCTGCTTCTATGCTTTACTTTAAAATGCAACAGGAAAATGATTTAATAATATTTTCATTTAGCTCTTTTAAAAGGGAAGTCTTGGAAATAGAAATTATCAAGAAATAGAATCTGATTTTTTTTTTTAATTTTTGCCTATTCTCACATTTTTCACCTGTTTAACTAAACTGGGGTTTTGTCACACAGTACTATTTTTCTTTCTCTCTTTCTTCCCCCAACCCTTCAGATTTGCATTAAGGAAGCAACAGACCTCAGAATGAGCAGGCAATATTTTACAAGTTTCTTCTGATTTCTTCTCCTTCTTGGCATTTTCTTTAAGAGGTGAGAAGTCCTAACACATAAAGAGACTTAACTCTTACTTATTTAACAGTATGAAAATTACCCTACATGGTCAGACAACATCTGCCCTCTCAAGTGGTTAATATTCTGAGATACATAATTCAGCCCTGTGAGTGACTTTAATGTCTAATATTCTTTTACATGCTAATGCTTTGATGGGAAATATGAAGTCCTGCACCTGGGGAGGAATAACCCCATGTCCCAGTATATGCTGGGGTCTGCCCAGCTGGAAAGCAGCTCTGTGGAGAAGAACCTGGGGGCCCTGGTGCACAACAGCTTGAACCCAAGACAGCAGTGTGCAACTGCACCAACAGCCCCTGCATTGCCAGCCAGTCGAGGGAGGCAGTCCTTGCCTTCTACTCAGCACTGGTGAAACACATCTGGAATGCTGGGTCCAGATGTGGACTCCCCAGTACAAGGGACAGACAGGAGACAGTCCAGCAGAAGGTCCACAAAGACGATTAAGAGGTTGAAGCATCTTTCCAATGGGAAGAGGCTGAGAGCTGAGGTTGTTCAGCCTGAGGGAGGGAAGGCCCAGGGGGATCTAATCAATGTGTATAAATACCTGATGGGACAATGTAAGAAGGCAAAGGCAGACTCTTTTCGGTGGTGCTCAGTGACAGACTCAGAGGTAACGGACACAAACTGAAACACATTTAAATGTAGGAAAAATCTTTTTTACTGAACCCTGAGTGTGACAGGCAATCAAAGAGTAGCGCTCTGTTATCCAGACCTTATGACTATGCAGATAGAGCACAAAGGAACTATTCGCTATTGCAGGGGTTTCTTAGGGAAAGACCTCAGTGGTACAATCAGGAGCACGGCTATGTTAATGATAGGAAAAGAATAAGACACCCCCTGAAAAAAATCTGTGATGGAAAGCAAGTATTCTCCAAGAATGATGAGTGAACATGAACACTGCTTAGGATAATTTCTCATGTACCCAATATTACCTTTGCATGTTGTGTATTCTTTTCCTCGGTTGTGTTTAGCTGTGTTGGAACATGCTCTCAGAAAGTGCTTCCAACAGAATTTGAACTGGCCACAGTAGGAATGCCAGGGTCCCATCTTCTGCCCACAGTCATGTAGCTCCCATGTTCCCCTCTGGTGACACTGGTGCTTGGGAAATTGTGAGGAAAACTGACTATATAGCTGGTTAGCCACCACAATATATGGCAATATATACCTATATAAACATAGGCTGAGTTAGATCAGCTCCCTGATCTGACTCCTTTGTTTCATGAATGCCAGTGCAAGGCTTGGGAAACAAGAGGTTGGGAAATCGGGGTGCTGCAATTCCCTAATTTAAATCAGATGGAAATACACTTGAATCCAATGCCCTAACCCTTTAAAGTCTTTTTCAGTTGTCTGTCAGTCTGAACAATATGATTTTGACACCAGTAAAGACCGAGCAGGCAGGGAAGTTGACATATAATGTAAAGCCAGTCAAAGTCCCTCTTACAAACTGTCATTGCATGCTGGTGTGGGCAATGAACCAAGTCTCCTTCTTCTTCAGCTGCCTCTGACCTCTCCCTGTCTTTCTGCCGAGGCTTTGCCAGCCTCATACGACCTGTGCACTCCATAGCTAAGCCGTTGCTTGCATATATATAAAAACGAACTGTAATGCAATGAAATATACAATTTTATTGTTATTTTCTCAAATACATTACTCACAAATAGGGGATTTTATTTTGCATTGTTTGATTAGTACTAGCCAAGAAATGTTACCTCTCAAAGGAACAAGGGGTGAACTCAGATGCATATCTTCCAGCCACTCTTTTATTTTGTATCTTCTCTATCTTCATAAACCAAAATCTTGCCTACTCTAAAGCAGCTGGACTTGAATTTTACTGTAGGGTTCCTGTTGCAGAGGCTGGCAAATCTAAACATAGATTTTATTACCAAGAAGAGAAAAACTATAATCTCTCATATCTCTTTTGTTATGTGCTCAGTGCTAAATTGTTACAGTCCCTGCTCCACACTGAAGAAAATTAGTTCTCTTTTGCTGGTGACAGAAGCTTCCCTCATGAGAGCAGAGCCATGATTTCCTATGGATTTGTTTCTTTGTTTTGACATTTAATAAGGGGTGAACTTCATTGCAATGGAGACACAAATAGGAGATGTCTCCTCTACTTGGCTTGTCCTCCATCCCACCCCCAAGCATGTCAGAAGTGAGTGTCTTTGAGATTTTATTTCTTTGTCAAGTTTCGTAGAAACTGGCATCTGAGTTCAAATACTTTCAAGGATCAATACATAGATCAACAGAAAGAGACAAGATCACATAAGCCTCCTTTCCTTTGAAAATGAAGCTAAAAATGGATGAATCTTGGTGCAAAGGAACAAACCCACTCTTAGAGACTGATCATTAGGAGTGGAATAATCCTAATAGCAACATGATGATTATCATGAGAGCTTTGACAGGAAAGAACAGATAGTACCTGCCTAAAGAGGAGAAATCTGAGGATGGGCTAGTCCAGGTTGCCAAGCACGGTATGAGAAAAAGGCAATGAGAAGTGGATGAAAGTATAATTTCCTTCATTCTTTGGTAGACTTTCACAGAAAGACAAAGCATAGTGGGAGAGACTCTTCTGAGGTTGGATCTCTCCCACTCTTTCCTGGGAAGAAAATGAAGATGTCACTTTCTCTCTTGACAGTGTTCTTGAAACACTTCAGATTGCCTCTGTGTGTGTGTGTGTTTGTGTTTGGGGTAAGAGATACCTGCCCACACATACTGATATATGCACGTGCACAGTCAGACTTACATAGAAGCATGTGGTATGGTTTTCTGTGCCAAATATTGCCAGTGACAGATTGCCATTAAAGATTGATGAGGCAAAATGATGATTAACAGCAACAAAGATTATGTTGGCTCATTCTCTTTTAAGCTAAAGTGTCTGATGTTTTGCAAATTTTCAGTTTGTCTTTTTATTGATTTTTTCATTGCTAATAACACTAAATTCAATACAGTTTTGATTTAAGAAGGTACCCTAGTGATATTATCACTATCTCAGTGGCCAGTCTGGCCCACACCACGACAAGTGTCAATAAGGGTATGAACTAAAGAACCTTATTTTTTAAGGTACGTCCAACCATGTGCAATTAGCAGTGAAGAACCAAATTTGATTTGCCATTCATGATCAGAGGAAGCAGAATGGTGAGATGAATCCTTATCCTGAGTATATTCATTTCAAGTTATATGCCTTCATCTAGATTCTGTTTAAGTTTTCTTGAAAACAGTTTTCCAGATGTTTAAACAGATGAGTATCTGTAACGCCAGGGACAGAAAAGCCAAATTTTTAAAGCATCATAATGCGATAGTTTAATATAAACTAGAAAGAAGCACTTAACATTTTTCATACAAGGTTAGCACACATTGTTCTTCATTCAGAATCATTAGCACTACTGGGAGTCTGTCTCCTTCTTCGTTTGTTTTCTTTCTTTCTTTTTCCCTCAGACAACAAGACCACTCCTCCTTGGCTTCTAATTCAGTCTCTCTTCTTTCTGGTTCTGACCCAGAAACTCTGCTTTATTGCCAGATTATGGGTTTAGTGTGATGTTGTGGTAAACAGTTGAAAAAGGCCAATTCAAGACAAGGATCAGATGGAATTTTTTTTTTACATTACATGCTGTTTTGGTGAAATCTAAATCTTTCTCAAAAATAGTTCTTTTTATTGACGTTCTAATAAAACTGTGGGATAGATTTAATGAGCCCTTCTTGACAGATATCCTTCAGCTGGAAATTTGCCACAGTTTTTGCCAGTTTACTTACCTGATGGAGTCCAGTTCTCAGTCTTCTTGGCTTTGGAGCACGATTCCTCCAAAATAAAGGACTACTTTGAAGCTGAGGTTCTGTTCCTGCTTGCAACAAATTGTGAATTTTCTTTCCAAGAGGGAAAAAAACCCGTCATTTGAAATATATCTAAAACTTCTTTTGTGCTTTTGTGCTCTGTTAAGTGCATTGAGTCACTCTCAGACTGATGTCAGCTTGTGTCTTTAAACTTAGAAGTTCCTGTTTCTGACATACAATGAATAAATCCCAAGTAAATGTTTATATAAAAAGAAGGAATGCATACATACACTTGTTTGTCTTCTCGGTGTCAGGGTGCAATGAAGGACAGTTCTTCCCTAAAGAACAGGGAGCTGAGGGTGACACAAGCCCAGGCAGTGTCCACACTGATGGGGCTCCATTTCACAGGGTGTGAGCATGGTGGGGCAGGGCTGAGAACTGGTAACAGGGTCCATTGGGAGCCCCCAACATGGCAAGCAGTGAACCAGGTCCAGGGTCCAGCCAGGAAGTCCAGTCAGGAACAGAAGGTGACAGGGCTAGAGTCAGGACTGGCGAGACAGCTAGAACATATTGTTGGGTCCAACCTAAAAGCAAGTTGCCTACAACATAAGGCCCCATTGAGAGGTTTGTGACAGACACAGGGGTGGAGACTTACCCCTGTAGCACTTCTGGGGCAGGGACTGACAGCTTCAGGCTGAGCAGGAATAGGGATCCTGGGCCCATGGGCAGGGGATAAACCTCCCCTGGATCTGTGTTAGAAGACTGTGCAGCCTACTAGGATCAGATCTGTAGAGATAGTGCCCAGAACCCAATGTCCAAACTGTTTATGTACCATTCCACATCAGACTAGGTGTAGTCTGGTTGTGCAGGCTGACCATGCTTTAGTGGATGGACCGTGTCCTGCACTTATGGAGCTTGTCTCCCAGTTTAATGTCATTTGAAAAGTCCCATTCCTGTATTTTGAGTCCTCTCTGCATTGTGAACTGGAGCATGGAAAGTGGGGACAATCTGGAGATTTGCTTCAAAAATACGCTCTTGATTTAAACTAAAATGCTAAAGTAGACCACCCAAAATCCTTCTTTGGCTTTCTCTCACCAGAGTTTTATCTCGGGCAATTTCCTTATGGAGGAGAACAGATAAGGCTTTGAGCAGATTCTCTATCTTCTCTTATCTGCGGATTACCTCTATTATTTGAACTTCAGAAATACCATAGAAGAGCACCCAGAAAACTGATGCTTAAATCATACTAATGCAATCGCTGAGACATCTTGTGCTGCCCAGACAATGCTAGGCTGAAAAGCAGTTCCCTTCGGTGTAAATATCTCCAACAGACAAACCAATTAGAAACCACAGAAGGAAGCAGAAATACGTAAAAATGATGCAATCAGGTAAGGGCAGGGAGAGACGTAAGTGGTGTGTATTCCTTGCTAGAGGTCAAAACTGCTGCCACCTTTGAACCTTTTAGCTCAGACTTCAAACTTAAAAAGTAAAGAGATGTGCACAATGGTCCTCAGAGGGCTTTAAATTCTGTGGGTCTCCTGAAGTTTATACTGAACTCTACAGGCAGAGGTCAGGTGTCATCCTGCTTACTTGGCATGTCTCCACCAAACCTGCCATCTGACAGTGATCCATTCGGTGGGTTGTTTTGCAGGCAGAGTGACAAACTTATCTTTTCCATCCCTCTGTGATTTATCCAAGTCAGAATGAACTTTATGAGTTTGGCCCAGAAATGAGGCAAAGATTTGGGCCAGCTTCTTCTACTGCAGGGGGTGGCTCACCTCTACTCGTTTGCAACCTATGAATTTATTAATGGATCCAAATATAGCCAGTGACCTTCTGTGACAGATGGTGAATCATGTCTCACTTCCAGTGCATATATTAACATTTTAAAAGGCTTTTTAAAACACTGTTGACTTTAGCTAGTGAAACATAATAACAAAGATTTGCTGAAGTCTGATGCCATAAGTTTGGGTACATTGAAAATTCATTATCTGAGGAAAAATTTAGTATTAGTGTGCTATTAACAAGGACATTGCAAGATGCCATTTGTTTTAGAATGATGTATGGTTTATGATGCTGAAACTGCCATCACAGACAAGTCACGATGATTTGCCTTGAAGATGATTTATGAATCATGACTCTAGAGGAAATAATTTCTTTCACATAGCTTGTTGGAAGTCAGTTCCCTTGGCATTTGCTTTCATCAGGAAGGGTATCTCATGGCCCTCAAAATTTTGATCTAGAACTTCCTAAATCCCACCCCTTTGATTTAATAAAAAAATAATTTTCCCATTTATTTGGACGTAAAGGGTTTAGTTATGCTTCGGTTTTGCCCATTTTTTTTCATACCAAGTTTAAGCAATATTACCAAAACAGGGTAGCACACAATGACCTATATAAGATGTAGATAACCGAGAGGAGCTGAAGTTACATATCTGAGCATGAGTGTGAAGTAGAGGATCCAGTAAACAAATATAAATGTAAATGCCTTGCAGCATTTTCACTCCCCCTGAAAAAAATTGCATTTACACAATAAGAACAATACACACAGAGCCTTAAGCAACTATTCAAACCACAGGGCACAAATGTTATATACAGCTACTATGGTTTTATTATGTCTTTTCTCCATTTATATCATATGTGGGATAATGCCCATCATTGTCATCTCAACAGCAGCCTGCTAATTTTGAACGCCAGCGAGAACAGAGAACAACCAAATGTGCATTCTTGCCCTTCCCTCGCTCCTCTTCCAGCTGCAGGTGGGAGGATCTTTCTCTTGGATACAGAGATGTTGCCTGATGAGATCTGGATTCTTTCCCTTCAATTTAACTACTTCTTTGTCTGAGTCACTGATATACTTTCATGAGCTGGTGATATGTAAAGCCTGGAGGAAACACAGAGGACATTAAGTATTGTTCTATTTAAATATGAACAACTCAGATGAAAAAATGTGTTTGGATGGATGCAAAACTATTCAGCCTCTCTCTTTGTCCTACATTACATTCCAGAGCAAGAAATGTACATTGTATATAAGCTGTGGAGCCTCCCAAAAGTCCTCATAAATTCCTGCACTTCTTTTCCACTGACAAAGAAGTACGTCTGTGCCAAGGTGCCACGACGCTGAAGAGGAAAAGACAAGATCTGACCAAAGGCAATTTGGTGCTGTTATAAGTAAACATGAAGTATTGACAGAATATGTACAGACTTTTATGGATTACATTGTAATTACACTAAGCAGATCTAAAAGTAATTAACTAATAAGCCACAGTGCTGTTTAGAAGACAGAAGAGTCATATATTCGTATCATAATCACACAGATACCACATGAAAATTAATTACCATGTAATTATATGGTCCGTATTTACCATATTCAAATAGTATTTGTGCCCCTTTAATTTGAAGTGCCACTTTAATTTTAAAATATTAAATTACTAAACCTCCTGTGACTTTAGATTTTAGATCTAAATCTAGAGTAGTAATCACTGTGTGTTAAAGCATGTAAGAAAAAAAGTCACTGAATGCTGGGTGACCCAGTTCACTTTCTACATGCACAAGGAAAAAAAAAATTCTGGCTGATGGAATTTCACTGACTGTTCCTCTTTTGGATTATTTTTTCATGTGCTCTTTAAAATATTTCTGTTTTGACAGGCCTAGAGGTTTAATCTAGCCTAGTTCAAGACAGCAATTAAGCGTATGCTCAAACCCAGCTAATCTGCTTGAAGACAGGAGGTTTAGAAAATACATTAAGGTCAGGGCAGGATTCAGTGCCGTGTTGCATAGGAGTAAGTCATGGCTTTGTGCTTACATTTTCTCAGAGGTAACACAGCAATTTTCAGCCGCGTTGGCAAAATTTAATATGCTGCTCTAAAAAGGCAGTTCAGGTTTTGACCTACCCTGGATTACTCCAATCAGAAGAACGGGAGGACGAGAAGAAAGGGAACAGAGATGGATGAGGAGCTAAGGGAGAAATCTTGGGGAAACCGGCTTGCTGTTTCAGTTGTGACAAGAGGAATGGCAATGGCAGAGCACAGGGTTTGAAGCTTTATGGGGGTCGAAGCACCAAGCAGTGGCCTTCACCTTCCAGCCTCTCCTGGGTGGCAGCAACAAAGCTAGCTGATTTTTCAGGGCTCTGAAACAGTTATCATGAGCAGTGAACCTTATCCAGCTCATCCTCCTCAGAAGTTTAGTTTCTTTGTTTAGTTTGGAGAAGAGGAGGCTGAGGGGGGACCTCATTGCCCTCTACAACTACCTGAAAGGAGGTTGGAGAGAG
>JAOXJK010000023.1:80065548-80097163 GCA_025774025.1 Xenus cinereus
GGGGTTGGAACTTGATGATCTTTAAGGTCCCTTCCAACCCAGACCATTCTATGATAAAAACGCATGTAGAATGTACTATTGATAGCCCATGTACATAAATGCTGTTGTTACAGCATTCATGGCCAACGATGTGTCCTGCCTATGAAGAGTTTGTTCAGCTATTTTGCATTCATTAACAGCTAACTATGGGATGTTCATTTATTCATGTTCTTAATTTGTATTTGGAGGTTTTAATTTGACAGTGGAAGCTTTGGCAAATAGCTAATTTCAGATGGTCTTCTGCCTGTGCGTAAATTGAAACTTTCCTTATACCAGGATTTGCTTAATGGTGAGGGCACCCTAAAGAAAGAGTGACCTGAATTCCAGATCTGTATGTTTGTGATACTTCTGATCTTTTTAAAATATTATTTGCAACAAAGCAAACCTTCCCTAGGAAACATCTGAGTAAGTCATACTGGGCCATGAAAAGTGATTTCAGACAAAGATCTGGTTCTGTGATGGCAAATTGTATAAAACAGTGTATTATTTTTTTTAAATTAAGGCTAAAAAAACCCTTGTGAATAAAACTTCATCTGAAACATGGCTGGTCTGAGGAGGAGCGGATGTATCAGGGGAGCGTTCAGCATCCTCAGCAGCAGCGATGTGAAGAGGAGTCGGAGACGTGCGTTCTTTCATACCAAGGTGATGTTTCCATGGGGTGACGAGGAAGAGGAGGGTGTGGGGCAGAGGCTGCTTGGCTTTACATGGCACAGGGTTCCCCTGATTTGAACCATTGGCCAGGCATTTCACTCTTAGTGCTTTAAAATACACAAGTATGGTTTCAAATTATATTTCACTATGTCTTTTTTTTTTACCTATTCATGTCTAGTTGTACATGGTACTGTTAAGTTGCCTTTCTGAATTAGAAAGAAAACAGATTCATAGAATCACAGAATGGTTCGTGTTGCTCAAAGCCCCATCCAGCCCAGCCTTGAACACCTCCAGGGATGGGGCATCCATGGCTTCTCTGGGCAACTATTCCATAATAGTTTTTAAAGCAAAAAAATCCACACCTTCATCTTTTTTTTTTTTTTTTTTTTTGAGGAGAGGCCTTTTCAAATACTGTTCCACTAGTTTTTCTTGATGCAGTATTAAAAAATGTGTTCACAGGCTTCTGTTGCAAAGTAGAAGTTAAATAAAAGGGTGCGTAGAGTGATTTATGAACTGATAGTGGTGACAGTCTCTCCTGCAAAGTGCCATGGGGGGTTGTGGTCTATGTGCTAAAATGCTCTCCAACGTTCTTGCTTCGCTGTGGCAGACAGTTTTGGGCACTGGAATTCTGCAGAGGAAACCTCCCACCCAGGTGTCTCAGTGATTCCCTCGGTGGGCAATGGACCTGGCAGTACAGAACTCACCTCGCTCATTTGGGGTCATTTTAGTTTTTAGGTGCTTATTGTCATTGCTCAGAAGATGGATCACTTCATGCAGGCTGCAGTATGAATTTCACTAGTGGTAAACATCAGAAAGGAATTAAACCTCTACTCTACAGCATACCAGAGGCAGGTTTGGGGAATGTTTTCCATTTAGAAGATCCACAACTTGTTCTTACACCTGGAAGCTCAGTCCTGCCAGTTACAGAGTACCACAGTGATATTTATATGGAGCTGGAAAAGGATTTTCAAAGGCCAGTGCAAATAATTGGTAAGGAGACAGCTGCTTTTCCATCAAAATTGGTGGAATCACGTGAACTGTCTCAGAGATCAGGAACTGCTGCAGAGTCTGAATACCCCTCACCCATGGAGACCGAGCCTTCAAGATCTGTGGGATTTCTGGAGAACTCCGTTACAGCTGCTCTGCTGCAGCGCAGCGGTGATGTACGTGAAGAGAGCAAACGCTTCCAATTCTAGAACGCACTGGTGAAAAGAAAAACAACAAAAACCTTCATGCACCCTAAAGTAGGTGTGGTGGTAATAATACGAATAATACTAATATATTGTAATAATACCCACAATACTTGGTCTTGTCATTAATGTGGAATTTCTGAAGTTCCTAAGGTTCCCTTGTGTAGTGGTTGAACTTGTGTAGTAGAATTAAAGCTTCAAAAGCCTTGTTGTTACGGATGGGGCTGCGTCCCGCTCACTTCATGAAATCCTGTGGTAGATCTAGGCTGAATCTACACACCCAGGCAACTGCAGCTGAGGGCCTTGAAGAGTTTAGATGATTAAGGACAAAGTCCATCTCACTGTCCCAGTTATTGTTGTCTCTCTCTTAGGATCTTAAAAGGAGTGCTGGTTGATGGGGTTGGGAGGGCAATGCTTCTGGGGAGAGCCAACCCCTCCGTCAGACTTCCTGGGGTTTTTCTAGGGAAATGGGAACAGAGGTTCAGCTAGACATGGAAATACTTTTTTTTTAATTAAGAGTAAGGCAGAGGATGAGGTGGTGATGTATGGGATATTCTGGGATGTTCTTGTTGCTGTCTCTCCCAGGCTGTTACTGAGCCGTTTGAGCCAGACTATAAAGGCTGTATGCGACATGCTGATTATTGCTCATTTTCTTCAGAAGATCATCTAGAGACCTTGCCATGCTAATCCCTTCTGGAGTTAATAACCTAAATGCCTTTGCTATGTTTTAGCAATTTGGAACAATATACTTGATTTTAGTCATTTTCTAAAATGTAGATGTTATTTTTGGTTAGAGCTTACATATGTTGAGGCAGATCTGAAAATGAAGCATTAAGGAATTAGGGAATACACCTCTTTGTCCCGTGGTGTTCTGTTCGTGTGGTCATAAAAGGTACCTGGCTTTGACAGTGCTCTGAGAGGAGGAGAGGCCTTTTTTATGTTTCTACTGTAATTTGTGCAAATCTGTATGTGTTCAGCATCTTCATTCCCAAGAGCTCCCAGCTGACGTATGAGCTGTTATTTCCAGCACTTTCTATTGTAAGAGGTGGCCAGATCATGTTCTTCCCTCTTTTTTTAAAGAGCAAAACTCAGCTAAAGATTCCAGGCTCCATCCCTGAAGGAACTCTGTGACACATGAGAAGGGACCAGGTTCAGATGCGCTGGGGCCAGTTCTTGTGCCCACCCACTACGGAGCCCTGAGAGGTGGGTTCTGCTTGAGAGGAGAGCATGAGGTACCTTTCCTGACAGTACAACCAGCAGGATTTCAGCAACACCAGGACATTACGAAAATGCTCCGGGAAGCCAAGCCAAATGTTAAGGCTATTGCACAGGGCAGATCCCTAAGGGAGGGTCATGCTAGCTCAGTGCAGACATTCCTCGCAGATGCTGGCTTCAACTCTTAGCACTGTCAGCGTGTGCTGTAACACCGGTGACCGGGTGGACCATTTCGCTCTGAAATCAGATGTAGAGCAGCAGACGAGACAGACTGTAGCATTCATCAAATGGAGTCAGGAGAATTCAAGAGTTTTCTTCCTGCTCAGTTCTCCTTTAGTCTCCTGTGCTTTTCCAGCGAGCAATAGGAAAGGAGGATGAACCCTGTAAACATCATTCAGGTGGCCTTTATTTTTATTCAAACATTCAGGTTTTTTTTTTTTCCTAAGAGTTCAACTTCTCTTGTTTCTGTTCAGAAAAAGTATTACTTGCTTGATTGCTTTGGTTTCAGCCCCCAGGCCCCAGCTGGAGCACCCAGATGGCTGCAGAGCTGCATGTGGGGGGAGAGCCAAAAGCCCCCGTTTGTCCCTTTGCATTTCTTACAGTGGGAGGTTTGGCTGGAACAAGATATCCGTGAGTCAAACATGGTTTGTTGTGAATCGGTTCCCTGTTCGTGCCTCACAGATACGATCTGCAGCTAAATCATCATAATTTCTAGTGACTAATAGGAGGTATTCAGGATTATGAATTAATAATTCAAGATTAACATAAACCGCCACTTAAATCCGCTCCCAAAGACGGCAGTCCTGACTGCTCTGCAGGCAAGAAGTGGGACACGGCCCCTCCCTGATGGACATTGAACCTCAGGCAGCCTCTGCTCCAGCTTCAGCGTCTGCTCTGCAAGAGCTGAGCTCTGCTGGCCCCAGCCCCAGACCTTTTAAGGTTATTTTTCCTCTTGGACAAACGACTTTTCTACATTTTTTTCCTCCAGCTTATTTCACAGCGGGCAATCTAGTATGTTCTGTATCTGTATGTCGAAGAAAACTGTATTTCAAATGGATGTGGGTGTTAGTTTTTTAAAGAATCTTTTTAGAGATGCCTGTGTGATTTGTTAGATACGAAGTTATAACGTGGAGGCTGAACTGATGAGCTGAGAGAGGCTTTCACAGCACTGACCCCCCGGGACACCTTGTGAAGCAGTGAGACAGCGGGCACCCGTGGGTCAGAGAAGGAGTGATGCCTTTGAAAACTAGAAAAGAAGTGTATTAATTACCTGCGTTCTCAGGTGGCCAGAGAGCCTGGGCTCAGGGGAAACCAGAGCTCCCTGCGGCTGGCACAAGGTCTGTGCAGGATCAAGGGCTTCTTCCAAAAGCGACGAGAGCCAAAGCACCCATCAGCAATATAGTAAATGACTGCAATAAACAGCGTAAGGGAGCATTTCTGTGCCTCTCCAACTCTCTGGCCACCCTCCTCGTTCGTACTGCCCCAACCGGGAACGGCTGGAAGCTGCCCTGCCTCGGCGATGGCGTTACGTGTGTGCTTTGGAAAGCGGAAACTCAAAATCTTCCTTGGAAATGTGAAATGTGTTGTCTGACTGTACATCCGCTGCCCGGCCCCTGCCCGGGTGGGTGCTGGCAGGGGTTCATTGTGCAAACCTTGCCCTGGTCTCAACCTTACTGTCACTATCTCTTCTGTAACCTCTTGCAAACCAACAGGTCTCTTGAGCCCCAGATGCCAGAGCCTCGTTGCTAGCAGCTGGTGTCTGTAAGGCTAATTTTGGGCAGGCTTTTGTGGGAGGAATGACTCCAAGCCATGTGTTTGGATTAAGGATGGTGATTGTACCTTCTCATTCAACTCAGCTGGCACCGCAGGCTCTGACACAGCCCTTCTTAGCTCCCACCTCAGTTGGAGGTTGGATGAGACTTTTGGTTGCTTTGTTTTGACCGTGGTTGGAGAATCCAAAGAGGGGGAAGAACCATCAGATACTCCTCGCCTGGGTAGAGATGGTAAGGAGATGTCTGGGAAGAGAAGGAGGTGTCTGGGAAGAGAAGAGGTGTATGGGAGAGGCTGTAGCGCAGCTGGCGGCAGGCATGGGGTGTGAATCTTGCGGAGTCGGAATCTTGTGGAGTTTGTGAGCTGCTCCCAGTGTAGCTGCTTTCGCTGCCACCTCCCCAGGAGCTTGCTCCTGGTGCCTTTTTGGAGTGACAACGTGCTGCTGGCTCCAGAGCGAGACGCTTGTTTTATTGTTTACTGCTTGTTTTATACTCATTTTAAAATTGATCTAAACCAATAGTACCTTCTGCATTGTGCAGGAAGATGCAAGTAAGCCAGGTGGGAAGGAAATAATGGGAGGGAGAAGAATTTGATTTGAAAAAGTAAAAAGAGTTAGTTCCTCATTTCCCTATAAAAAGGAGAAGAAGGGGAATTGAGATGTGGCCCTTAAAGAGTGGAATCAGCTCTGCTGCTTTGTGAAAAATGAACCCAATTCACAGTTCTCTGGTAAATCTGAAAAAATACTCTTCCTGGTATTTAAAAGCAGCAAAATTGTTGTTCCTTTTCTCAGAGGGTGATGGCAAGTAAGGGTGAGGGTGTCTTAAGTCCTCCAAATCCCACCTGGTGGATTGGAAGTGATCGAGAGAGATGTTTAGAAAGCACTGAGTGTCCAACCACAGCTGTCCATCCAACGGACGGGAAATCATCTGCTGCAGCAAATGGCAGGAGGAACCGTCTTTGAATCTCTTGGCTGCCTCTGGAGGGGATAGGTGTTTTTCCCTTTGACTGTTGATTATCTTCTGTCAGTCTGAAGGTTGAGTGAGGAAATGGGGCTCCAGAAGATAGATCGACAAGAGAGGAGAAGGGAGCATTGTATCTCTGGCCACCAGGCCTTGTCATGGTTTGGGACAGATTAGCCAGTGACAACAGGACAGATGCTCTCCCCTAACTCTTGCTCCAAGGAGAGGAAGGAGATAAAGAGACTTAAGAGTTTAGAAAAAATTATACTACTTTAATGAAATATCTATAATAAAATGAAAAGGAAATAATGAGATAGATACTATATATGTATATATATAAAACCATATCAAGTTCCCAGGAAGATGTCACCAGCAGGTACCATGGAGGTCCCAGACTGGACTCTGGATGGGAATTAGATTCAGGAAGCACGGATCAGGATCAAAGGGAGACAAACAGACAGGATCCACCTCAGGCATCAGTCACTGAAGATGAAGAAGCTCCAGACCCTTTGATCCCTCAGCTGCTATCCTGAGCATGGCAGATGGGATGGAATACCCTTTTGGTCAGTTTTGGGTCACCTGCCCCTTCCTCCCCACAGGTGTGACCCCTCCATGGGGTAAACACCCAGGCCAGCTGACCCTGGTTGCCACAGCACCAGGTATAAACAAGAGCCTCTGTCACAGAAGAGAACGTTGGCTCTGCCCCACCCCAAACCTGGACACAAACTCAACTGGGCTCTTTTTCCTTGCTTTGTTCCCATCTTTTTCAAGAGAGTTGAGGCCTCCAGGCTGAGGGAGCTGAGCAGGGCATGTGCGGGAGGTGGGGCAGCCGGGGGTCAAGCCTATGAAGCTGGCGGAAGATGAAGACATTGGGAGCAAGATGCTTTCGGCCAAGAAGAGGCAGAGGCGGAAAAGGTGTAGGGCTGGGAAGCCCTTGGATGGTATGGGGAGAAGAGCAGGGTGTAATGGAGCCCGGGGTGGGAGGGCTGACTCTCAGCATGGCTTTGTCTTTGTTCCTCTCTAGTCTGGTATCACCTCTTGAGTACAAACACCTCTTTGAGGCTTCAGAAAACTTGTCGTGCCAAAATAAAAAAGGGGGGGGATGGGGAATTCACTTTACAGAGTATAAGCTTCTTTTTTTAAAAAAAAAAAAATATATTTCTCATGCTGCATGAAAGACTAGTAAATCAAGTCATTGTTTTGGTAGAAGACGGTAGCAGCTTCTTGTTTGTTTTTAAACAGAAGCTGCCTTTGAAAATTTACCGCAGCCTTTGTGAAGGACTGACCAGCCTTTCTGGCGCCAAGGGAGTTCCTGTGTCTGGGCAATTTATCTATTAGAAAATTTGTCTCTAATGTGCTTTCCTACCCTCTGCCTGTTTTAGTAGATGCTCAGGACGTGAAGGACTTTGTTAAAAGCAGAGACTACGTAGACAGACCAGGACGTAAATGCAGGGTAACTGTTCTCTAATTGCTGCTACTCTGTCTCCCTATCAAAATATATTTTAGAAAGCGTTGCTTTGCCATTAGCCTGGTAGTGCAGCCAGCTCTGCTGGAGAAGAGCACACGAAGAACAGGTGTGAATTAATTATTTCAAACGGTGTCACCTGCAAAGAAACAAAAGGGGAGGGAGGAAGCTATTCCAGCCCCGTGCCACCACCTGGGGAATAGGGGGGGTGTTTGTTTGTAAGGTCTCTGCAGCAAGAGCTTTGGGGAAAACTGAGGGTGTAGTTATTTATCTGCAGTTTTATTTCTGAGATGTAGGCCCACCAAAAGCAAAAAAACAAACGAAACTGCAGTACAAATCAAAAAACATTCTGCAATGTTATTTACTGACCTGGAATTACTGTTGCTGGCAAGTGCAAGGCATGTTCTGGAGAGCTTCCCATTGTATTTTTTTGAGGGGGGGGAGGGAAGGAAGATTTCTATTTTCCCCTTATGTCTCACTTGCACAAGCCAACCAGCACCACAAATGTGGGGTATTTGGAAGGACGAGCCGGCTTCAGACAGGAAAGTTTTGGAGAAACACAGCATCTGGAGTCTGTACTAGAACTTCAGCTTCAACCCAAAGCTGCGGTACCTTCTGCTTTGAGCAGCATTTCTTTCCCTTCCTCCTCTGCAGCAGAAGCGCGTGGTAGAGTCGAGTACGGAGTCCGATCCTGAAGCCAGCGCAGAGGTAAGAACCGACTCTGAAGCACTTTTGTGGTGATGAGATTCCCTGATGGGTACCCAGCTCTTCCTTCAGCCTCAACAGGGAGAGCCCAAGACGTGGTCGTTGGATTTGTGACCGTAGAAGGAAAGGAGTGGTGTGGTGGAAAAAAACCCCAACAGTGTTCTATCCCTCAGGCTCTGATGTTCACTGTTACTAATTTTAGCAAAATTGGTTCTGGGGGGATGAGGCAGGAAGGTGTCGGTGAGTTAGGTAGACAAATGGTTTAGGTAGCACTTCTCTGCTAAGAAGTGCTTAAAGCTGACCTGGGCTGTTTCTGGCAGTTAAGTTTCAGCAGCTCTGGGCCAACGGGACTTCCACAGCTTGGAGTGGAGAACCTCTACCTTCTGAGTGTCTGTTTTGGATGAGATTAAGAGAGCAGCTCTGTTGCTGTGGTGGCTACTTATGAATAGTGGTAATTCCCGAGCATTGTTCTGTCAAATCTGCGTGTTTAAAGTTGGTGGAAAAAAGACCTGATTCTGGAGTGGAGAACTAAATACTTAATTTCTGGGAAAAAGTGTTCAGAATTGATGCTCGCTGTCAGTCCATGGGAATTGCTGTGCTCTCTGGCTTAGAGAAATTGTCTGCTGGGAATCTACCAGCACCCCTTCCAGAAAGCACAGGGGAAAGATGGAGATGTCCGTGGCCTCCTTCTTGGAGAAACAAGGCTGGGAGCCCAGCTGTGTGGTTGGACTCCAATGACTGGGCTTGGTGGAAGAGGGGCTTGCAAAGGTGCCAGCCTGGACATAGAGCTGGTTGCTCTTACCAAGGGTGCTGAGGCAGGTGCCAGGCCAGAGCTGGGGCATTTCTGGGGTTTTCTTTTTGAGAAAAAGAAGCTGCTTTTCTTCACTAGCTTTGGGGGGATGTCTCTGTGTCCTTGAACTAGCATAAGAATGCACTGTCCAAAAGAATTCTGGGCATGTTTAGCTCAGAGAAGAGGAGGCTGAGGTGGGACCTCATTGCCCTCTACAACTACCTGAAAGGAGGTTGTAGAGAGGTGGGTGTTGGCCTCTTCTCCAAAGGGAATAATGACAGGACCAGAGGAAATGGTCTGAAGTTGGGGCAGGGGAGGTTTAGATGAGATATTAGGAAGAATGACTTTACTGAGAGGGTGATCAGGCACTGGAACAGCCTGCCCAGGGAGGTGGTGGAGTTGCCATCCCTGGAGGTATTTAAGAAACGTGTAGATGTGGCACTTCAGGGCATGCTCTAGTGCCCGAGATTGTTGGTTTGTGTCTGTTTGTGGGTGGGTGTGGTGAGTGGTGTGTGTTTTCTTTTTTTTTTTTATTTTATTTTATTTTTTTGTGGTTGGACTCAATGGTCTCAAAGGTCCCTTCCAACCATGAATATTCTGTGATTCTGTGAAGTGTCCTGCCCAGGGCATCTGCTGCCTTTGCCCGTGCCTTGGATCTGCTCCGTTTTCTTGAAGTGAGAGGGATTTTTGGTTCGCATTGGTACAGTACAGTTGCTTTGCACGTGAGATCCTGGGTGGTGGCCTATTACCCAGCATTGGAAAGCAGAGGTTGCTTGTGGAGTTGAGAGGAAAAACTAGTTTCTGTTGTTTTCAGTTGTCAGTGAAATAGAATTGCTGTGGGAACATGTTTGTGATAACAGTATCTGCCTTACAGTAATTTCTCTGGGACCGTCAGCTATCACTAATATTTGCAAGGTGATAGTATCCAATCATTCATCGACACTTTGGAAGAAGAACAGAAAGACTTTGCCTGCCCTGAAAAAACCCGTGAAAATTAATACAATAGCAGCACAGAGCAAATCATTGACTTGGATCAAATGAAAACTTACGAAGTGGAAAAGTCTGTAACACAGTGTCTGAACTTTATAAGACTTCCTCCCACTCCCTGACTTGTTTTAGAAACCTAGTTACAAGTGGTATGTTCTGTCAGTGCTTTGCATATATGGACACTTCCATAATGCTTCATGCAGGTGAAATTTGGATGACTGCACACAGTGCAAGGCAGCAGAGAATGAAGAATGCTGAAACAGAAATGCAAAGGTCTTCATCACTCATCATTTCTCTAAAGCAACTTATTGTTGCTAACCCCTCTTTGAAATCTACATCACCCAGCGCCACTGCAGGGCAAGTATGAGATGTACGGATAATCCAAACTTAGATCTGTGTGATATGGCTGGCTACCCCTAAACTCTCTTGATCTTTGGGAACTGAAATTCCAGGTCTTGATCTGAAATCTTCTGCTTTCAATAACTGCAGAAACAATGGTCAGAGGGGATTGTCATTTTCCAGATCCAGCTAGAAGTGATATCATGCCTGAAGCTCCACCTTAGTATAGTTCACTTCAAATTTTGCTGGTTTTAACTTGTATTTTTTCTAAATTTTCTCTTTTTCTTGGGCACATCTTTTGAGCATTCTCTCCAGTTTGGTTGTAGTATATGGAAGTAGCTATGTGAATGGTATTATTCATTGTCCTCTGAGTAGTTTATGAAGACATCTATTCAAACACATGGGTAGGTCATCATTTTTGTGCTGACAGCATGAAAGGAGGTACAGTACTGGGCAAGAAAGCTAAACTTTGTATGGATATTCATGGTTTCATATTTTTTAAAAAAAGAAAGAATGAAAGGACACCCTGCCCCCCACCCCAAGCAATTCTGAATGTATGAATACAGAGTGCCCTCACTCACTTTTTCAACTCAGAATATTGCAATCTCCGCATTCAACCCTCTCCTGTCAAATGAGATTCATTTTTCATGCTGGCAGCTAACAAGGTGGATCAAATCCTTATACAAAATCAATAACTTTGCTCAAGTTAGACCAAAATTAATTTATTTTACTCACTGCTTGTGGTCCCAAACTCTCCTAGCTCTCAGTGGAGGATTTGTTTATATAAGGTTTGTTGTGTGCCCTTTCCTTTGCCTTTCACCGTTTTAATTATTCTCTACTCTGAAAATCCAAGTTATTAAGCCACTAATTTCTGCTGCCTTTCTACATTGGACTAAAGAGTGTTATGTTTAAAAAACCAAAATGTCACTCATTAATCATCAATAGAGTGAGAAAGTAGCTTCCAATTACCTCTAACCATGAGCAATGAGTGGGATAGAAGGAATTCTTTGAAATCACGTTGTGGCTTTTAAATATAAACACTTGTTTACTCAAAAAGTACTTCGGGATTAATCAGAACGACAGTTTCTTTAGGAGTCCTTGTGCTTGGGAATTACTTCTTCGCTTTGTTTTATTTATCATAAGCTGATCAAGGGGTAGAAGCTGTCCACACTTTTGTTTTCTGAGTGAAGTTTTGGAGGACCATATCAAATATTCATTTAGGGCGGCCATATTTGGCCTTTAGTTGTACTGGTACAAATCTAAAGGGATTGCTGATTGAGGAGTTATGGTAGATTTACAGCAGTTCAAAGAGCAGAACGGAGGGTAGGATGGTGCATCTGTATTTGTGTGTCTTGAGGAAGGCATTTATCAAATGATGTACTGTATGAACCGGCATATTCACACGCTGATAACGAACTAACAGATGTGGAGCTCTTGCTACTTTTAAATCTTTTGCTGTTTATCACAGCTCGGCTCAGTTGCTCATCTTTGAATGTTAGAAAAAAGAATAATTTTGAATCATATAACTCATTTTCAAGTTATCAGTTAAAAATGAAATATGATTAGGCGTATAGGCTGGGTCAAGTTAAAAATGAAGGCAGGCATATGTTTTGGTATTCTTGATTGATTAAATCCATACTTGTGAAGGTGAAATATTCTGATATGACCTGTTGTTCATATCTTAAAATGCCCATACTTTGGAATTGATGTGGGATCACATCACTTGATGGGAAAACACTTGCTGGAACTCAGCCTTATAAGAAGTGAGCACCAGGAAGTGATGTGCGTTTTCAGGCTCTTATACAGGCTTTTGTTTTGCAGTAACACACAACACTTTCCCTTCAAGTTATTTTGCCTGTGTTCTATTTACATAGGCATCTATGTAAACTGGCAGGATTTCCAGATGGAGCTAGACTTTAAGGGCAATTGCTATTACTGAGTATCTCTGAAAACCAGGACACCTAGTTCCTAATTCTTGATGTTAAGACTTGTATTAAGATTGGAAAAAATTGGTTACAGTTTTTTGGAATTCTTCACATTAAAAATTATGTTCCCAATTTTGCTTGGTTTCAATTTTCTCATCTAGGCTTCCTGAACAAAGGAACTGTGGGTCATAAAAATACCATCTGCTGGGACAAAGAGACAGCCTACACGTTTTCTGAGAAGATGGTGCAGCTACTGCCAGTTCTGCAACTGTGTCTTACACTGTGTAATGTGTTGCAATTAAGGATATGTGCTTGAAAATGCTATATAGCCTTCTGGTGGCTTTTCCACAGACAGGATAAGAGACAGCTTTTACATACAATTACAGAAAGTTTTTTACTTAAAGTGGCTTTGGAGGCTTTTTGTTTCTGGAGCTGAAAGACACCAGAATTACATTCGTTGTGTGTTCTTGACACGGATTTATGTACCCTCATTTTGGTGCTTCTGAAAAATTTAAACAAAAGCACAGCAACAGAATTAAATCACACCAGAAGGCAATATTCATACTAGGGAAAAATATGTATGCGGTGACACTCAGGAAGATATTGTTGCCAAAGATTGTGCTCTCGTTTTTACCAGCAGCATCACACACTTATTAACCTAATAATGCTATTAAGGACTGTATCGGCACAGCACTTTGACACTCAAAGCTTTGTCTTTGTGGGACATACTGCTCCACAGAAAGGAACTGTAAATTACTTTTATGGCGTAACAGGAGTTAGAGTGAGACTACACCTTTAGTCCCCAAAACACTTCGTAAACAATAACAGACATTGTAAATATCACTGCCCCCATTTCTACAGATGAGGAGAATATCATTTACTTTCACACTGTCATGAGTCATCCTGAGCAATTTCAGGACTGCTCAGTTTCAATTTGTGTGCTTTTGACAAAAATAACGTAGTGATGAACAGACTAATATTACAGCCTCTTGAACATAATTATTTCAAGCTATAGTCTATTCACATTGGAGAATGGGAGTTATGTGTATACAAAAAAATGAGAAGGTCGGACAGCACGTGTAGTATGTGATATTCACACACATGTAAAACTGAGGGTGAGTGAATAAGGTATGTATATATTTCTTCTCTATAAGAAGCTTAAAATTTCGTGCTCACAATTTTAGTTATTTAATCCAGATGTTTAGTGCTATGGTTGTACAAACTGTTAAATTTAACTTCATATTTATTTAGTTAATCATAATTAAAAATAATTAGTCATGAGGCATATAGCATTTTAAATCTAATGCCAGTAACATGATTACTGCCCTAATAAAAATGCACAAATGATATCATAGCAGAAAAACTGACTCCTACAAAAGAGGTTAATAGCTTGCTTTATTATTTATTGACACATATATCCATGATCTTTAACCTCATCGTCTTTCCAGAACATGGTCGATGTATCCTGCACTTCAATACACTTTTTGTGTTAAAAGGCTGAAAAACCAGGAACATATTTATGCAATCTTTTTGTGTGGTAATTATTTCAGGTTTTCTAATAATGAATTTTGCAAGCAATATTAGCTGAATAGCGAATATTAGTAAATCTGATATTGGATGAACTCATTGAACTGGCCAAGCACATAACAGCTACATTTAAAAGTTTGATATGATGCAATATCTGTTCTTATTTTTTTTTTCAGATCAGAGGAAATTACAGTAATGTAAAGTTCCCCTTGAAAACATTAATGACTTGACTTGCTTTATTCCAGGCCATTTCAGTGCCATTATTCATAGGGTAATTTCCAAAAGCTGAGTTAAGACTGGGTTGGAAGGAGGGAAACTCTGCTTTATCTGGATTTATTAAGATTAAACTACTTTGTTTTTATAATTTTGGTTGATTTCACATAAAAAAAAGTTTACATCAATAACAAGGTGACTGTGTATTTTGAGTGGAGAGATAAATGGCTGAAAAAGCCTGTAATCCTGCTGAGCATAGTTAAGTAATTTGCTAGGTAAGCAGAGCTCTTCATAAGTAGGAGAGGCTGAGGGTGATTTCATTTAGTCACAGTTAGAATTCATGACAGGTTCACTTTAAAACACCAGATCTCCGATGGCAGTTCTGGCTTCATTCTGGGTCTCAATTCCCTTTTAAGAAAGGCATGCTATCTGTCATGGCTTTTTGAGAAAAGAAAAAAAAAATCAATAACATGACTGCCTGACATGGCTAGAAATGATGGGATGTTTTATTCTTTGAAAGGTTTTTTCTTACATCTAGGCCAGAACAAAGTGTGTAAGGAGACTACGCTGTAGCATGATGAGGTCTAAAGGTTTTAGCAACGTTGGTGTTGGAAGCCCACATGAGTAATTTAGACTAAAAGTCAATCATTCAGGTCATGCTGCATTTTGATATACCAGACAAAGAACAGAAAACTTCAAAGATTTTTAGGAATTCTAAGAAGACTTATGGGTGCCATTTTTATAGCTATCTTCACATTCAAGCCATCCAAACTAATCATTCAAAAAGAAACTGGAAAAAAAAAAAAAGAAAATGATGCAAGGATCAAAAGCAGTACTTATACTCTTAGTCATATAATAACCTTGCCTGTTTCATCAATGAAGTTCTAATATTTTTTTTAAAGTATCCTTTGCACGTGTATGTCAGAGAGCGAAAGTGAGCAAAAGAGCCAGGAAATGTGATTTCACTGTAACCAATGAAGAATTCTCTGACTATTTAGAGGTTATTTATTATAAATTTGGGGTTTTTTTTCTTCCTGCCAGTCTAATACAGTTGCTTTCATTTGAGTAGAAATCTTCAAAGGTAAAGGTATGTTATAAAATTCTACTAAAATTTTGAACCATATCACAAATATATGCACGTGTTATACATAAAATATTCCATTAATACTGAAGCACATTGTGTTCAAGATAGGTTTTTGTACATATATAGAAGCTTCATAAAAACCATAATGTATAGCAACTTATAAGAACGTCTGCAGTAGCTCTTCAGTCTTTCAGTCTGGATATAACTTAGTGAAACAGAAATACCCGGTAAGAATATGGGATTTATGTGTTAGTCTACAGTAGTCTACATTATGTGCTAGTCTACATAGAAGCTGACATAGCTGACCAGTTCAGTAATCCATCTATCCAATTCATTGGCCTATGTCAATGGAGTCCAGAGCTGCAAGGTCCATGTGGATACTAAATAAATCTGTGCCCCGTTTTGGAAATTCTCCTGCCTCCTGAGATACCTCCTGCAATACCACTGCAAGAATGCTCCTGTAGGCAAGAAATATGGATGAATGCAAATGTGGCCATCAGCCTGGCAAAGTAGGGACTGCCATTGTACTCAGCTAGAATACATACTAAGCAGACAGCAATTTTGGTTTCGTTTCTATGGGGAAACTTGTCTGCAATACAAGTTCTGTCTTTGCATTAGTACGTCTCCATATGACAGCTATAGCCCTAAACTTGAGCCCCAGGTAGGATTTTAAAATATCAGAATAAGCCTGCAGCCTAACATCCTGGTTTACCATGTTAGCCTATAAATATTTCTATATATACTTTTATAGACACGTGTTTCACCTGTGCCGTAAGCCAACAGGATAGTAGCCAGCTTTAAACTGAAGGCACCGTGCTTGGAGTAATACAGTAAGCCTTGCTCAGAGCAAAGTGCTGCCTAATGAAGCTGTGTGGTTTCTGGATGAGACGGTGCTCGCATCCAGCCAGCTCCGAGTACAAGCAGAACAAGCTCAGAGCGGTCTGCAAATGATCTGGCAGATCCTGAAATGAGGCAAATTACAAGCACTTCACTGAAAACTTGAATAATGGCTAATTCCCCAGTTTTGAGAGCAAGGGTAAGACCAAACTGTATTTGAGAAACAGTCGCTGTAAGTCATTATCTTCACATAATTGCGGAGTTCTTGCGTGTGCGTCCGGTGCTGCATCCTACCATGTGAATACAGCATAGATATGATTGAGGGTGGTGAACAGACTTCTGTTTAATGAACAATTTTGGAGTTATTTTTAAATTTTTTAAACATCCCAATTGTTTTAATGTGGAAGGTCTTTTTGGGCAGCAATATGGAATCAATATATATCTGTCTTTGTGTGCATGTGTAAGGCATCCATATATTTATACTCTGTGCTTATGTTTGTTCTTATTCATAGACACTCCAGGAGAAAAATAATGAATATGTTGGAATAACAGAGGGCAAGTTAACATAGACACTGGAGGCAGAGGGCAGAACGCTTTTAAGAGTGTCAGGTGAAGGTAAAGCTAACCTCCTGATGGAAATTCTGATGAATAGTCCATCATTTGTTTTTCGGTGTTCATACTTGCAGCATTCATCAGGTATTCTCTTACTGCAGGCAGAAATCATGTGGGAAGAAATCCTGAAATCCTTATGCTTTAGCCAAGCAGAACTTTCAGAGAGATCAATTATTCCTGGGTGGATTCAGACTGGCAAAACACGCTTGTTATCTGTTGTTTGCCACAGATTCCATAGGATATTAGTATGCTGAATGCAGATTTCGGGCATGATTAGGTCTTGCTGTGCAGAGAAGTGCAGCAGAGGGGGTTTAGACTCTTTGATGCCCAAGGCCTCATCTCTTCACGCTTCTCTCCTCTCCACGCTGCGTTAGCGTAGGGCAGCTGATGGGAGGGGAAGGCATAGTCTCTGTGACTAACGTGCTGATTTGGCTGTTTTCTTCCGAAGCAAAGCAACCACCAAGGATTGAATTCTCAAGATTCAGGCTGCTGTGCTCCTGGGGCAGTACGACTACATGCTGCTGGCTATTCAGGGCTTGCCATAAATCGACAGTCTCACCCTTTAAAAATGCTGGATTTTCTTAAAGTGAGAAAAATACTGTTGGAGAGAAGAGGGAACACATTTCAAAGTGCCATAAATAGCTTAGCTCTGTTAAACTTGGTGGAATTTGACTGTTAACATCAGTTCAGGATTTTGATAATATTTTGGCAGAAATGAGCCTTGAGGTTCAGCCATAGTGAGTTCATTGTTACCGTTATTTTCTCTCTAGGTTTCACAGCAGGGAGAAATGAAATGAGTGTGAAATCTTGTTAGCTATCTGAAGACCATCTGTATTTTCTTAATGAATGCTGCACTCCTTTTGGAACCATGAAATATGCAATATAGTATGTTGATTCTAAAACAAATTGTGCGGAATTTAAACTTTACATATACACTGAACCTTCCTTTATTTAGCAGATTCTCTTGTGAAATCTACCAATGTGATATAAATCATTTAGCAGCTGCTACAAGAAAGAGCTCTTAGAAGGCTTGGCTTAATGTCTTGGAGTAATTACTTAGTGGCTATAGGCACTTGATTCTATCCAGTAAGGAATTCTGAATTTTAGCTCATTACTTTTTATGATGACTGTGTCTTTAGTGTAAACCTTTCCTTGGTTGTAAGCAGCCTATCCATACTACAGCTATAAAACACAAGGATGGGGGAGGAAGAATTAAATGTGCAGCCTACCAGAAATCTTTTGAAATCCTTTGAGGAAACCTTCAAATAGTACCAAATGTTAATGCAGAATAGCAGTAAAATATTCAGCTGAGTTTCACAAATGAAGATGGGTATTTCATAAGTGTCCCAGAAGACCCATGAAATGTCAAAGCTTATAAGCCATTAAGTATTAGGCTGCTTAGATTCTGAATTCAGAATTGGCATGGTTTAATTTTTGCATTATCATTAACACACTTATGCAATACATTGAGGTTTCACAGAACCTGTTAAAAACCAAGATGGCATGAAATGTGGTTGGGGGATAAGAGACAGGCTGTGCCAGAGAATCTCCATTGCTCTCCCTTACCAAATTATTCATTTCATTACTTCATTATGTCAATATTGGGGGATCTGGGACAGGTTCACAGCTCCTAAGAGCAGATGCACATCCAAGCCTCAACCTCACTCCCTGTTGGAAAAGGAGACAGGCATGAACCATTAATTTCCATGAAAAGAAAGTTTGTACTAATGATTTGAAGAAGACCCCTGGTGCACCTTTCCTACGTTCTCCAGTTTGGACAATGAGGGGTCTGGGCTGAAAAAGGTGCCACAAAACATACCTGCAGTGTGAGCTAGGTGGCCACGGAGACGAGGAACTTTTTGATAACTCCAATTAAATTCTTTGCTGTGTATACCTAACACTTGCTTGACTTTGTCCACTCATTACTTGAAGAAATAGGATAGAACAGTTTGGCTTTATAATCTATAAATTGCTGGCTTTAAAAGAAACCACCAGCTATAAATCATATATGGGAAGGAAAAACTTACATAAAATAAGGATTATAATAAAAACTGTCAGGGACCATTAACTTTAGGCACTGTTACTGGTCTGAGTATTGCAATTAAGCATCTGCTTAACTTTGAAACATTAAACGGTCCCAAATTAAATGAACTAACTGCTTGCATATACAACGCTAAGTCTGAGTGTAAAATGTTTGCAAAACTATCACTGCAGTGGTGAATGTAGACAGATGCTTTTGGTTATAACTTTTTTTTTATGTGATTAAGTGAAACTTCATATTAATTTGTATTCCTGGACATGGGACCATGCCTTGGAGGAACATACATGGAAGATGTGGAGCTTAGGGCATCCTACAATATCTCCGTGTAACAGAACATTTAATTCTTGAAGAGGTCTTACTATTTCATCCTTGAGAAGCACAGGTCCAGCTGAGGAAGCTCCACAGTGATATTCCTATATTAAAGCATCACAGAGAATGAAAAAGAAAAGGAGCCAGGGGCTCCCTGTGTAGCTGTTTGACACTGATAATCAACAAAGCAGTAAACAAAACTGTGGTAAAAAATAAATAGTGTGTGCTTACCCTTTTTTGCCTTTGTTGTAATAGGCAACTTGTCTTTGTGGAACTAAGCACTTTGTCTGACTGTAATAGTGCTGATCTGAGAATTTTATTTTAATGGCAAATAGGAAGTACATGTATATAAGGATTTTTTGCATGAGATGGATTTGGGGGACTCCAAAATTTTGTATTTTTCAAGATAAACCTTTATATGTGCTTGCACAATAAAGGATGTGTTAAGTATTGACTTGTGCAATACATGCTTTCCATAAAGAAAGCTGTGTTTTGGAAATGTAGGTGAAGAATTTGGATATGTTCAAATGAACTGCTGCATTTGTTAATTACAACTGTTGAACTCTGCTTGGACTGTATGAATAATTGATTTTTTGGTTCAGTAGCCAAACTGAAAAAGTAACAGTTAGGGGGGGGGAAAAGAGGAGGAAAAGAAGATGCATGTGGATTCAACTAAAATGAGCATTTTCACGTTTCTCACTGGAAACAAAGCCAATGCAAGGTTTGCATTTGATGCCAAATGAGAGATTTAGTTTCCTAGTTGGGTTATATTTGGCAAAAACAAATCAGTGAAAATGTCAGGTAAAAATTAGCTCCTAGGAAAAAGTTCCTCTTGGTGTGGAGGCATTTCTTTTACTGAATACAGTAATTTTCTGTTGTTGCTGTTCTCATGCTTGATCTCTTCACTGTGTTGAAACAGGATTGAGAAGAAAGGGGGTAAAAAAGCATCTTATATTTGAGCGAGCCTGACGGTTCCTCCTCCTTTTCCTTCTCCTTTCCTCTGTTTGGCCTTGAAATTCTCCATCACAGAAGTCTCTCACTGAGCAAAGGAGTGCATGGAAATCCGACAGAAAGCCTGAGGTCCCCTGCCACACAGGACACAGCACACACCAATTCAGACAAGGACAGGATGGAGGATTTGAGGACAAAGGGGTGAACTTCTGTCAGTGAATGGAGACATTGCTTGATGAGAGGAGGGGACGGGAGGAATCTGTGATTGACTTGTTTGTCGGTGAGCAGAAAGGTTGTGTGAGAACGTGCACTTTCAGGGTAGGATCCTGCCTCCCCTCCAGGCACAACCTGAATGGCAGCACACCTCTCACCTGGAAGCTGGGAGCTGAAACCTGAAGCTGGCTCTAATTCAGAGCAGGGTCTGCCCCGTGACTCTTCTGCTGCTGTTCCTACTGTCCAGGGTGGCTGCAGCAGAGAGGAGGTGCCTCACCGCAGCTTTGGTAGGTGTGTGTGCTTCTGTGGTGACTTTACCTGAAGAGAAAACTGCTGCATTAGATAGAAATGAATTTCCCCTACCGGGCAGGCCCTGGATTGTTCCGATACACAGTTTTCCAATTAACTGGGATAGTGTTTTCAGAATTGGGAGCTATTTCAGTCTGCATCTCCTTGGAATTTCCCGCCAGTGCTTAAAAGGACCATTTGCAAAGAAAATCTGAATGCTTTCTGTGGCTTCGCTTTTTGTCACACACTCCAATGTGCAGGGATTAATCTAAGTGAAATTCTCTGTAGACAGGAGATCTGTTTAGACTTTCCCACAAGGTATATGTCATTGTAATATACATAAGCTTGGGAAGTGTGTCATGGGACGTTATTTAGATCATACATTCATTTCTTGTAATATATGCATTGATAAATTCAATAATATTAGGTGCTTGAACATAAATAGGATTAGTTGCAGGCTCTGTAACAACTGGTAATGATGGTAGTTCACACGGAACCAGAAGATAATGTAATATGAGGCCTTGTTGAGTTTTCTGCTTGAATTAGCCTTTCCTTTTCACTGTTTGGACCTTCCCACAGGGCCTGGGGGTGTTGGTGCAGACCTGATGGTCTCTGCATGACCATAGAAGGCGCCCATGAGAAGTGAGGTTTTGTAGCTCGTATTGCCTCCATATTCTTTCTGTAGAGTTCAGAAATCCTGAGCCTTCAGTAGAGCTTATTGCAACCCGCACCTTTCTCCGCCCTCACGGGCACACGTGTAGCAGAGCAATGGAGGGATTTATTTCCACATGCTAGCAAGGATTTCATCTTGTGAGCTGTTGGATGTCTGTAACTCATCTCAAAGTCAAAGCCGAGGGCACTTATGCTTCTCCAAGATCAAATAAATAGAAACCACAATGTTTTCCTGTCTTGCAGGAAGAGAAGAGAAAAGAAAGTACATATTAACCCTAATCCTGCTCTGTTTCTAGGGTTAGAAATAGGAAGAGCGCGGGTGGTAGTTTTTGTGATTTCTAATTTACAGTAACATAATATCACTTGCCTTCCTAACACTCCATTTGTAACTACTCCTACTAACAATATACAATGTTGACATGAAATGGGACCATGAAAAGTCTCTGTACTCTAAACTGAAGGCTACGAATTAAATCAGGCCTATTCCAAACTATTGATGTCGTTCTCAGGACTAGTCCTACAGTTAAGGTGATTCAGATGTTAAACCAGCTCTAATGCTTCTGCCCATCAAACGGCAGGTGAAATTCTAAGATACTGATTAATGTGATGTTCTTGCTCTCCATTCACAACACTGCAAAGCTAGGTTGTTTTTAGAACTCTGTTGTTTTATTTATAAATCCATCTTTAAAACAACAATAAATTTTAAAAGCTGCTAATGCAAAAATCGTTTAAGTTAGAAGCAGTTATAACTACTTCTTTTCAACCAAAAGAATTAAATAGCAATTATAGTATTATTCATTTTAATGTATTTGGAATGTTGTTTTCCCATATACTGGCTTTCCCCATTGATTACCTTTATTTAAAGTTAAAAAGAAAACAAGAATGAAAAATAAAAGTCAAGTGCCCATCAGACAGCGTAGCTTTGTGTAGACTTCTGAGCACAGAGAATGAAATGGAAATCATCTCTGCAGGGAGAGTGCTTCACAATTTAAAAGCAAAGTATACAAAAATTAACTGCTATGTGTTTACTGCCTCATATGCCATATAGAGGATGTTATCACTCGTACTTTTTAAATAGCTTTTCAAAATGGGCCTGTTCCGTATGGCTGGCAGCTGTTTGCATTTTTGTAAGTCTGGAGGAAATGTACAAATTGTGGATGGATTTGCACCCATTCGGCTTTGTATCCCAAATACTTTTTAAAGATAAGGCCAATACAAAAAACTTGACTTTGCCTCACAGAAATAGTACAGCAAGACAACTAGGTTTCCTTTTCATCACCATTAATTTAGCTGAATGTAGGTTCTGGAAACTCAGTGGTTATTGATAAGAACATAAACACAGAAGTTGGATAATAACAGTAGGTTGGCTTTTATCACTGATGATATAGGAAAAGGAAGAAGTCAGTGCTCTAAAACTCAGTGCAGGTCCCTGGAGAGGTATTTAACTGGTTCCAGACACCAGAAGCAGTGTACTTTAGTTAGCACAATGCCTTTCTGCAGGTATTGTACTATATCTAGTAATAACACACTTTGACTTTCAAATCCCATGCTGCATTTGTCAATCTGAGACCCAAAGTGAAACCCCAGCCCCATTTGACTGAGAACAAGATACAGTGTCAAGGTGAAATATACATAAAATGCTTCATTTGCACAGAATCACAGAGTGGTAGGGGTTGGAAGGGACCTTTGGAGATCATCTAGTCCAACTCCTCTGCTAAAGCAGGTTCACCCAAAGCAGGTTGGGCAGGAACTCATCCAGGAGGGATTTGAATATCTCCAGAGAAGGAGACTCCACGACCTCTCTGGGCAGCCTGTTCCACTGCTCTGGCACACTCAGAGCTATTTTTTAAAAATTTATTTTACAATATCTTCTCAGACTGCAGCCTGATCTTAAATGTTATATGGTAATTGTGGATTCTCTTGCTTTCCAAATAGCCCTCAGATGCAACTAGTCATTACACTTCTACCCTTCAAAACTAACAAGCAGAAAGGTGTTTGCATCTTGATTCTACACCTTGCTCCAGAAAATTAACATTCCCATAGAAAATCTTCCTCTCCAATTTACTCTATGTTTTACTCACATCATAATCCCTTTCCCTCCCCTTCCACTCATTAATCCTCTCTGCACACTGCAACAGTTCTTTGATCATTCACCACTGAAAACTCTGTGCAAATTAAAATGATGGTATTTCATCCTGGACTTCTAAGGTAGGATTTGCTTCATCTAATTTAACTGTCCAGAATTTATATATTTAGATTTCAGCCATTCATCTAAACTTCATTTACAGTCAGTGGAAAGAGATGGGTGTCTTCAAGTATATATTCATCCTACATATTTAAAATACACATCTTATTAATCATTCCTTAGCAATATTTGAAAGGAGGAAGCCTACGTGGCAGGGCTTACACATAAAGCCACATGCTCAGCCTTTAGATAGCTACAGTTAGGTGAGATGAAGCAACTGTACCAAAAATCTAGTTAGGAACTAACTATTCATTCCAGTAGGGAGACCACTGTTCCCTTAAAGTTTCCAAATTACTTCCTCCTTTATTTTTTTCATCCTCTTCTTCTAAGCCAAATCAGTTTGTGTAATGATATTTCCAGCCAAGTTTGTTGCTGACTACTGAGATGAGAGGCAGTCAAATTTGCATCAGATAACATAACTGAGGATGGGCTGGAATAGTCAGCTTCTTGCTGCGGCTAACAGGAAAGTTGTAACACTTTCAGAAAAAGTGATCTCTTCAGGCTTGCTCAGATCAATGCAGTTGCTGAGTTTTTACATTGCTTATGACCTAGAACTTTTTAAAATAAATGTTCTTTTTAGTAATAGTTGATATTTAAATGACCCTAGGAATTTTTAGTGCAGAACGAATACAGGAAATAGCAAAGGTACTGGCCCTATAATATTTATTACTTTAAAAGAAATGGAAATAGTTTAACAAGAATGCAAGATTTCTGTTTGGACAGCACAATACAAACCAGTGTTTTCATTCTTGAAGGATTTTTTTTTTTTACTTAATTCCTTTTTTTTTTTCTATCTGAACTGATAATTTGAACACAGCAAATTTTGTGGATCATAAATTTTCATTTTAAAAAAAGGTTTTAGTTGGTTTACACTTCCCTGTTAGATGCTTTTGTTTGAACCTGTCCAGGTTCTATAACTTTTAATGATTTTCACTCCTGCCATTTACCCCATAAATACTGATTCCCCAGTGTTGCTTCCTTCTGTTTACAGTTCTCCTAATCCAGCCTGTAAATTGTCCTGTCTCACGTTTCACTGCTATGACAGGCGATGGGTGACAATTTTGTTTCACCCCTCCCACTACACAGAGTTACTAAATTCATATCCCCATCTCCTCTGGGCTGAATCAGGGCCAGAATATTCATTGCTTCATAGGATAGATCCTTTGATGAATGTACAGGATGAATACAGCATTCAGTCCAGCTCATCCTATTATCAGACAGATAGCTTCAAAGAGAAAGTGATGATAGTAGTTTTCCAGTTTCAGCTGCATTTGAATTTTATCAGTAAAAATCTGCTGAATTTAATAACACAGCAATAAATAATAATGTAACCAAAGATAGAGGCCAGATTGCATTAATTTTTGTCTGTCCTAGCTGCTAAGTTTGTGGAGCAGCCTGTTAATTTCACACTGTGATGAAATGCATATTTAATTGTCAAGTCTTCACCACATCAAGCGATACAGAAAGACAATATAGAGAATGGGATTTTTAGTCCGGGAGGACAGTTCATGTTGGGTTCCTCAGCCTTTTTCTGATGCTGTTAAAACATCCTCGTTAATGATCTGTATAAGAGAATAAAGAATAAGCTTATTAAAATTTTAGATAATGCCAAGCTGGATGGTTTAAAAGCACTTTGGAAGAATTAGAAAGATCAGCATTCAAAGGCTCTTGATAAATTGAAGAAATAATCTAAAATCGAGGATACAAACTTCACTAAACACAAGTGTAAAGTTCAACATTGAGGAAGGCAAAATCAAAGGTGCAAGTACAAAATGAGTAATAACCGAGTTGTTAGAGATACTGCAGTGAAGGCTGTGAGAGCTGTAGCAGATCACAAATGAAACATGAATCCCTGCTGGGATGTTGTAACATAAAATAGTATATCTCATTCTGTGATATATTAGCAAGACCAGTGTATAAATGAAACAACTGCTTCCTCTGTTAAGTGCTGGTGAAAAACTGAAACTTGAGCAACACGTTTAAAGAAGGATCAATAAAAAACTAGAGAAAGACCACTGAAATGAAAGAAAAAAGCACTTCTGAAGCAGTTGGGTGTATTATTCTATGGTTCAATGTAGAAAAGAGAACAGATGGAAACGTGGCAGCAGGCAGTGGCTACTAAAATGTCAGTACAAGGATATTCTCCATAGTTATCAGAGGCAAGAGAAAAGTTACTTTGCAGCAAGTTAGATTCAAGGCAACTGCTTGGGGAAAAACAGGTTTATCCCCACTTCAGAGTATGGGGACGCCTTTCCTGGGTGGTTTCTGGCTTTCCATTTGGCAGGGTTAAATTCAATTTACCACCAGGTACCACGTTCAGTTCTTAAGTTCTCTCTGTGAAGAAAATGCTTTTGATTCTATAACAAAATCTGTGAAAAGAGTCAGCCTTTTAGAACAGTGGCTGTGAAAAATATTTTTAAAAAGATGAATATACATCATCCTAACTTGAGAGACAATGCAAGTACAAACAGAAATACACGGAGGCTTATTTATTCTACTCATAATTTACTGCGGGATCTTGCCAAGGTGAATTACTTCCTTCCAAAATATTTAGTTAAAGGATGAAACAGATGGGCAGGGATTTTTTTCTTGCTATGTGTCTATTAAATTATAATTTATGCCTGCAGAACTATGAGCTTTGTCCAACTGGGGACCCATAAATGTGCAGATTCGGTTCTACTCATAAATTATATGCTTAATAGATAAGTAGGTGGATATCAATTGAAAATCAACACCAAAGAATTTAGAAAACAAGAACTAGAATGAAAAGATACGCTGGCATAATTTTAGAACAAAATTCAACTAAATTAGTTTTATATAAATTCAGAACCAAAATGGATTTTCTCCAGCAATTTTTTTTTAAGCCACATGGATCCTGTGCAATTGCAGGATAATCTAGTGTGTGCTAACAGTACACTTGTAGAATTTTTTAGGTTGGAAAAGACCTTTCATATTGAGACATTTCATATCGAAGTAATCTGCAGTTTTCAGGATTTTTATCTAAAGTCATGATATTTTTGAGGCACCTTTACCTAGCTAATGAATTAATTTCCTAACTTCCTTTTAAAAAGTGAAGTGCAATATGTGAAATAGTAGGTGAATTTGGAAGGGCTCTGAACTTCCATTCAGTTGTTTTTGCAAACACACAAGTGTTCATTTGATTCATTAAAATCCTTTCATGCAGAGCATCCAACCTGCCATGGTGTGTCCTTCTCCTGTGCTTCTATGAAGATATTCAGTCCTCATTTGACTCATTAAAATGTGTCCCCACATTTAAGGAATTTCAGCCAATGCTTATCAGAAGAGCAGAATTTCTTCTGCTCGCTTTCATTATTTCTCTTGCCTGTCATCAGTTCCAGTTCTATGCATCCCATAATTTCAAATATTATCAGAATCTTGCCTTCTATTTCAATTGTATGGAAAATATCCTTTTTGAGGAGGAAAAGATTCTATCCCTGAATAGATATTTTGTGGTGGGATATAATGAATGAACTCTTTAATCAAGAGCAATCTATTCTCCAAATATCTGAAACAGATTGTATTCACTCTTACACGGCTGAACTCTGCAGGAGGACTTTCATAGTAATCAAGGGAGGGAAGGTGATGAAACAGGACAAAATTTAGCCATAAATTATGTTCACATTTTATGTAATACTGGTTGTAAAATTTTGTTTTCATTAAGAAGAAATTGCCGCTAAAAGGGGGCCAAATTCACAGTAAATACAGGAGTGTGAATTGCCAGAATGCTGCCAAATTGATCATGCACTGAACTGTAGCAGCAAAAGATTTTTCCTAAATGAGTTTATAGCTCTTTCAGGGTAACATGATTACTATCCCCACAGAATTTGACAATGCCTTTTTGCAGGTGGTGGGATGTGATACTGCTTTAGTTCATGAAAAAGACTTTGTTCAAGAATTTTAATAAGTACATAGTATTAAGTGCTTAAATCTGTACTTACCTTTAACTGCATTTCACCAGTGAAGTATGTCCATGAGCATTCTCTGGGACCAGCCAGTGTATGCACTAGTCAAGTCTATCCTTCGGAAGAGAGTAGTCTCATATTAAGTGCCTCTCGGCATGAGATGACTCCTGAAATGTGCTATGGAGGTTCTGGGAGTGTAGCATCTGGCCAGAGGCATGAGAGGTACCAGGGCTCAGTCTAACACTATAACAGGACACATCAGATTACAAAGCCTGGGACATGATGGAAAAAGTGACCTTATACATCTAATTCCCACTGCCTGTACCTACCTTGAAGGTTTGGTCCATAGTTTCCCGAAAGGCAAATTTCAGACAGATTTGAGCATTCCCCAGTCAATTTAAGAGCAGGCAAGGGAAGCATTTCTATGGGGCCAAAAGATGCACCCAAGCAAGGACAAGTCTTCTCATGTTCATGAGAAAGGACTGAAGGATCTGTGTCTTTCACTCATCTGTGGCTCCTGAGGCTAATGCTGGCTCTGGAATTAGTTAATGGAAACATGTCTATATTTCACAGAGAAATATGGTACCAAAAAATCTCCTTGTGATTCCCCATACAATGTCATGACGCTGACACTCAGTAGTAGTATGAGATAGCTCTATCCACAAGCTGCTGCTTCTGAGATGTGTAGTTGGCCTGTGCGTCCCTGCGTGTTGTTTAGCACTTGTGTGAGTTAATGCAGGTACAGCCAGAAAAGCTTTCGATGAACTCACACAACAGACTTGCTTTGAGAGAAGCGATGCCGTTAGACAGCCTGCCACCTGCTGCCATACCCGAGGCTGGCTGGAAGAGTCGTGAGCCACCGGGGGTTGCCTGAAGGGTGCAGGCAGATTGGTGAGTATCTAAGAAAGGGATTTTAGAAGTTGGGTGGTGACTTGGCGCTGCCTTTGGTCTCTGGGAATGAAAAGCCCTGGTACCTGTGAGTCGGTTTTCAGACGCTGTCATGGAAAGCTCACCATGAAACTTCTGTGTGAGGACATAAGAAGGATCAAACTGGGTTAGGCTAGAACTCCATTGAACCCGGTGGTCTGTCTCCAAGAGCGGACGCAAGCAGATGCCTAAATATGCAGTATCGTAGGCTGCCTAAAAATTGTTTTTTAATGGCTTTTTGGCTGCATGATTATCTGTGAGCAGCTTGTGTTTGAGTGAACAGTTGGGGAACGGTTGTTCTTTAGCAAAAACTCTTAGCTGTCATTCTCCTGTTTAAAATATTTTATCTGGACACTTGGGGAATATAATCTTTGTAGGTGAGATGAGAAGAGAAATATTGTGTGGAAGGAATAGAATCAAGACAGTCTGAGGAAGAAGGTCGAGGTCTGAAATTGGATTGAAAGTGAAGCAGGGGTCGTTTCAGCACATATGCTGGCTTTGCCATATTTCTTCATGGAAGGTGAAAGGTTGAACTTGTGCTTCTCTAAGGGTGTGCAAAAGGTACATATTTATACTGTTGTGTGGTGAAAAGAGATATGTATCAGAATTAGATATTTTAGACATTTCCAAAGGATATGAGGCTTAAGTGATTACTTTCTCTCCTTCTCTACCTGTCCCTTTTTGGCTGTATCTCTCACACTTCATAACTTATCAGCATATGAGCCAATTTTACAGAGTGTTATTAGATGCAAAGATAATATGTTCACATAATGTTCCTCAAAATGGGGAAGTAGATAGTTCAAATAGACCTGTAAAATTTCCCTTCTGCAAGAAAACCTGCAACCCTCCAGAGACATTAAGGAATCCACAAGAGAGAGCTATTAAGAGTGTCCTGATTGTGAGAAAAGCTTTAATCACACCTAATTATATGCTAAAGAATCCAACCACAAGACTTGAATTAATAAAACTAGGCTTCATTGCTTCCTCTGTTAAATGATCTTAAAAGAACTGAACGTCTATTAAGAGGATGAGGTTGGTGATGAACTTCACTGAAAGGCTGCTGTGGAGAGGCATTGCTATTTAGTAAATAGAGTGAGGAAGAGCAGCATGTTGTCTAGGTAAAAAATGGTGGTGGAGAGGAATGTTTTGAGAAACTTTTTAAAACCAGAATACACTGTGAAGCAAAAGCCACAGAAGTAATTAGCTTCAGAGGAGATAACAAAGCTTATTAAGCATGTCTTCTTCTGTCTTGGGGGGTGTAGTATCATACAATGGAGATATTACTGCAAGTATTAGAACAATGCAATCAACAATGCCTTGAAATTAATGTTTCTGGACTTCACAAGCAATTTCAATTATATTATGCTAATATGTTAAATTAGGAAAACAAAAGTTATGTAAGGCTTTTAGATAACATTAGGGTGCTGAGCTGGTAAATGAATGAAGGGAATTCTCCCAGAGCGGGAATAAGGGACTGAGAAACAGTTAAAGGAAGGTAATTGGGAAATGCCCGCAAACTGAAGCAATCAGCTGTCGGGAGAACAATAAGAAATCACTGTAAGACCAGAGACATCACCAATAGAGGTCTCTTTGGAGAGGAAGATCGAAAAGGGATCAATCATTTTAGAGAGGTAGTATTGAAGTTGCTGCTATTAAGCACCTCAAATACTGTGTAGCTGTCTAGTCACTCAGATTCAGGGAGAATAAATTCCTCTTGACAGCTAAGAATATCAGGGTATGGCAAACACATGATGTGAAAAGCAAATGGAAGAGCAAACTAAAAATGGAGAGGGGATGCAACACTATGAAATCACATCATGATGGTAAATTTAAGGGAGAGAAAAAAGAGTTTCTTCCCTCTTAAGATGAAGAGCAGTACTGTCACAAGATGAGATGGGCTTCCATGAGAAGGAATAGTTTAGCTACTGAAGCACTGAGATTCCAGAGCAGTCAAACAGCTTCACAAGTGATTTTAAGCTTAAGTATGAAGAGTATGCTCAGGTTTGCTCAGAATTGATAGCTCTGGGTGTTCTGGCCTATAATGTGTCCTTTCCAGGCCAGCCTTAACTCTTAGATATCAGGTTGGCAGCAACTGTAGAAAAAAAGACAGAAGGCTACAGAGTAGAAAAACAATTGGTAGGGAGAATATAGCTACCTCTTTAGTAAGGATATTAGCATTAAATGTTTTCCAAACCGTCTAAATGTTTCACTGAAGACAAGCTGTAGTTGCCTTAAAATGATTGTGCTGAGAGTTTAAGAGAAGAACCTCTGAGACATCTTTATTAATAGTGTGTAAAGTCAGCTGCTTCACAAAGGTATGCATTCATATTCACCACAAGGAGATGCTCACAGGTGACTTAGTCACAGGTTTCACTATGGGATTAAGAAATTTAGAAAACCTATTTAGGGCTGTTTTCTGACTAGCTTTCAGGGAGGATTCTAGAGATTCCCAGAGCGGAAAGGTTTAGTAGATCCCTTGCAGAAGTGCAATGGCTCGAGGTGACCTATCTCAGGTGTTGGGACAGTGCAGGCGGGCGCTTGTATCGCTATACAGCTGCCATGTACAAGAGCTGAGAGATTCCATTCTGCTCATGACCGCACTGGGCTGTGCAGACAGCCCACCTAGCTGAAGTGTAGCATGTCATTCATAAACTCAGTTCTTTAATGTGGATGATGAAAACACGAGGATTTATGCAAGGCAGGAGTTTGTCTGGGAAGTAAAGGCCCTAATTCTGCAAACACTCGTGCAGGTGCTTTACTTAAGTGTGGAAGGAGTCTCAAAACCATGTAAGTCTACAATCTGCATCAAGGAAAACCATTTTTATAAATGCTGAAGGGTCAGATTTATTTCACTAACTCTTTGATCTCCTTGGTTGAATGGGATTTGGAGCAGTGAGAATTATTATCATCATGGTGCACATTCCTGCATATTTTTGCTGATAAGACAGAGCTCATGAACCGTGTTTTCATTTGTAAATACATATTTGAGCCTTACAGAAAAGGTAATTGAGCTCTGTCTTGCTATACAGTATGTTTATCTGTGTAAAGAATTCATCTTGAACACAAACCAAAATGTAATGCATCAGAGACATGTAAAATCACTACAAAGATTAAGGTTTTGGTTCTGTAATTTTTGTAAGAGGTTTTGAATGATAATATTAAGTGCCATTGCATTCAGAGCTAGTGGGAAAGAGGATGCTTTTTAATATCAAACAAATGGAAGATAAAAGAATTTTTCAGACATCCAACATGAAAGACACGAAAAAAGACGGCGACAAAGCAAGCTGCACTTTTGAACACACTCTCTTGTTGACCTAGATCTCGTGTGGCTGATGGTTGGCCGACAGGCTCAATCCTGCTCACCGGGCAGTGCTATCCAGCTCTCGGGAAGGCCTGGAGATGCTTCTGGACTTACTGTTGCTGGGCAGCTTGTCCGGGGCGCCGGGGAGCTCTGTGAGCCCGTATGGTGCTCTGTGCCTGCCAGGAGCCAGGATGCTGGGTGCAGGCTCAGGGGCTGTGCCGAGACAGAGCTGATAAAAGCTGCTGGGCAGGAGCTGAGCCTGTGCAGGCAGGTATCGCTGCAGTAAATTATATATCTAGCTGTATCTTTTTTTTTTTTCCCCCTTATAAATCAGGGAATCTTGGATAACAACTGACTAAATGTGTCCAGTTTTGGGCCCCCTACCACAGGAAAGACATTGAGGTGCTGGAGCAGGTCCAGAGAAGGGCAACGAAGCT
>JAOXJK010000023.1:80108980-80120514 GCA_025774025.1 Xenus cinereus
CCCCCCCCCCCCCCTTTTCCTTTTCTCCCCACTTGGACTGAAGTTTCTTCTGGCTTCTTCAAAAAAGTGCACACACGCGCGCACAGACACACACACACAAATTAATTCCAAAACCATGTTTCTAAATTTCCAATGGACTTGTATTCCTGGTGTCTTTTCACATGATCACAAGCAAGACATGCGTGTGATTCCCAGAACCTAGGAAGATGCACTGAGAAATCCTTCTTCCAGTTGAAATAACTAAGGTACATCTTGTTATTTTTGTCAAGCATCAGAAGATATTCTGCCAGCTCTCTTGGGGAGAGAAAATCTTCCACGTGTATGAAGGAGTCTGCTGGAATGTAATTCTCATAGTTTTCTCTGGAAGGGCCCAGTACAACTGGTACTGATCCAGCCAGAAGAGCATTGTAAAGTTTCTCAGTAATGTAATCTTTGTGGATTGAATTTTCAAAGGAAAGGTAGAATTTGCAGGTGGAGATAGTTGGAATCAAGTTTTTATCATTGACGTAGTCTCCAAAGGCTTGACCGTAGGTATGGATTTCAATGTATTTGCTAAGCTCATTGTAATACTTGACTCGAGCGTGCTCAGGGTTCCAGTTACTTACAACCCAACAGACCAGGTTTTCCTTACTTGGCACTTCAAATGTGAAGGAACTTGTACCGACCATCATGAAGCCATAAGGCACCTGAATATCTGAATCACGCCGATAAGTCAGGGTCAGGTTAAAGAGGTGTTCAATGCCACTCTTTTGTGGAGTGTGAGTTGGAGACTCCAAGTTCATCCAAATCCATTTCTGGAATGGTGGCCTGGCTTGCTGAGGTAAGTTAGTCAGATCCCAGCTAATGTCCCTGTGATGAATGAGAACAGCATGGGACTTGTTATATAGCGAGCGGTCAATAGTCAGATGGCACCCGTGGATATTGAACATTGTTTGGCAGGATGTTAGATCGAATGTCTGACCAAAGGGCCAAACCCAGATCAAAACAGTAGTCTCATTAAGATTATCCGTTTTGGAAGAAAAGAAGCTCTTCATTTTCAAAACTGAGCTGGCTGATTCTATAGGACCAGAGATCCAGCTATTTGTTGGTTTGATGTAGATTAGTATAAATGCCATGAAACAACCAAGGACAATGAAGATAATAAAAAATGGCCGGAAAATTCCTTTAGATGTCGATGTCATAATTTGTTCTGAGAAAAAAAAGAGAGGAAGAGAAAGAGAGAAAATAACATCAGGCATTAGATCACATATATGCGTCCTGTTAAAGCAAGCAGACATCAAACATCAAAATGTATAGAACTTCAGTATCCCTGAGCTGTAACCTCAGAAATTTCCTTTGAGTGGAGAGGATATAGGTTCTTGCATGATATTCATGACAAAGTATTGGATAATACTGTATTTCTTCGCTTCACATTAAAAGCTGATTAACATAAAATAAAAGCAGGATTTTGATGTGTCTTGTACTTGATATAAATCAGTATATATCTTGCAAAGTCCTTTTGCTTAGAATCAAGGCCAAGAGTATAAGAGATATCCAAGATAGACACAATTACACTTTTGTAAGTCCTTTTGTTTGTGTAAAGGAAAACATCCTGCAGGTTTGGTCCATTTATATCTCAGTGTATATACATATGGAAGATATAGGATTAAAGGAATGAAAAAGGAAGGTACTGGAAACTTTAATTCTGTAATCAATAAGACTGTTAGAAAACTAGTTCATGCCTGATGGCTACATGGAAATTAGCATTCATGCCTTCTCCAGAGGTCTCCTAGACTACCTAGGGAAGGAAAGCAGTGGTAGGAGCCCCATGCCAGGAAACATTCAAGGTCAGCTTGTATGGGGCTCTGAGCAACCTGATCTAGTGGAAGATGTCCCTGCTTATTGCAGAAAGGTTGGGCCAGGTGACCTTTAATGGTCCCTTCCAACCCAAACTTTTCTATGATTCTTCGTTAGGTATCACTTTTTCCATGGGGAAAAATGAACGAGGAGTTCATATAGCCTCCTGTGTCCTCTTTCTGGTTGTCTCTTCCCAAGAGAAATGATACATCTCTTTCCAGAAGTTCTTTTCCATAAGGTTCTTGTGAAACCTAACAAAGTTGGGGATTGCTTATTGCTAACCTCTGCTCCTGAAAGTAGCCCTTAAACTCAGAGGTATTCTAAAAATAAAAACAGCTAACTGTATAATGAGTGGAGTGGAAGTTAGTTACCAAAAAGATGTGGTCTGAGTATACTGTCCTACTCTAGAAAGGTAATTCTGTAGTGCATTTCGATGACTATGAAATTAGTATAGCTTTCTTCTTTTTATTGCATATTTTTCAATTATTTGGGGTTTTATTATTTTACTAGCTAGCTCCACAAAAATTTTTATTAAAATCCCATCCCTAAATATATACATAAAATATAAAATATATACTATATAAAAATAAATTATATAAAAAAATCAAAGTCACAGAAAGCAGAAAGAGAATTTCAGGCCTTTTAAACCAGTTTCATAGCTCATCTCCTCTAACATGTGAAATAAGTAGTTAAATTCAGAATGAAGACATGGTGGAATGTGATTCAGAGGTCCATTAATGCAACGTGACTTTGCTGCTTTGTGAGTGTAAAAACTGATGTGTGTGTGTAGCACTACTGTTGTGTCCATGGCTTTTCCACTTATCAGTTTAAATTCCTTGGAAACAAATTTGTGCTTTTACAGCAACATCACACTGGCTTTTTTCAGCCTCTGTTGATTTTTACTGGAAATATGTCTAGAGGGGAGTTTATGACCCATGAGAGCAGACAGCTGCTTCCCTGCCTTACTACAGTGAGAGTTGGAATGGGGTCTCTGAGGAAGAAGGGATTTAGGTAGAGCAACTCCAGGAGATGAAGCTCAAGGGAAAAATAAGAGGCTGAGTCCAATCTTCATATAACTGTTCTTCATTTCTGTGCTATTGAAACCGACAGGCAGAGCAGGTAGAACTTTTCACTGAGCAGATGACGTGAGTTGATTTTGAACAACAGGTAGGGAAAGGTGTCTGTTCACAGAGACTGTTCATTTTCTAGGGATTGAAATGGATGGGAAATCAGAAAAGGACTTCAACGTTATGCCTTGTGACTCAGTTGCCCTCCAGTTAAAAGCCCTTTGACACAAACCTCTCTGATAGGGATAACTTTACACCAAGCTTTCCTGCTGACTAACAAATACCCCTGCGTCATCACATGGCAATTCTTGCTATATAGGAAACGACCAGATACTATGTAATCTGTTCTCTGCCTGAAAGTCTAGTGTGTCCACTGAGTTGTGTTTGTGTGGGAAGCTTTTGAAGAGTAATGCCATTGTGAGGATAAACACTTGCTGTTTGTGCTACCCAGAGTATCAGGATTAACATCTCACAACATTAAACAGATGAGTTTACCTATTTTATCCCTTCCAGATCTGTTTCCTCGTACTGGTTTGCTGTCCTGTGAACTCATGTGCCCCCTGCTGTTCTGGAATCATGGATCTTAGATTTTGCCTTTCACCAGAACACTAGCCTACAGCCAGCACAGTCCTTTTTAGTTTTCCATCCTGTGGATTCAGAGAACTAGCTGATTGTTGTGCAGACTCATACATTCACTAGGGACTTCACTTTGAACCTGTTGCTAATGGCACGGTGGGAAAGGTTTGTAAAAGCAAGATCCATTAAAACCTGGAATGAGAGGCTTGCAAGGAAGCAGAAGACCTGAGCAGTCTTCTAAAAATACCACTTACCTATACCCCAAGGAGCTGGGCAGGATTTTGCCATGGAATCCTATCTTTCTATTCCATTTTCTGGTAACTCCAGTAATAATTATTAAGATGTGCACTGGGAATAGCAGTAATTTTTCAGGATGAAGTGCTAACCTCAGAAGCAATAACTTCTGTGCTCCTTAAAGTAGATTTAAGAACCTATGGAATGGACCAGCAAACTCTGCCTTCATGGCTTTTGGGACTGAGTCCTATACACAGTCAGGCAGCAGCACAGTGAAGGAATGTCGTATCTACCTCTTGACAAATACTATTTTCTTGAGAAGTAGCTTGTATTTTTTTGCTTGTCCACTAGAATTCATGGAATATTTTTTTCACAAGATTCTCCAAATCGTGGAGTATTTTTCAAATTTATTTATTTCCTTTTCCCTTTTGTGCCCAAGATAACCACCAATCTTCTGCTGTAATTTTTACTATAAAGGTGATGCTAAGGAGACATTTGTTATAGACATCCAGCCAAGTAACCTTAGTTCACCCTTCTTCTTTCATGATTTTCCATCTACCACAGAAGCACAAATTTCCTTTTTGCAGAGCCCCTCCCCCATCAACCTCTGGCATGACAGACTTTGAAAAGAAAACTTTGTCAAAGAAATGTGTTTACTGAGACTTTTGCCAACTGGAAAAAATTGTTACTTTTGATAGTTTTGTTATAAAGTACATTTCAGAGTGTTGTGGCATAACAAGTATTTTCTAGGTGGTTTTTTTCCAAGTTGAAAGTATAGTATTTAATCAGTACAAGACTATTTTTCTCAGTACAAAACTTAGCAAGGCTCCTTTTTAAGTGCAAAACTTGGCATTCCATCAGCAAGCAACTCCATTTAGTAGCAGCACAAACAGGGAGATAGTAACAGGGTACCAGGGTACGGTGTTAACCCCCAGTACACCAGGCAAGGCTTGCAAAAATATATCTATTTGTGTCATATTCACTATGAAATAAAATGGAATTTTATGGGAACCGTTTTATCATGACTCCATTACAACAATGACTTCTCAATCATTCCAATCATTTTCTGGTTATGCAATGCTGCAGCAGGGAGAAAACATAACCTTTTTGGTCCATAATATCAATACCTGTTTCCCTGGTATATTTTTACACCCATTTCTCTGGTATGCCCTCAAGGTTTTGCCAGTAGCCCAAAATGTATCACTAATTGTCAAGGTATAACTTTTATTACTAGCCTAGTACTGAAATTTTCCAAAAGAAAAGGACAGTATTTTAAAATTAAGCTGGAGAATTTTTTTTTTAAATCATGGACATTGAATAATGAATAAAAAGATCATTTGTTACATTTCTCATCTTAGAATTCTTCAGTGTTCAGTGCTAACTCTTATCTTCATCACTCGGTCTCAGGATAACTCAAGAAGAAATACTTAACAACCTCAAGATATTCTCTGAGGATTGCTCTTGGGATCAAACTGGGCATTTCTGGCACTGATCAAGGTTGAGGAGCAGAAGGACATGGAGGCAAACAGAAGTGTCAGAGGTAGACCCATTTAGAAGCAGACAGCTTGCGAGGTAGATACTCTGGGACTACTAAAAGGACATTCAAATGCAGTGAGAAATGATAGGAATCACAAGCAAACAACTGTTATTGTTAGAGAGAAGGCTCATTTGAAATAGCTCTCTCTGTCCTCTGGCACGTTTTTCCAGCCTCTGCTTATGACATATCTGCATTTATGCTAAGAGCTGTGTTTTCTTAGACCACACTTCCAATTAGCTGGAGCATTTTCACCTGCAGTATTAAAAGAAAACTGATTGCCTCAGGATAGCCTGAGTGTGACTTCTTATCTCCAAGTCACTGCTGTGTGGATGTGCCCCAGACTGATTTTGCTTTAGCTCTCCAAGACTGAAAAATGCCTTTTTTTTATTGGAATTAACTCTCACCGTTCCCAGTTATGCCTCCTCTGTTGCAACTGGAATGGTGGATTTTCCCCCCCTGCTATCCAAACATGGACTTGCTTCCACGCCTTTCCATGCCTGTCCCACAGATTTCTGAAAGCAGCCTGGTATGAAAAGGCTCAGCAGAGCTGCATACAGTTAAAGGCTGAAAGCCGAAAGAGCTGCTAATCTCAGACTGCATATTTTTATTCTATTGTTTGCAACATTCTTTTTCTTCCCCTTTCCACCTCCTTTGTTTTCGGGTTATTTGTTCAATTCCTCAGATTCCAGTTTTGTGTATTTGCACTTTCAGAATCATTTTGTTCAACAGTGGTAATTTTTACTTTGAACAGTTTTAGAAAAATTATCTAAGAGGACCCCGAGGACAGGTCACCATTAAGATAGATCGCTTAGGGATGGTGCTGAACCTATCGCTGGAGACTGTTAAGAACAGGTTAGACAAGCACCCCTAAGCAATAAGAGATCAGATTCTGTCCCCAGGTCTTGAGGCTGGGCTAGGTGACCTCACTTGATTCCTTCCAGCCTCGTGCTCAGTGATAGCATTAAACACAGATTCTTGTAAAATGCACCTAATAAGAACACAAGCTGGCAGTATAAAACTGCAAAGAATTGCTGAATAAATGAGTAAAACAATCCCCCATCTTGAAATTTGTCTTGCAAACTATGTAGTAGCCATACTGTACACAGTGAAAATGTGAAGGAAACTGAAAAATTGCGTGTACCACAACAGCCAAGAAGTCTCTGTTTTCAAAGGCAAAACGTAAAGCTTCCTGTCATTTGCTAGCTGAGGTACTGCTGCTTTTTTGAGAATCTCTGAATCTTGTCCCCTTGGGCCTTGCTGAGGAAAACCCTATTCTCGGCTCCCTTCTCTCAATTGCTGTGCAACACACAGCGTGCTGCTATGGCTCAGCAGCCCCCAGCCTTCCCCTCTGATTGTCATCTATCCTCTCCTTCTCCCCGGGGCAGTCACACACTGTCACTCTCCAGCTGCTTAGGCAACAGCTCAGTGATTCCTTTCTGCCATCCAACTGTACAGCAAAAGGCATTAGCCAGGGAGGCAGAGTCTCTCAGCATAACAGAGGGAAATGGCTACAGCACTGCTTTTCCCGCTGGAGCGACCCCACCTCCACCCCCACTGCCACAGATGGAAAAAAAAAAAAAAAAAAAGAGAAGTGTAATTACCCCAAAATCGTATCAGCAAGGAACCTTTCCAGACAATCTGGCATTACTGTCAGGACACCCCACTTCATACTGCAGCTGTGTTGCTTTCTAATGATGAGCTTTTAGGTTTGTCTCAGAGGGAAGATGAGTACTCTCCGTTCCCTCCCTGGCACAACTGGGAAATAGCATGCAGAGCTATCAGAAACCTCAGCAGCATTGGCAACACGCAGAGACAGGACCTTTTTTACCTTACTTCCACGCTGGCTTGTCCACATCACAGCTAGTTTATGACTGATAGTGTTCTGTGAAAGGGGTGATGGCTTTCCATGCTGTGCTAGCTACTGAAAAGGGAGTTCTTCATCACCGTAGGTTAGGAGCGAACTTTATCTGCCTTGCCAGGAAAGTGCTTTTTGTCTTCCTGAAGATAAAGCTCATCCTTGCTATGCAGCACAAGGCGGTCCACACTTCTTTCAAAAGCCCTGAAAAGGCTCTGCACCAAAAGAAGCTGATCAAAGAAAAGCTGCTCTGGAAGCAAGTGGTCCCTTTCTCCCCTCTTCTCCATGTGGTTTGGGGGCAGCAAACTGCTGTTCTCTCGGATTCTGCCAGAACTGCAGAAAGAGCTCTTCAATAGCTTTGTGGCTGGCTTGTAAATCTGCAGCTGACCAGCTGAAATATGAATAACGTACCTGCACAAGCTATGTATTTGTGATGGACACCAGCCCACCAGAAAGCCCTAGTAAACTCACCGTAGCTGTGAAAATGGTGTGAGCTGAGCCAAACAGGGATGGACCATGAAGTGGCAGAAAGGTTTGCTGCGCACGTGTGCTGAACTCCACATCCCAGAATCACAGTTTCTTCAGGCTGATTTCCTCGTATATAGTTCCCTAGTGCAATGGCAAAGTACCTCCCCATGCAAAGCAGACAAATCAGAATCAGGAAAGAGCAGAGGATGCCTGCTTATAGTAGTGAACACTTACTGCAGGGGACATTGCTTCTGTGGCCAAGTAAGACTTTTGGAGGTCTAAGCACCAGCTGTTTGTGTAGATATGAATAGAGGCTGTGTGCAGTAGTTACATTGCTGAATCTTGCTGCATAGGCAAGCTCGAAAATTTTAATTGGTATTGAATGTTGCTTTCTTTGCAGCTATAACTGCATAGATGTGGAGGATTCTGCCAGTGGCAGCATAACTCCTGAGACAGCTCTGTAGCCTAGAAAGAAAGCCTGAGAGGGCTCTAAAAAATACCATAAAATCCTCATAATCTGATCTCTACTTAACATTTCACTTCTCTGCCTGCCTAGCACCTTTTCCTTAAGAAACTCATTATACCTCTGGCTTTGGGATCTGTACTGATGTAACTGGGTTTTTTTTTGTAGGATGCAGGTCAATGCTCTTGCTTTAATTTGCAAGGTCTTAAGTGCTATAGATACTGGTTACCAGAGAGGCAATAACTGCCCTAGAGAGAAAAGAAAGCAACTGAAGTGCAATCTGCTCTATGTCTGAAAGGGAGAATGGCATTTTCTAGTACAGTCAGAAGGAAGGTGGAGAAGAGAGCTGGTGGTTTATAGGGCTATTTTTTTTTAAAGTATGTTCATATTCTTTGCAAATAAGACTTTTTTTTTCCCTTCCCCTCACAGGGTGGAAGGATGGACATTTGTTTTAGAAATCCAGCCAGCTGAGTGGGATTTCTTGACTATTCTGAACAAAGAAGTAATTAAGTGTTGATCAACAGGACTCATGATGGCCAAGAGTCCTTATCCAGGTTCTGTTAGTTGTTTAAATGACTTTAGCCAAGCTCTTCACTGCTCTGGCTTTCATAAAAGCACATCAGTGACTCAAAGCTTCAGGTTGGGTTCTCTGTATAGAGATTACAAAACCTTCATATTGTGAGATACTGAGTGCCAAGAATGATGGTTGCTTATTTTCCATCTGGGAAAAGTGCAATTGAAGTAAGTGATGTAGAGCACTTGAGAGTGTAAGGACATAAGCACTAAATTCATGGACAATTGGCAAAATGGGAGAATAGCAGGAATCATTTTCCCATTGAGCACCAACAGCTATGTTTTCAAGGTGACTTGTGTTGGTAACACTAAACATTTTAAAGAAAGAGGTTGGTAGGTGTAAGGTAGGAGGTGATTATAAACCAAGACTTTTAAATGAAGTGCTTTGTCTTGCTGGAGAAAACAAATTAGTGAGTCACTATAAAGATTAGGCAAGTGTGGACAGTGAAAACAAGAACAGAAGACTTTTTTAAGAGTCCAATCCAAGTGGCTTCTTACTCATGCACAGAAAGAAAGAGCAAGATCCATACAAAGTAAATTCAGAATCATTCCTAATAATATTATAGGAAGTTTAAACATATGCACAGACACAGGCAGAAACAGAAACTTAATCTCCCCCAACCTAAAATGTTAAATAGCGAGAATGAGTGCATATTTTAAAGAGAATATTTATTTTAGGTAATATATATTGTAAAACCAGCAAAAATAACAATCCCTAAACCTCTCAAACTGCACAATTCCTCTGAGAAAATAAACTCGCATTTGAGAGAAACCAGTGGTTAATTTCTGTGAGTGTCTCTTAGTGTACATAACAAAAGAAAGAGCAGAGAGCTGGAACTACTAGTGTAACAAGCTGAGAAATACAAAGCTTAACAAAAAGTCACTGAAAAGACATTCTCTGTAGAAAAGGGAAAAAAGAAATCCTTCAGTCAAGAAATAGCAAATACATAAGAGGAATGGGTTGAACAAAAAATAGTCTGAAAAAATCTTCCAGTAGTTACAAACACCTACATGTTCTAAAATGATGTTTTCTTGCTACTACTTACTGTCCGGGTTAACGTATGCACCAGTGCATCTTAGAGCAACCCTCAAGGTTAGAGTAGAGGAATGAAGAATGTTCACACAGGCAGTTGACAGTACATTGTAGAAAGCAGATCAGTAGTTAGTGCAGAGATCATACTTCATTTGAAAAGACTCACGTTATTTCGTTATTTGTTATTTCTTAGCTCATTGTCTTTCTTTTATGCTTGTTAAGAGAAATTAAATATTTTCAGTGTAAGTTAAAGCAGTTAATTCTGATGTTCAATTACTAGATTTTACTGTCATACGTTATTCTACCCTTAATAGAGAAAAAATTCCATAATGAATTAATAAAATTTTTACCACTACAGTAACAATTTAATGTAAACGTATTTACTGTATCTTGGAAATACAATTAGCCAAGCAGTCTTTTTCCCATCTTAAGGTTTGCAGCCCAGAGTCTTTCTGTGGTGCAACCCTACTGTACATGTTAAAAAAAGGTATTTAAACAGGGGAAAGATGGAGTTTTCATTTTTTTCCTACTACATAAGAAAGACTTTATATAGCCATCTTACTCAGAAAGTAACTTTCTAAAGAAAGTCAGCAGAGATAGATAGGAGGAAATACAAAGAGAAAGAGAGAGAGCAAGGGAAATAAATTGGGAAAGGGTAAAAAAAGGAGATAGATATGAGGTCAGCAGCACTCCATTTAATTCTGTATACCTCTGCTTTAAGAACATTGGTGTAAAGAAAAATGATGGCAGGCAGTTGCCTTTGGAGACAGTCTGTGAATCCTTGCAGTTAACACAGCTCAGTAAATGTGGGTAGGACTAATCTGATGACAAGAATGATAAGAGAGACCTAAACCCCTGGTTGATTAGGCTTCCCCAAGTCCTAAGGAGTCCCAAACCAGAAACAAGCACTACTAGTAGTGATCAAGGGAAATGGTGGTTTCTGGCTCCAAAATTGCAACCCTAAAAAGCTCTGTTGGTTTGTCTCTTAATGCTGGTCATGCTTAAGCTCTCTCTGTCCCTCTGCCTTTCAGGCTCCTGTGCACTTAGCAGCCTGGTGCTGGCTCATCCCCAAAAGGAGCTCATTCTTCACAGGGAAGGGCCATTCAAAATCGATAAACTGGCTGTTCCCCCAGCTCTCAGCCCCCAGGATGTAGATGTGCCTACAAGAGCAGACTCCATCTTAAATGCAGTGGTAGCAGCTGCTTTTCGCTTGTCTGATTTCTAAGAAACAAGCATAGGATGATGTTCCTTTATGAAGCAATCACAGTTATGACCTGTTAGATATGAATCCTTCTTCAGCCTGAAGTAATTTTAGATATTTCACTTCCCTTAAAGATGTCCTAGCATCTAGGTAACAATGGCTGTCAATTTTAAAATGTGTGAAGAGCTTTAGGAGTAGAGGCGAAGAATCCTCTCCTCCTCATTGGTGCCCTAGTTGGTAATCGAGAGGCTACTCTGCTCCCTTGACCTCCTTCTGTCTCTTGCCTATTGACTCCCTAATGATTTATGCCCAAGGGCACATCTGTAGCAGCTTCCTTCCCTGTGCAGTTTACAACCTTGTAAAGGGAAGGTGGCAGAGGTGGTTCAAATCTCCTTTGTTGGAAAGATCACAAACCCCGATCTGTATTCTGTGTGAATCCTCCCCTGGCTGCGTTTCAAAAGGTGTAATTCCCAGCCCTGAATCCCAAGAATGACCCATTCCTTCAGAGCGCTGGATACGCCTTGGTCAGGGATTTCACTGAATTGCACTGAATTTTTTTGGAGTTGGAAGGGACCATAGAGATCATCTAGTCCAACTCCCCTGCCAAGGCAGGCCCACCCAGAGCATGTCAGAGCATGCCACTCAGGACTGCATCCAGGCGGGTCTTGAAAATCTCCAGAGAAGGGGACTC
>JAOXJK010000023.1:80120614-80131395 GCA_025774025.1 Xenus cinereus
AGGTGCCGAGCTAATTTCCTGTATTAGGTAGGTGGTCTAGGCACCCTAACGAGGCTTTTTGGGCTAACAGCCAGCCTTGCTAATGCTCAGTGCACAATCTGGTTTTTGAGTGCAACCTTTGGTCTGCAGATGTCACACAAAACAAAGATGAAAATACCCCAAAGTCTCCCTCTAAGCGAAATTAAATGGGATTTCTGCCAGAATATGTTTATCATAAGAGAGTGAAATCAAAAGTAATAATAATAATAATAATGTTAGGAAGTGTTGATATTACTGACCAGCATCTTGGCTTGATGAAGGACGGCACAGTTTTTCCAGGGCAATTAGAGCCTGCTGGTGCCTGACAAGTCTCGTATATGGGCAGAGAACAAAGTGGTAGGAAGACTTCCTGGCTGTTCTATCAGCTTAACTTGAGTTTAGTTGAGTTGAATTTAATTTGCGTCAATTTAAGTATTAATCACTTTCCATCCCATTTTCAACACCTATAGCATGAGACTAATGACATTTTCCCTCCTTTAATAAAATACTTTACAATTTAACAGCACCGTACAAGCAAAATAAAATGCTGCTTTAGTAATAACAATACTTCCACTTCTGAAATGCCTTCCCTTAAAGAATCTTTTGGATTTTTACAAGCATTAATTAAGTTTTTATCACAGCACAATCAGAAAATTATTACCGAAACTGCTTTATGAGGAGTAAAGGAGGGGTGGAAATGAAGTCCAAAAATGATAAAGTGATCTCCACAATACCATAATGATTTTAACAGATATTTGACAATGATGACTTCAATTTGCATCAAAACAGTTGAGTCTGTGGGACAGATTATTTTCCTTCAAACAAATGTCACCAGAAACTAGTCATATCATGTTAATTCAGATCAGATATCTCTGGTGTGTGTCTTTGTTTCAAATTTCTAAAAACAAGTCCTGATCTTCTGGACCGTAGTAAGTTAGTAAAGGGAAATAGAAGATTTAATCAGATTTAAGTCAATGACCCCTTGATCTGTACAATAAGAAAAAAAGCCAACACTTTTTCAGAACTATAGTCGAACCTGTCAGCAAAGCTGGATTTGCTGAAAGACAAGAAGTATCAGAGATGAAATCTTGCTCACAGAAACACTGGAAAAACCTTCTATTAATTTCAGTACGGTTAGGGTTTTGTTCTTTCAGTTGATTGCAGCAACATGTAAGAAGTAAGCAACACTGAGAAAAAGAGCTCAAAAGCTATTCCTTTGTGATTAAAGTTAACTTAAAAATGAAAAACCTAAGGCAACTTGTGAGACAGCAAGACAGATGTAAGTCAGAGCTCAGGGAATCTAAACACCGGAACAAGTTACAAATAATAAACACTCTGTCACATACACACAGACTCACAATATCTGTAACCTTAGGAAAGATTTAATCACCTATTGCAAGTGTGCCTCATTTTTTACACCTCCAACATTTTATAAGTATAAATATATACTTGCATATATACATATATACTCACATATATAAATACACACTATTTACGTGGTATTTATAACATCATTTCTTGGATTCCCTGAACTGTGTCTTATCAGGTCTGCTTTATATTTCTTTGTATCCATACCCTTACATACCTCTATATGTATGTAAAAATATACACAGACACACAGGAAGGCTTATGGATATGTAGGAAGCTACTGCCCAGCCTGCTGGACACGGGCAGAGGCAGTGCTGCTAATGAGAATTGCCACTGCTTCGCAATGTGACAGCCAGCAGGAGCAGGAGGCAACGGAGCGACCACTGCTGCCATCCCGGGAAATGGGAGGGAGAGAAACGGAGCGTTGAACTCATTGAGGCACTCAACTGGGGAAGTTCAGTGGGGAAGAGGAGGTGGAAAGTGGTGACGGGGATTATTATTACATGAGAAAAAATTATCTTTCTTCCTTATATACCTTAACCCTTTTATCGGAGAGGACGTGAAAGAAAGCATTGCTCCCAAACTGTTCCTTCAGCAAGAAGCACAACAGCAGACTGAATCCTACAATCCTGAAGATTATTTACAGCGTAAGATGCACGAGACCTTTGCATACATATCTGGAGATGGGAAATCTGTCTTTGGAAAAACTCTGGCAAAGGAAGAAGGCAATCACTCACACTAGGATGCTGATGAAATATGTCATGGGGGAATGGTGTGGATTTACTCAAGAAACTTTGTGAATAAGCAAGCAAGCGTGTTTATTGACAGAGTTGATATGAATAGAAAGCTTTAAAGATAAAGGATTCTTAAAATCCAATTTAGTTTTTCATTTGTATTCTATCCCTTTTTTGCATTTTCAGTGTCAGCAATGATTATCAGCTTCATTTTTATTACCAGTCAGTTTCTTTCAAGTTTTCTGTGCTTTTAGGTTTTGAGTCATGAATATGACAAATATGATAATTGTTTTCAACCAGCTATTTCTAGTGGATTAATTTTCACTGCCAATACGAAGATCTAAGATTTATGTGTGTGTTTAAAAAAAAAAACAAAAACACAACACACCAAAACATCTAAGGACATTTTAGAATAAATTTTCAAAGGTTCTTTCCATATATCTTCTGTTTATTTTTGAGTTATTCAGCTCAGGTTCCCGTGTCATGCCCGACACCTTAGCATCTGGTTTTGTTATTTATTGTTCTGAAATGATGCTCTGACAATGCCAAAAGGGAAGATTAAAATGTAAGCAGAATATGTGGGAATTTATTCTATTTAAACTATTCTGTACTCATAAGGTGGTTGTTTTGCTCCGTTTTGCATGAGAGAATGAGAGGAGGATGACCTAAGTGCACGCATCCAATTTGCTTCCTTAACGCTGCTGAGAGTAATTGGGAAAATGTATCTTCAGCAGAACTCAGCTTTGGTGTAGGATCAGTCTTTTAGTGACCTGCTCCCACTGCAGGACCTTCGGCAATAGAAAGGGTTTCTTTCGCAGAGCTTTATTCATCCTGCAGACGGATTTACCACGAGAGAAAGTTTGGCCAAGTCGGAACAAGGAAGGCATTGTATGAATATATATGAAAAGGGGAGGAGATTTTGTAACTCAGTCTTTGGTGTTCATTATGGAATAATCAGCAGGTGGCAGCTAATGTGTCCTTACATAAAAGCTAAATACACTATATGTAATATACATATTAACTGAATGCATTTTGCTTCCTCTAAACTACTAGATCAAAAAAATTATTGTTGCAAACTGAAATTGTTTCAAGCTAGAAATATTCATTAGAAATCAAAGGTTGAAAACCTAGCTGTGAGTCATTTCTACCTTATGTCAATCTGTTCAAGCATGTCGTTGAAGTGAATTCATGATTTAATTTCTTGGATGGTGAAGGAGTGGCAAAGAGAAGCTGTAGCTGCTGGTAGCAGCTGGCAGTGAAGAGGAAAACATACATAGCATGTTACAAAGTGGATGTCCCTTTATAAAGCCTGAGAACCATTTCAGGCTGCTGTAGGAGCTCTGGCTGTTTTGGAAGCCCCGTTGCTGAATGCAGGTAGGGTTCATGTTGCAGGACCCCAGGGTGTTCCACCACTCGCCTTGGTTTGGAGCTGAATATCCTCATGAACCAAAGCCTCTGATTACTTCTTGGAAAGGCAAATAGTTTGTGCACACCTAAATCTCTTAAGAACTGAAGCAAGGGACAGTGAGGGGAAGCAGTCAGGGAATCCGTTTCAGAATTCCAATACAGATCCAGAGCAGATCACTAACACAGGCAATGACCACAGCAACGAAGTCACAAGAATAATTAACCTTGCTTGATACTTTTTTTTTTTTTCACTCTTGAGAACAAAATATGCCAAGACCTGGTATATTTGCCAAAGGAACAGAAATTAGCCGTATGCCTAATGGTATATTAGCAGAGTTAGTGTATCTGTGTTACTTAGAGGCTTTTTTGTAGTTCGTAGTGAGCTCCCAATGACACCTACTATTAGCAATGGATACAATGGATGAGGAGAAAGACTATGTTTAAAGGCCAGAGAAGGTGTATTTTTTAAAACTGAGTTACTTTTGATCTTTAGAGATGTAACTACATGCAGAATACTTTTTCTAGATTCCAAATAATATAACATTAACTAGAAAATACAGTTTTTCAGGTGTTCATAAAATATTTAGAAAATTCCTTGCGGTTTAAAGGAAGTCTTCCTGCTTTAAGCTGTTTGTTTGAATGCCAAGCAAGCATTTATTCAATGTCCATGGTGTAAGCATTTAAACAGAAAGTAAAAGATTCCTTAACAGAACTTGTGTGCAATTGACAGATATTGGGATTTGACTGCACTTCTGTGTTATTTAAGATGATAACAAATGAAATATGTGCATCCAGAAAAGCTGGTTTTGGGTGGATGACCTTTACTTGCTGATGAAAGTAAAATGAAATAAATTACATTTCAGCCTCTCTGAAACTAGTGTATAATGCTGAACTGAACTGTGAGTATTTTACTAGGAGACTTCTAATAGGTTCTCCAAGAGTTTTACTCTTTTTTTCTTTCTTTTTTTTTTTTTTTTTCTAAGTAGAGAATAAACTATCATAATCTCCCAGGGGACTTCTGGAAAGATACTTTAAATTGTCATTTTGTGCAGGGAAGCAAGACAGAGTTTTGCAGAGCTGATGTGTTGGTGGTATGATTGCTCTAGCTAGATTTATTTTTCCATTGGGATTTTACATCACTGTTTTATTTAACTGCCACAAATGAGTGAAATTATATAAAAGAGATAGTGTTCAGGCAAATGTGGCACAGAATTTAGGTTTTGAATACCTTGATCTACAAAACATGAGAACAATAGAATTGTTTTCATGTCTATTATTGTTTGAAATTCAGGGGAAAGATTTTTTTATTTCTTGTAAAAGATCTTGCAGTGTATAAGCTGTTGTTTTCTGCTAGTGGATGACAAAATCAGCTCTACTGGACAGTAACCATAAATTATGGTGGAAGTGTCTGTCTTGTTCTCATTAGACAAGGTGAGTTAAGTGCCCTTTGTTTCCTATTATCTCTCCATACATCGGTTCTCAAATTATTTTGGATTCTGATGCATTGGGCATAAAACTATATTTTGATCTATGATAGTTCAAGGAGACTTGATCACAAAATATTTAGTGTATATATGTATATTTTTGTCCATTATCAGTTTGTGAAAACAAAAACTTACCTTGAAAATGTCTGGTTTGTTAACTTTTTCTCAGGGATATTTTTTGTCAGATTTTGAACAAATTTTCAGGGAAGCTCATAGCAGCTTTAATACCAGTGGACCTCATTAGGGAGGGAATGGTTTGAAAGATTTCAATTTTGCCCTGATAAAAATGAGAACATTTTCAACATCACAAAAATTTGCAGAGGACAAGAAATCATTCCAGCTATCAATTTATGATACCCTTAATGGCTGGAAGATTTCTCGTCCTCTGTCAAGCCTGGAGGACAGGTACACACTGTCACATGCTGTCAAGATGGGATATGACAACTGCATCACATCTTTCTCCTGAGCTGTACAACTGGATTACCTTTTAAAGAAAAGCAAGGGTAGAAGAAATACATCTTACCTCAATACAGATATTGAGTAATTCTTACTTTCCATCAGGAGACCATCCAGCAATTGTTGCTTTAGTAGAAAGCACCCAGAGGAGCACCATGCTTCCCAGTTGCCCCTAAGCTTTTAGGAAAGGGTACCTTGAAGCATCTCTCTCAAAGAGCTTGCACCTGTAACGTGCAAATGTACAATGCTCTGTGATACCTTATGAAAATCTCGATCTCCTCACTGGTCCTGTAGGAGTTATCTCTACTCACGGCTTCAACCATGGTGAAAACTTTATGATTTCTACTGAGAACTGCCTCAACCCATTCTCTTAACTGCCTTTTTTAACTGCCTTTTTAACTCCTACCTGTCACTTTTCCTGTCTTTCTTCCTCATTTAGAGGAAGCAGAGCATTCCTCTGCTCTTTTCTATGCATTTTCCTATTTTAAGGCAAATCAGCTGAACTCGGAGTGTTCTTGATAGGGCCCAGCATGTTAATTCAGCAGCAGTTATTACATAAATGGCAATAGCTGGAATAAAGGCCCATGAGAAGGTTGGGAGAAAAGCAACTGGAAGTGGTACATTATTTTTTTTTCTGGTTCTCTGCTCCTCTGAGAGAGGGGAAAGATTATCAGTGCTCAGGCAACTAATGCTAGATAAGGAACTGGAAGCCTTAGGACTTTAAGTGTGTTCAGGAAAGACAGGACCTCCAGACTTGCCCGGAGTAAAGGCTGCAGAATAGAGGCTGTTTCTTGATAGTCGTATTTGTCTGTTAAAGACATTTTCTATTATATACATGTCATACTGTGCTATTTCAAATGGGTTTGGACGTGAAGAACCATGTCTTTACTGTGTTATTTGCTGTGCAGAATTAATTTCCATGCCTAAAAGCATATACTTGAGTAAGGATGCTACAGTTACCTTCATGGAGACATGGTACAGCATGTATTATATCCCTGACATTTCCTGAAGACTTTTTCTTAATCTTACATGCGTTTCATCCCATCCTCACTCTGCTCATTATTCATTACTAGAGTTATTCCTTCTTCCCCCAGCAGCAGATGCTCCGAATTAAAAACGTCTGCAGGATCCAGATCACTGATGCTTTCAGGTGAAACCTTTGTCCGATTAATGAGCATGAATTAAAATCCCATGAGTTTGGTTATAACACTGGTGTTTTGCATAAATTTTCTGGACCTATGATTGCAGGCTTTGTGTAGATTACTATGTAAATACCTCATTTAAATTAGAGGCATTATGTTCTTCCAACTGTGTTCAGCTCTTTCTGCTTCTAACCCCAGTTCCCTCCCTGCCCTGCTTCTCAGGTCTTCCAGAAGACCTTCTGGATGCAGGTGACAGCACTGCCACCAAGTGATGCTGCTTGACCAAGTCACTTTTCCCCATGTTCCTTGGTATGCCTGTTCCAGAGCCCTGCTCTGGCCCGACATCCAGCTGACACGGGTCCTGCTCTGATGTTTCATGGGGCTCTGTGCTGGGCCTCGCTTTTAATATCTTGTTACCTTACCAACTGGGAATCACTGTTTTTGAAGTTTCCCTAATGTAGGTATACGGCCAGTAAGATATCAAGATGTCTATACTCCAAACTGGTCAGACTATGATGCCATAAAAAGCAGCATAATAAACAAAGCCACAGTATGATATAGAGAATAAGTAATACTAAGCTGAATACAGCACGCTGAAGTAATTCCTACTGTAGCTGTCGAGGAGAAAAATCACTTAGATAAAGCAAAGTAAGGGAGGCTTGGTAAATAAATGACATGTTGAAAGCAATTCTTAGCCCTCTGTCTGTTGACTTTAATGGAAAAGCCTCCTAAGCAGAATAATTCCAAATGGAGGGATGAGGAGGGGTAACAGAAAGACTTTCTTCTATGGGCAAAAGGATGCTGGCACATATCCCGCAAACGTGGGTTTTGCTGGTCCTCAGTCATCAGCACTTTGCCTTTTGCTTTGCAGTTTTGAAAGCTGTTATTACTCCCTGAATAATAAATCCCATTTTCTCTGTAATAACGGTGGCAGATGTTTGCTACCGTGCATCATAAGTCTGAAGGTATATTTCCATTGTAAATACAGAGTATGAAACCCAGTATTTGAATGTCATTCCCACAGCTCGACTAACACTCTGTCACTGTCATTTTAGCATCCTAATTACATCAACATTGTCCTTTGTGACTCATACTGCAGATTTCCAATCAAAATGTCTCTGATGAGGGAAGTAGCATTATGGCAATCAAGCAGCAGAACAACATCTCTAAATAATCCTAGCTTGTTCAACATCCCAACTGCACTGTACAACACAGATCTGAGCAGCTAAACACGGCAGGAAAGTACACAACCCTGTGAACTGCTCTGGCTTCGATAGCTATTGAGCAGTAGTTAAATATGAGAATTGCCAGACTTTAGCACACCCCACCCTTGGAGCCCCATAACATCAATGATGAAAAGAAACAGCAAAACAATGTAATTTATGCCTGTTAGTATCTTCCCTGTATGCTTGCATACGTGCATATGAATTCGCACCAAAAAAAAATTCCTACACCGTGCACTTATTAGAAATGTTTTCACCAGCTGCTTTTTATTCAGTTGCGTGGTAGCCTAAACCCAGGAAGCCTTAGGTTCTTGGTGCTGCAGCACTGTGAATGCACAGAGCTGCTATTTTCTCAAGGAAATACATTTCCAGGAATCGCAGGTGTAGAGCCAAGCTTGAAAAAGTAACTTCATCAAAAAATAAGATGAAAAAACCACAGTACTGATTACAAGAAATCCTACTATGGGGCTGTGGGAAAGCAGCTCCTGAGTTTCAGTGTTTGGTACTTCCAATACTTTTTACAGAGCTCGCTTCTTGTTCTCTCGAGGCAGAGGACTTTTAATGTGGAAGGTTTGAAACAGTCTCAAACAAATGCTCTTTTTTTTTCTTTTATTTTTTTTTTCTTTTTATGCCACACAGATCTGAACCATGACTGGAGCATGTCTGCTTGTCTGCAGCAAAATGATGCTGGATGCACTTGGCTGAAATGCTTCATTAGAAACTGGTTTACTGCTTTAGCAATTGCATAGGACCAGAGTAGAAAAATGTTTCAGTGATATTCTCCGTATTTTGGAACTCATCAGAGATGTGGAATGGATATGGTATGAACTGCTCTAGCTCGATTGCTATCACAGGGTGACTGCTATATTTTAGAGAAATTTGTCATTGATCAGACGCTCCTGTGCTGTTTTACTGCATGATAGTTGGCATGTGCTGTGAAGTATTTTCGGCAGGTTTTAGGACTTTTTTTTTTGGTTTTCTCCTAAAAAGATCCCATCCTCTGTTGAGTACTCCAGGACTAGGACACCGATAAAACAAAGACTCCTGCTTAGGCTTGGCTCTTCCCTCAATATGGTATATAACTGCTCTCTGCACAGGACTGCCATTTGGTAAGGAAAGCAATGCCTGTGGTTTCCCAGCAACTCTAAAATCACTGTCCCCACTGCTAAAACATGAAGAAAGATGAAGAACAGGAACTTTTATTCTGCTGGGGAAAAATATGCTGAAATGAAAAAAAAAAAAAAAAACCCAAACTTTTTCAGAGCTACATATGCCATAAATAGCAAAAAGTGTCTCTTTTCTTATTTTGTTCAAAAAAATAAGTCAGGTTGCTTACAGAGCTCTTAGATATGGGATCTGTTCTTGGGCAAGAACCTCATCTTCAACCATCAGAACGGTCTACTCAGAACAGGACGCTGATCTACAGCGAGTCTTCCCAAATGCACATGTACTCCCCATTCATATTCTAGTCTCTTCCACAGATTTTCCTCTGATTCTCAATCTTAATACTTAATCAAGGTGTCAGTTTTTAACATTGCTCCCAAAGGACTGTGGACTGTCAGAGCATAGGTTTGGAAATGCCGGTATCTCTAAGGCATAGTCAGACAGAGCTGTTGCCTGTAAACAAGCCTCTTTTTCAGAATAATTGTGCAAAGCATAATGATTGGGCTGGCATTAAATTTTTCTATGAATGAAAGATTTATCTAATATAATCTCCCTCCAGACCAACAGGGAGAGGTTTATCTCAGTGTAAACTCATTTACACATTTGAAATATCATTTAATCTCTTTACAAGAAAAGCACGCTTTAGACTAGCACAAAAGAGAAGCTATGATGGTAGTTCTGAAAGAGACTGGCAATGAGAGCAACATATGAGCAGGATACTCAGAGTTTCAGTGAGGATGACATTGTACCTGGTTTGCCTGAGGGGTGGGACAGGTGACGGTGACACTGGCAAGTCAGATCTTATGCCTGATTTAGTTTCCTCAAACATAATATGGAGTTAAAGAGACTCGCCTTCTTTGTGCGGGATTCTGAAAGTACGTACAAAAATTATCATGTAACTAAGACCGGTTCCCTTGTCCTGACTGAATCCTCTATTAAGTGAGTAATTAGGATCTGTGACGGCTTTGGGCTTGCAAGTCAGCCCAGATGAGATCCAGCAGACTAGAAAAATAAAAAGTGAAATGTGATCTATCAAATTACTTCCTAATATTGTGTCAAGTGCACGAAGTTGGTTGTACTGATTGCGGAATAAACTCTGATTTGCACCACTGGTAGGCCCATATCATCAGATTTAGCCTCAGCATGTTTGCCTTCCAAATAAGCCCGAAGTAAGCCATTTTAGCTCAGATATCATGTGAACACAAGCCATAATCTGTCTGTGCCAACATCCCCAGCCTTTCGGCATGGCTTCGGGAGGGCTGGCTGCACCGATGCCCTCCAGCACAGCCCAGAGCAGAGCTGGTTTGCTTCTTGAGAAAGGTCAGAGTGGTTACACAGCATAGATCTTACAAAGCATAGACTTTGGGACAGTCCTTGTGAACGGTAGCTCCTTAGCACATCTATTAACTTGTGCAAAAGGACAATGAGGTCAGAACTTTGCTCACAGAAGGTACATACCAGGCAATGTTACACTGCACTTGTGTGTAAAGTCTTTGCCATCTGAAAGATTTCTTTGATGGACACCAAGCTATTTAGGTTGGTAAAAACCAACCTCTATTCTGGTATGACTTGAATATCTGGAAGAAGCAGTTCCTAGTCTCGAGATGATATAAAGAAGGGATGGATGGATGGAATTGATGGACACAGAAGAGCAGAGTAGGTAAATATACTCCAAGCTGATATGCAGTACAGCTATTATTTTTAAATTTCCTCTCCCTTTGTATATCATATGCTTAGAGACTTTGTGAAAAGACAATCAATATGCTATAAAAAAAAGCAAATGTT
>JAOXJK010000023.1:80131495-80158599 GCA_025774025.1 Xenus cinereus
AAAGATTTCTTTGATGGACACCAAGCTATTTAGGTTGGTAAAAACCAACCTCTATCCTGGTATGACTTGAATATCTGGAAGAAGCAGTTCCTAGTCTCGAGATGATATAAAGAAGGGATGGATGGAATTGATGGACACAGAAGAGCAGAGTAGATAAATATACTCCAAGCTGATATGCAGTACAGCTATATCCCTTTGTATATCATATGCTTAGAGACTTTGTGAAAAGACAATCAATATGCTATAAAAAAAAGCAAATGTTAAGTAAAGATATATTCATCACAGGAAAAATGACCCAATCTTTCATTCCATTTTCTGAAATAGAGGAGTAGGTAGTATCAGCAGTCTCTGTTCATCTGTTCATTACTTTCAGAGATGTTTCAAGTGCTTTTTAGCTGGCATGGATCTAAAAAAAAAAGAAACTAACAAACAAAAGGAGACTGTGGCAGTTATGCATAAGTTAAAAAAAGTATGTATTTATGGAGCTCTGTCCCATGTTAACTCCTTACTGCATGTTGTATTATGCCATTGTGGGATGTTGCTATTAAGACACAATAACAAAGAAATATTTCTGGAAAGGATTATAAAGTTTCCACTTGTGATGGACTCCACTATCCCCCAGGTAAAATTTACCCTTCCTTCCTTGTTTTCTTCTCTCAGATACTTCCACAGATCTTGATTTCCAATCCAGAGCTATTTTTTATAACATACGAATTACAGCTGTGATCACAGGTAGCCCCTTTTTCTGTATAGTAATTTTGAAATTGTCCATTGCAAATCTGTAAGAACATGCTCTTTGTAAACTCATAATATTGTTTTATAAACAGCAATAATGACAATAAGGATGAGCAAAGCCCCTTATTTCTATTTTCTTCCAGAATCCCTCCTATGTTAGAGCTAAAAAAAATGGAAGAGGTAAGAAAAAAAAACAATGTTGTGAAAACTGGAAGATGAAATATAAGGGGTCAGCAAGTGTTTCCGTTCCTCTCTGCAGAGACTTACATATAAAATTAGCTTTTTTAAGCATCTTATATAGTATTTTATAAGATAGTTTTGCATAGTACTTTATAATGGTTTTACACAGAGAATAAGTAAATCACTGAACTTTAGACTAGAAATTCAATAAATGTAATGAATTTTAATGGAGCTCCTCTACACAGAAAAAAATTGTTAACTCTTACGCTTTGCAACTCATAATGATGGTCATATTAAAATTCTTCATTTAATACATCCCAATGGTTTTGAAAACAGGCATAATTTAAGCTATTGCTATATATCTTAGCTTTCTCACAGAATCCTTCCTTGAAAAATGGCAATACTGAATTTTTTGCAATTCTGCATAGTCCAAAGTTAAAAAAGTGAACTCAGTGAAATGCATCAGGCTCCTGTTTGCAGAAGTGCTAATGCAAACTTTTCAAAAGCATGTATCACCTATATGCTTTGAAAATCCATCACCATTCTCAAAACTAGCCTAGGTGTTTTAATTTGGACTTTGACTTCTTAAAAGTTAGATATCTGTTCTAAGCAGGTCGTATAATCTACTTCTTATGTTAAAGGAAAGAGATAGATTTCCCAGTAAATAATTCAGCTCATCATAAGATAAATGTCTGGGAGGTAGAGTAGATGCTTATTTCTTATTTCCCCCTTGGGATGTAGAGTCATTAATCCTCTTTTGGAGTCAAGTGGATAAAGCAAGGTCAGTCCTTTCTGGAATGGCAGGTGGAGGACGTAAGAAGCAGCTGCCAATAACTCTGTTCTGGAAAATAAGGGAATCAAATCCAAATCCCTTCTGTCTTTGATCTGGTTTCCTCCTAGAGGCCTAGAGGCCTAACAACTAAGCTGTAAGGAGGCATTCAGAAATAAAGGTCTTCGTGCACCCCAGGGTGAAATTTAAATGCTTCACTACTGCAGCAGAATGTGAACCTGACCAAAGCACTGCGGTTGTGGAGACAAACACCCTCTGTCTGTGATGCATCCTAGAATACAGCAGCTTCACGTGGGAGCCTGCAGAAGGTGTAAATCCCTGCTTCAAAACTTCAAAAAATTTAACCACACCTTGCGACATCATCAGTGAGTACTTTCCCCTACATGTCAAACAGATGTCCTTCCCCTCTCTCCACGCTGACTCATGTGAAGTGCAGGCATGCTCCAAAATTGGCCACAGGGTCTGAATATGCAGGTAGCACAGGGAGAACATGTTTTGGTTTGAAGATCTGAGCAAGGTAATGGGATACCCCTTTGGACAGCTCAGTCATGGTAGAAAGCTGTGTGGTTTCCTCAGAGCTCAGGAGATAGTGGACTTTTATGCTGAAGATTTCACTGAAAAAAACTTGGATACAGAAGTCTACAGGCTTAGGAAGCCTCCATGGCAGCTGAGCACGTGTAGTGTCTCGCAGGTGCCTAAATAGTTGCATTTAAGAACATGAAGTAGATGCCTAAGTCCCCATGTTGGTTTAGGTTTAGAATTACTCATTTTCAATGACACTTTGACTCTTTTGGCTCTATATGACAAATTTCCAGAAGTGCCTATAGATCAAATGTTTTCCTTTCATTGCAGAGCCTAAAAATTCAGCTAATATTCCAGGGGAATTTTTTAAAGTTTCTGGGTATTTTTCAGTGGTTAACATTCATACCTTCAAATTATGCTCTCCCCGTACCTTGTACTTGCTTTTGAAAAAGAGATTTTGGAAATTGTCTTATAAAATGCTCTTAAAAACTACCTTCCCATTTCTCTAGAAAAAACAGAGTATTTGTTGGTTCAAACAGTGCCTTAATTTTCATAACAATGGATTTGCTTAAAACGTAATGGAGAAGAAATAAAGGAGAATGTAAATGCTAGTCTTTTAGGGCTTTGCTATGTTTGAAAACGGAATCCAATTAAACCCCCATATTTGCTAATCTTTGTCTTAATCAAGTTCCTGTGGGTGTTATTGGCTGTTTATACCATGAAAACATGGAGAAACAGCATGATTATTTTCAGATTTGTGTTTAGATTTTCTGCCATCGTAATCACATGAGAAAACTACTTGAATGCATTCAATATTAAAAACAGCAAATAGTTTTTAAAGGAGAGAAGGTTAATTCACTTCATGATGCTTCTAATTCAGATTGTGCATGAGATGTATCGTGAGTGAGAGAGATGTTGCAGAAAAAGACTGTTCTGTGCCAAAAGAACCAAATTGGAAATCAGCAGAGTTTGATTTCATCTTCACATCCTCAGCAGACTTACTGTGTGACCTTAACCAAAGCGTTTAATTATTCTGCCCTGCAGTTTATCTATAAAATGGAAATAATGACAGTCAACTTGCTGAGAGGTTGTGGGGATTAATTATTTAATATTTATATCTTCAGATAGAATACAGATAGAATTGCAGAGTATGATGAATGATTAACATTATTTTGCTATTAACAAGCTCTGAGATTATAGCCTGGCTATTTTGTTGTACGAAAATCTTCACTTTTTATAGTACTGCATCCGACAACTACCCTGCCTGAAACATATTGAGCAACAATGTAAAGTCCTTTTCTTGGCTCTTACATCTAATTAATGCCCAAATTAGTCTCAGAAGTCGCAGAGAACAATGATGTGCAAGTCTACCTCTGTTGCTTGCACCTGCCAGTCCCACAGAAGGATGAGCAAAGGGTACCTTCCACATCATGTATACTTATGACAATCTAATGGTTTAAAAACACCCCAGACCAACACAGAGCACCTTGACCGCAGGCTTAGTAGGCATTTCATAAAGACTGAAAAAAAAACCCAAAAAACTTTCCGCTTCTGCTCAGAGCTGGAGAATATGCTCATGGGCAACAAACAAGATTTGTTTTGAAGGTGATGAGCTCCTGAAACACAGATCTGGCCCACACAGCTGCTGAATCTGGCTACCTCAGATAGCACATCAAGCAAACCTCTCAAGAAATAATTAAAAGAAAAAGGTTGCATATATGCCCGAGAGGTGTGCCAAATACACTAATTGATGCTGATGAATTGATCAGAGAAATTACAGAGTAATATTCATGATGTAAAAGCACTGCCATTTTGAATCAACAAGTAATTACCAACAAATGTCTTTAAAAATTTCCTGTGCAGTTGTATTCAATATACAGAGGTAAGTGGTCTTTTTAATTCAGACACTTTCTTGCTGTTACTGGCTGGACTTCATGAATTGTTACTTTGATTTGGGGTGTGCTGACAAAGGTCTTCAACTTCTTTTAATATCTGATGCGGCTGAGCAAGTTGAACTTCCCACCTGATTTAGTTGTCCTCACGAACTAGAAGAAGGTGGCACGTATCCTTTCTGGTAGTGAAAGGAATGAGGCGTTGAGTAGGTGATTGCTATCCCTGTGACTATATCCTGAGATGAGCCCTGCATACCAACATCTGCTCCTGACCACAGGCAGGGCGCACAGCAAAGCCCAAGAGAGCTCATAGCTTGGCTGTGGTGTCTCCCTACTTACGTGCAAGGAATTTAACTGTAGAGCTGAGGTACGGTTTGAAGAACAAAGAGCTCATGCAAATATCTTTTTTGGAAAGAAAAAAAAAGAGAGTGAAACTCCATTCTTTCCTAGCAAGACACCCAAGAGATTTAGAATTGACAAGGGAGAAATGCAATGATTTTATCTATGCTGTTCTTATATCTGAAGATGATGCCACTGAAGGGGGAGTATATCAACCTCATAGCTCAATATCAATTTTTTACAAATGCATTTGATTCATGTCTTCATGAACAAAGAGGTCTCCTGTGAAAGGAAAATTAATTGCCTGAGCCTTGGGAGACCATCCGCTGTGGTTTTTAACCCAAGGGTAATAACCATGAATTAGCCTATGATCTTGCAATGATGCTAGGAGCAAAGATTACACTAAGTGAAAGAAGGAGTCTGTAAAGGTTCTTGAAGCTTGAATAAGCTGTCCAAATTACTTTTCTTATTTCCTCACTTTCTGTGAACTCCGTTTCTGAGTGTGGCAGCATAAACACACATAAATTTAAATACCCTCACCTCTATAAATGACATATAAGAAACACCCTCCACCTGTGGCTTGGATCTCTCCTAATAATTTATATATATGAATCAACTTTGGAGTTGGAAACTTTGTTTCTGAGTAATCCTAGATCCTACCTTGCTATAAACAAGCATGATCACCCCCACCTGCCTGGAGAAGCTTGTGTTTCTTGGTCTCGATGAGCAAATGAAAGCCTTGCTGGTTCTACAACATGAAAAATAGTAAAAGCAGCAGTAGCTCTGAAGCAGCTCAGTTCCCTTATGACAGAATCACACATTAGGCAGCCAGAAAAATTAACACAGAATATAGAATAGAAATAAATGTTTTGAGAGCAACTAAACCCCCTACGGAGCCTTGTTCCGACTCATAACAGCAAGAAAAGCCAGATCTGCAAGTCCAAAATAAAAGCACCACCCCACCCCCAAACAATTATCTTAAATGACAGAAACGAGTTTTCTGATCAGGCTGTAGGTCCCAATCACCTCACAAAACCTTACTATAACCTGACAGGATATATGTAAGGCAGAGAAATCTGGGGATCAAAAACTCTTAGGTAAATCCTGCCCACTCTTTAATTCTTGAGAACAAGATCCCAGGTGTGATGATTCCCTGTGTGAAAAAGTCATCCTAGAGCTAAGGTCTTTTGGTCCAGTAAAGAGAAAAAGGAATCCACCTGTTCATGGAGAAAAGCCTAATATCATTATAAAAAGCATTTTCTTTTGCATGGAGAAAAATCTAATGCTATCACTCAAAATATGTAACAAAAAATAAAACTAGTGGATTAGGACATTTTCTCATCTATGTTTAATCTCTGCTCTGTGGAATCGGCACAGATGTATCGTAATGAGCGGTAAGTATGAAATGCAATGACATCAGAAATGTTCTACACCTCATCTGTAGACTTATATTGGACTGTATAAGCTGAACTGGTACAAACAGGGTGCAAAGCAGTGTATATACACCTCTTGTCCTCCTTGTCTTCTCTACCTTCTCTCCCAATAAGGATCTCAAGGACAGCATCACTAGCGAAACCGTTGCAGACTACAAGGAGCTCTTAGTTGGTCAACTGAAAACACCAACTCAGGATATAAATTCCACCATGCAATAGGGCACTGCTAACATGAAATGAAAAAAAACCAAACAACCCCAAAACAAAAACAACCAACCCAGAAAATGAAACCTGTCCACAATAAGCATAGATGCAAACATAGCTTATAAAACTGTTGTGGCAAAGAAAATATCAGTATAAAAGAGTAAAGAAAGTAGTGAAAAAAGATTACTGTTCACTTATTTGGTTAAAATGAGAATTTCATCTTTGTCATTTAAAGTGGTATTAGTAACATGCAAAACTATAAATAAAGTACACAGTGATGAAGAAAAACAATGCATTTTAGGGATAGAACCATAATCTCTCCTATCAAACGCAAAGAGAAATAAACTTTTGTCAATGTGAACATTCCTGAATTCACAAAAAATGATACAGGGAGGAAAAAAGTAGAATTTCATATTATTGATTGGCAGCTATGGACATCATAGCCACTGGCCACAACAACTAAAAATGACATATCTGAACCACATAATAAATACAATCCCAAAGTGTTGGGTAAACTAAGAATGCAAAGAAGAAAACCCCACTATTTCTGATTTACAGGTCAAAAAATTGAGAATGCCCTTAGGAGGACAAGATGCAGATACTTCAGACCAATATGATTATATTTTTAACACATGTCAATTATATTTACAGCTCTGGATACACATTTTCAATCTATCAGATTAATCCCACTAAGTAAGTGTCAGATGTGATTTGAAGCAACAGAAGGAAGCAATGCAATTAGAATACCAAAAAGGCACAACATGTTTAGCCCTTTTTTGCATGCTGTTCTATCCAACTTTCCCATGTGTTTGTCACACCTCTCTGGTCTGAACTCCAGGAAAAACAACCAAATATGCAAAACACAAGGTGTCTTATTAAGTAGACTTATAGCCTTTTTCCCCCCATTTCCAGCCAGTTTGAACCCATTAAATATTTCAGATGTAGTTTAGGTCTTTTCAACTTAAACGGAAGAGTTTTTTTTTCACATTTGTAACCTTATCGAAAAAAAGAAAGTTGATTTTTATATGCTTCATACACACCAAAAGATTTCTTTTAGTTCACTGTCATCAATTATCTCAGTAAATGCCTCAGTGTTGCTCTTGAGGCTTAACCAGCCTCTGGTTTTCTCTGGTTTATGCCGTGTTCTCCTTCAGCACTGAGGTCAAAGCCTTTTGAATATTCCCAGCTTGCTGCTGTGTAGGGCAAGGATTTCGACTGAGTGTTGTAACTCATGGTAAAACTCGGTTTGCTCTGCTAAGGATACAGCTAGGCCTGTGCCAAATACACAGCAGGCTTCTTCGGTGCACAGCTCCAGGAGATAACGATCATGCTGCACACCCTTGCCTTCAAGCAATTGAAGACCCCTTGGGTTAGAGCATTTATTAGATACGTGCTTATAAGGCCAAAATTGTACTGCAGGAAAACATTCTAACTTAAAATGGAATTAACAGCTACTTGCTACAGTGAGATTTCCCAGTGAGGGACTCTCCTGGATATCCTGAGCAGTTTCTTACAGAAAATATTAAAAATACAAAACCTCTCAACCCTCTACACTTACCAAGAATACTTTTTTTCCCCTCCCTCTCCTTCAACAGACTTTTCTCTGAGTGTCTCTGTTTATCCCCTGAGGGAAATGAAAAGTGAGCATGTGTCTTTGTTCTCTTTTGCTCCGTCTCGTATCGCAGTAGCTCTCACTCACCCACATTCTCATAAGCTCTTAGTCTGATCTCGTCTAGGAGTCGTGCTCATTAACTCAGCTGAAACAACAGTTTACAAAGACATCACTGGTATATTGTATGTAGTACCAAGTCAAGGTCAGGTTGCTTAACATATTCATTTGTTCAGGTGTTTTTGATTTACTTCCTGCAAACGTGAGCTTGGGGACTGGGTTAGCAAGCTCGATGCTCTCAGAGATCATAAATGGAATAATTAAAGGTAAGTTTCTTCAGCTGCAACTGCAAAACTAGGTTTTCAGACTAGGCTTTTAAGATTTTTTGTTGTTGTTGTTGTTTTAACAACTTTATTTTTATTTAAAAAAACCTAAAACATTAACTGATATGTAAGCCATAGTGTTAGTGGGCATTACATTATCTGAGGAATAGTGAAATACAGGTAAATCGGGCTGTATTATAAAATATATGTGGAAAAGAGTAAGGTTAAGACTGCAAATGAAAGCTGTCACTTGCTGGGGGCTATAATCTATGCTGTTATATATCACCAGAAAAAGGTTTGTTGTGTTTTTTTTTTTCCTAATACCACACAGAGTCTATTTAGATCATCTGGAAATCTGAAATACTTTTTTGCATGCTATCTATTTTATTATGAATGCCGTTAGTTCAGTGTAATTTACCTTGCACTTCTTGTTATGAGTGATGTCTTGCTTATGTAATAGATGATGGACAAAGTCTGCTCCATAACAGAGTTGATTTGGGTTATGAGGGTTGCTCAAACTTCTTGAATATTTTGCAAAAACCACATGAGCACAGACCCTTCTCCTTTATAAAGGTGTATGGGTTTGTCTGGCTGAATTACCACTTAGTTATAGTTTCAAAAATTGTATTGAAATAACATATCCTTTGGCAGGTTGCTGGAGGGACCCCATCAAGATCTTTCAGAACAGAAATTTGATTGTATTTGCATTATGAACATTCACATGCAGGTGGAAAATTTTCCACAAGGAGTATTTTGCCTGAGCCAAGATACAATAAATGGCTGCAACAAAAGAAGAAAGACAGATAGCAAAAGTAAAATCATGCATTTAAGTATGCATGTCCAGATTGCTTTATAAAGCTTAAATGTATCTATATCACCCATCCTGTTTGCTGGTGAATTCATATCAAAGTGCTCTTTTTTGTTGTTGTTGTTACCTTTACTATTTTTTCTTAAGATTTCTTTCCAAACAGCGTGCCCTTAGGTGTTAACAGGAAGATTAACTTTAGGAATCTATTGTAGCTTTAAGGGGCTACTAGAAAGAACTTGAAAGATGTTTGCCACTATAGGAGCAAAGTGAATAAAGGTGGACATGTCCCAAGGTGATGTGCAATAGCAAAAACACAAAGGCTGACTCTGATGTGGTAGGAAACAGGGCAAGAAGGTAGAGCTTCAGAACAGAGGCCAGCTTGCCATAACAACTGACATGACTATTTTGGCAGCTGTGTTTTGTATGAGCAGAAGAGTGCAGTGAGGAGACTGGTTAAAAACCCAAGAGAGCAGATGAGGGCTTTAGCAGCAATAGCAGGAAAACACACGTAAAGTCATTTTGAGGAATAAGTGGCCATGGATGGCCTTATCGTGGCAACAAAGGCAATGGGAAAGGAAGAACTGAAAATTTTCTCTAGTGAGTTAAGGAGTCACCGTTTTTTATACAGTTTGGATTGTCTGAACACTCTGAAATTACTGCCTTATGGGAATCCAGTCTAATGGTGAGAAGGGATGGACCATCTGGGTAAGAAAAACACAGAGTATCCCTGTGCCCACACACTAAGTCAATGTTCTCCCTACTGTTCTTCAGTTTATTCCTTTTCTTTCCAGTGTACTTTCCAATTGTTCTGTTTAGCAAATATTTCTCAGCATGGTCTTAAGTCTCTCCAGGCTGATTTCTACTTGCTCAGTGCTTGCTGAATTCCCTGAATGATCCAAATTCTTTAAATCTAATTGCATTATTTATTATCTTAGTGCTTTTTGAGTAGACAACTGACTTTGCTTACAGCCTCTCTGGTGTTAGAACTTGTCAGGATAGTGTCTTGGCTGCCACAGAGGCTAGCATCCTCTTCTCTTTTCCCTTCTGCAGTGTGGCCACCACAATGAAGGTTGTCTTACCCTGTCCCTTTTAGTGGAAGGACTTTCTCTACAGGGTATGTCCTCTTCGAGCACAAGTGAGGAGGGACCTTTATAAAATGCATTTATACTCAACAAGTAGAAGTAAAAGGCACGTATTGCCAATCCCAGAGATGCTGCTTGTATGAATTATGTCCCAATAATTGCATTGCTCCTGAGCTAAATCATTTCCTTACCCATTTTTCCATCAGTTTTCTCCATCAAATCACAGGTACATTATCTAAATGCAAAATAGCCCTAAAATTACCCTAGCATACTACAATCCTTTCCCAAACTGAAAGTTTCCATCCCAGATTACATTTCACAAATCAGCTTTCCATGCTGCAACTACTCACTTCTCTTCACTTTAAACATTAATCTCTGAGGTGAAATCATCTTAAACACTTTTTGAAATAAATTCTGCACAGGAGTTAAGTGTAATTTCCTCTGCTCTGAACTCATATACTTTTTCTATGCATTTCTGTAGGCAGCAGAGTGGTCACTTTTTTCTGGCTTTTATCAGTAGAATTAGGCTTTTTCTTTCTGTAGTATGTTGATTATAATCCAACTCTCATGGCAATTTTTGCAATTATTTTTTCTAGCCAAAGGGAAAACTGGAGAATGGGACGATACAGTGCTCAGTGTCCCTTACTTAAGAACTAGAAAAGGTTTCAGGCAACTATAGTTTAATGATGCAATGCCTAAAATTTATACACTCGGAGTCAAGTGTAATGTTTGCACTGAAAAGTGCACTGAACTACTGAGATGTGGAGCACCTGGAGAGGAGTTTGCAATATAAAGGCAGGTGTCCATGTTCCCTTGAATGAGTGGGAAACCTGGATACCTACAACAGGGATTTGCACTCTCAGCAAGTGAAACACTTTGATGCTCAAACCAGTCCCGAGGAAGGTGAATCTACAACTCCATTTCTGTTACCAGTAGGCATCTTAAGGCGGTAGGTAGGCTTGTCTCTTGAACTGGAATATAGACCTTGAAGCCCAGTGACTGAACTTGGCTAACAAATTAGGTGTTGACTGATCTTCACTTCCTATGATGGGAAGGACAAATGACTATTCAAGTACAAGACTCAGTTGCAGTGTGTAGTCTCAGATGATTGTCTAAACCAACAAGCAGTAAGTCACTGTGGAAAGATGTTGGTGAGAGAACGTTTTTTTTTTTTCCTCCCCCTTGCAGCTTGTCAGACGAGAACGTAAAAGACACTGTCAGTTCAAGACCAAAGCCTGAAAGGCTTATATCTTGGAAGCACAGAGCTTTGTATACAACATTCACCTGAGACAGAGTGTGCTGGAGGTCTCCTGCCAATGTGCTTAATTATAGTTACTCAGTAAATGCGGTGTTTGACCTGGAGATAATTGAAAAGATAAGAAGTAAAATCTCCTTGTGTTGAGGAGGCACAAAGCCAGCATAGTTATGTTGACTTAAAACATTCATCTTCAAAACAGAAGAAATCTTCTGTGAAGCTTGCCTGCTACCTTGAATTTAGACTTGGAATTTTTTTTTTTCCATTTGAACCTTCTGAGTGTTCACGCTTAAACTCAGCAAAACTACTTATGAGCTTAGCAGTGAGCACATGGAAAGTATTTGGATGGCCATAGACAAAACGTCAGATATATGATGGTGTCTAGGTGCTCAGTAATGGAGATGGATTTTTAAGAACACTATCCAGATATAGTATAGACTTGTCTCTGTTACCTTCTAACTCATATATACACCTGGCATGGCCACTATTGCTCCAAATGACAAGGTCCCAGTTGCTTCTGGTCTGCTGGCAAAACCCTTCTCTTCAGGAAAGATCTTTGCAAGTCTTGTATCCCCTTTTTAAACTTTCTTAATCTTCACCCAAGAAAACCTATTTGGTTTTGATCTTGACACTATGTAAGTCCTCTTGATGGGAATCAGGCTGCCTGATGCTTACTAGAATGTGACTAGTGTCTAGAGACCTGAAAGCCCTTCTACAATAAAGTGCTGGTTGTTGATCATTTCTTTGTTGGGTCACATAGGCACGAAAGTATCAATGAGCATCTCTGTAAATTCCAGTAAGGTTCTAAATATCACTGAAAAACTGATCAAGACTTACAAGTGTTCTATTACAAAAAGTTACATTATACTACATAATTGTCTTCATTAAAAGCTAAAATGCTTCACAACTATGTAACATTTTATCTCCTTTTGCTGCCTCTAAGTTTAACTGGCATATAAAATTAAATTAAGTAATTTAGGAAAAAAAAGGAAATTTATGGCTAAAGTGAATATCTAGTCTTTTTATAAAAAAAAGTCTACTGCTTCAACCTCAAGTAGTTTCTCTTTCAGCATCCTTAAGCTGATTGACAGCCAGTCCACATTGCTCATCAGAAAAGCTGAGAGTCATTTCCACCACAAGTTATTCTCTATTAGTTTTAAAAGATCAAATAACTTCCTTTACCTTTCTATCTGAAATAGCATTCACCATATCTAAGATTTTTTAAAAATTTTATTTATTATCCACTGGTTATCTTAATTTAACTTTTTTTGGTAGTTTTCTGCTTCTTTTCCATTGTTGCAGTTTATTCTGATCCAGCTGTTAGTTGTTTTTTTTTTTTCCCTAGAACTGATCTTTTTTGCTATTTTTAGCTATTTCTCTTACAAAAATATGTAAAAGGTTTTTTCTTATGCTCTTTCATAAGCTTTTATTTAATTAATTATGAAATAAATCTACTCAGCTCACAAAAAAAGCCACTTTAACAATACTTTCTTAATGGACTTACTTAAAGACACAAAACAGATTTTAATATAGTTTGCAATTTAAGTCAAAAATTGTGTATAAATTAATAACTCTGTTTCTCCACAATTCAACATACTCTAAAGATGTTAGTATTCCTTAATATACTAAGTTTCTAAAAGAACTATAACAATCATTTACGTTAATGCATGTTGATAATTCTATTGAACTGTCACTCACCTGCAGAGTTAAGCACATGCAAAAGCATTTCACAAGAATAATTTTAAGACAATAACCTTCTTCTGTAGATATTTAGAGAATACTATTCTGGAACAATTTGCATTCAAGTTTCAGATTTTTGGTTTGTGAAAGGCAAAACTAAGACCCGTGCACATCTCTCTTCACACCTGCATATGAGTACTAAAGTTTTTGGCACCTCCATCTAAACAAAATGAGGATCAGCTGAGGTAGCTCTAATGTGGATGGTCGCATTGTAGCTTGCGTATATGATATAGTGAAAAAATGATATATGGTTTCCTTCTGAAAGTTCTTAAATGAAGAATTCGTGATCAATTCCCAAATCACAATTTATAAGAATATTGGCCCCAGCATACATTTGTATCCTGTGTCCTTTGAAGACACTGCAACTACGTGTAGGTAAATATGATAGATAGCAGAACAGGCTTAATAAAAGTCAACAACAGATTTGTTTGAATACGGATTGCATGATCAGGTTATTTACTAGCAGGCTGGCAGCTATCCAAGGCTACAGGACCTTAGAGGAAAAGAATACGCAAACAGTGAAGACAGGCGGGGATTTATGGAAAATATTATTTTAGAATTTGAGAACTGTTGTCTTGGGGATATACAGCAACATTATATTTCTGTTCTATTTCTGCAGTGCTACACAGTGCAAGCCTGACCTGTGCTGGCCCAAGAATTTTTGTCTGTATGTATTAGGGCAGACTATATACTTCACAGCTATTCCCTGCTCGCTGTTTCCTGCTACTAGTCCTTAAAACAGGGACCTGTGACACACATGAGTTGGCAGTATTAGAACTAGCACAAGATAAGTGACTTTTTGCTGCATTTGTCTCTCATCCATCTAAGAAGATTGTGTGATGTAGCGTAGATTTTATATGCATTTCTTGCAGGGAATTATAAGATGCTTAAATCCACTTGTATGAAACTTTTCTGTGAAGTGAAATGCTCTTCATGTTGCAAATGGGAAGTTCCAACCAGCTCATGTTTGTCCTTTTGTTAGTGTGTCCTTCACCTAGAAGTGATTTATGCCACTAAAAGAATAGTACAGCTAGTGCAGTCTTTAACACTTATCCAAACAAAAATAGTTGCATTGTAAAAAGAATATTTTCCTGTGTATATGCACAGGAATTAGAATATTCCAGCACTATGAAAACTGACAAAGAATCTTGTTCCTGCCTGACACTATTGCACTACCAAAGAAGCCTTATTGAAGAGTCCAGATTCAAATGCTTGAATGGAATGGGTAAGGGAGATTATCCATAAGTAAAAAAAAAATCAAAATGTTCTTTAATCTTTTGGGGAAATAAATAAAGTGGTATTTCGTTACAGTCTGGCAGTGGAGGATGGGAAAAGGAGTAGTGAGGGAGAATAAATAAATACATAAACCACAACATTTAAGTTAAAAAAATATTGCTTTGAGAAGTTGTCAATTCGCTTTTAAAATTACAAAATAACAAAGACACCATTTCCAAGCTCTACCATTCTGTTATTCTGTGGATGACAATTAATGGTTGAAAAAAATCAAAAGCTTTGTTGTGGTCAACAATTCTTTTGTGGAAATGCATCATGAAAGGTGATGGTCTCTTAAATACCATATTCCTTTTTTTTTTTTTTCCCTTCAAATTTGGCCTTTTTTAATCTTTAACAAATAAAATGAGCCGAGAACAACATGGAGTTCAGATTAGCATGTGATTTCCATTCTTTTCTCTAAAAACTGTTTAACGGTGACACTCCGGCCTTTCATGTGAAGTTTGGATTATAGGCACATTCAGGCTATGGCACTAGAGAAGTGTATGCACCTGCTTGCCATTTTTCATTGCAAAGAGCCCCATTGATTGTAGCGAGTTAAACTAAGCCTCTGAGCACCCCTTTGCAAGATCAAAGCTTTGCTGCTTCAATTTTCAAACAATAATGACATGCCGAGGTCAAACTTCTCTTCAGTTTCAACAATCTGTTTCTGTAGCTGCTTTTGTTAAGTACTCTGGGGTTTTTTTGTCCTACCTTGCATAATTAAAGTTGTAGTTCAAACTCACACTCATTTAGTGATTTATTAAAATGAAATTGAAGGTCGCTATGCTGGGTAACTGGTTTTGACAGAAAAAAACCACAAAATGAATCAAGCAGGTCAAAATTTTTGCAGGCATGATAAACCCAAACCAATAGGTCAGGTAGAAATACAGAACACTTGAGACTTATTTAAAGACACGCACATAAGAAATCTTAGAATGAAACTGGAAAGACAGAAACAAAATTGTTTTCCCCCAGATTAAGTGCCTGCGAAATGCACAATGCAAAGATTGCCCAGCTATTTCAACTTAGAGCACAATATAGCTATTTTTCAAAGCCTGAAATAGCTCCATAACTGGACATAAAATAATGCACAGTGCAAAAGTTTCCTTGTTTCCCTTTAACAGAGCCTGAAAGTGTAGGCAATCCAATGAGATTTACGCGCCTTATATTTTAAATCTTTTGCAGAAAGCTCACCGCATGACTGTCTCACCTCAGAAGATTTTTCTTCCCTTCACTTAGGCCTACTTTGTGCAGTCATACTATACTGGTTTGCTTGGTTAGACTTTAAAACTGACTTTCTGATTTGGGAACTTTGCTTCGTAGATACAAAGAAAAGTAGTCAGGTTGTATGTCAGGCAGCCATGAATCAATTCGACCAGGCCTGTCTATGGTGAAGGTTGAACTGCTGATTAGTTACAGATAGAAATGAGCTTTATTGCCTGGCATAGTGTCTAGTAGTTTAGAAATGTCCAAGAAATGTCCAGTTTACAAATGGCTATAATAATCAAAGGTGGATTAATCTTGTCTCTATTTTATTCTGATCAGCCTTCAACTTGATTATTAGCTTGGAGAGTATTGCATGTGAGAGAGACAGTCTTTGTCCTCTTGGTCCTGGTGTCAGGGGACAGAATGATCGGTAGAATCTGGAGAAAAAACTGTAGGGAAAAAGTCCTTTTCAGTCTGCATGTCCTTTTCAGGTCTGGCATGTCACATTCTCAGTTTAACTAGGTTTTTCAGAAAATTGAGTAGCTACGCTATTGAGCATGTATGAACTGAAACACCTAAGAGAGGAAAATCCGATTTTTACAAAGTAGGAAGAAACTGAAAAAAGAATCTTTTACCTGAATATATCAAGTATTAGCTCCGGCTACCACAAATAGGGTGCCAGTGAGAGTTCGGAAGCTGACTTTTAGGCCACTGCTTTGCTTCACTTTTTTTTTGCCTTCAGAAGACATTGCAAAAATCCCAGGTGGTGGCACTGATTGCTTCTGATTTATCCAAGATTTCTTCTAGAGTAAGTGAGCTACATACTTGGCATTCTTTCTCAGATCCTGCCTCCTGGTTTCAGTGATCTATGGACTCTTCCAGATGGTGAATAATCTTCATAACGTAAGACAATAAATCATAATCAGAGAAAAATACTGCAGTTTGAGGCTGAAGGGGAGCAGTGTGGTTTCCTGTCTCTAATGATCTCCCAGCTACGCTCCATGTACTGGAACTACCTGATCATCCACAACGTACTTGTCCTACTGTTGCCATGCTCTATCTCCATAGCACTGAAATTAGCAGCACTTTTGTTTCTCCAGCTGCTCTACTGACTAGCAATTAAATACAACTAAAGACAATTACTTACTTTATAATTTGGCTAACTGGACTGTCTTATAATTTGTTTCAAATTGTGCATGATAATCTTTAGTATCAAATACAATATGGAGGAAGATCTGTGGTTGTGCAGAAGAGTTTATTTGTGCAGATACAATTGATAGCAATTGACAAATATTGACACAACTCGATCCTTTTAAAGCTTGTTGGAATTTCAGTGCTTAAATATTCTACAATTTGTTTAGGAAAACAGGATACTTCCAATCAACTTCTATATTTATCAGTATTTAAGCACTTTGATGCCACTCCTAAGTATTCTCCCACTTCACCTCTGTCAACTGAAAATCAATTTCTTTTGTATAAGTTTTGTAATATTGGCCAAAAAAGTCTTTAGCTTTCTTTCAGGATAATAGTGCCTTTTGAATAACTGATCCTTTATTTTCCTCATGCACTGAGCACTTTCCAACTTTTGTGCTGAGTGAGTCAGAGGTCCTTTGGGAAAAACAGTATGTGATCATCTAATTATAGATTTAATATGCACATTCACACAAGGGTAGACTGAAGATTGACAAACATCCTTGATTCTGGCATTTTCTAGCTCACAGTTTTTTGTTTTTCCAGCCTGAGTAACACTCTTTCATGTATGTTTTGTGGGTGAAGAACTGATTTATGTCAGTGAACATTTGTAAGAATTGTGATTCAAATAAATAAAGGAATAGTCTGAACTAAATTCAAGTGTTGCACAACTTCCCAGAGAAAGTGATTTAATTGTGCATCACGTAGACTAGGAAACTTTTTCTACTTTGCTCTCAAAATGCATCAACTTGACATCATCGTGTTGCTTTATATCTTTTTGTGCCTCTGAGGCAATTCCTTTGCTCTTCATCATAGCATGTAATTATTTATGTTCCTCACAGGAATGTTTATCCATGGCTATCTATATTTTCAGCTTGAACGTTAAAGAAGTGGCTTGATTGAATTTCCAAGTTAGTCGACAGAGGATCAGTATTTGGACTTTCATAGTTTCAAGGCAGGCCAATAGCAACTGTGGAGGGGTTCTTACATACTGTTACTCAGCTTTGTTAGTTTTTGGTAGATGAGAGCCGGTTTGCTGCAATTCGCTCCATTTTGAAGTAAAAAATATACTCCTAAAATATCTATGGAGGCTAGATCCTAAGAATGATATAATCTCTCATTTCTTTTTCAGTTCCACTATTGAGTCTATCCTGCCCTGAGGGAACTGAGATCTTTCTGATAAGGAGCTCTTGCTCAGTTCTCATCAGTCATACCAGCAGCTTGACGGATATTAACTGTACACGAGTTCATTAGCTGTGAACATACACCATCAGGATGGGATTTTTTGACTGCTACCATTCTGAAATTACATTTCGGTCTGCAATTGTCTTATTAAAATTAAGTGAGAAAATAAAAGCACACAGACAATTGCACATATAAACTCGAGCTACCGGCTCATAAAAAAATGACATATTTACCATAATTTTTACACACTATGAAACAAGCAGCAGATACTGGTCTCAGTGAACAAAGATCCATCCTTTTCTTAGCATCTGAACCTGTAGATTTCTGAAGCAACAATGCCATAATAAAGACAAAGGTGCCTGCCATCTGTTCTGTTTTATGAAGATTATTTGTTGCCCTTGTAATCCTGGAAATTTTTCAGCAAATGTTCCAGCAAATTTGAGCATAGAAATAATCAGGTATGAGGCATATGACCATTATTGTCCTGATGGGCTATAAAACATGAAGCAGCAAGGAAACACAAAGAAGATCAAAATAGAGCACCGAGCCGAAGAAAACAAATATTAATAGAGATAAGGGATATTTGACATTTTTTCAATTTTCACTGAAAATTAATAATTCTATGCTTAGAAAAAGGCAACGTTAAGCTTGTGATTTCCAACACTTAAAAGCTAGAAAGCATGCTGTTAGCAAACTCCTGATCAACTGCAGAGAGGTCCCTGGTGGCTTTAGGAGAAACTGCACTGCCTGAAAGGAGCTCAGGAGACTGTGAGGTTTGGAGATTGTGAGAAGGATGACAAGGAACCGACATCATGTGTAAAATGGATGGCAGCAAACAGCCTGGGAAAAGGAGATGGAATGAATACATGGATGACACTTTAAACTAGGAAGAAATTATTATAAAATCATTAGGTTTGGAAGAAGAATTGACGACAGGTTAACACATAACATTTCTATCTCATTTTGTGAGACACTGAATACATTTTAGTTTTACTGTATTTGCTTGAGTGTTTGAGGTTGTCCAGTCCTTGCTATGAACTAGTGAGGTACTCTTACTGTCATCTGTTAAAAGATGCAGCAGGAACAATTTCAGACTTTCCAATAAAATGTCTTCTAGAAATAAAAAAATAATAATAAGAGAACTGGGTGCGAGTAGATTTAGAAAGCCATTGTTCTAGCCAGTAGATTCAGATTAAGAGGAATGGTGTTTTGAATGAAATAGGGAACTAGTTGTTCTATTTCTGTTCAGAGCTTCGACTCACGCTTCCTCTTTGCTCATGGAGAAGAATCATGCAAGCCTGGATAGTCTGCCAGAAGCTGAACATCTAAAGATGACAGAGTCCCTTGGAAGCTTTTTCATATGGCCTTTTTGTTTGTTTGCTTGTTTGTTTGTTGTTTTGGGTTTTTTTTAGTTTGATTTTCTCAAAATTTTAATTGAAACTCTATGAAAAGACAAGATAGAAATTTGAAAATACCAGCCACTGGTATTTTCTGCTCAAAACCTGAGTGGAAAAACAGTCTCGGGTTTCTTTTTCAGTTTGTTTGTGTTTTGTGAGCTGGCCTTAGATGTTTCGTTAGTGGTTCTAGAACCTGGAATAGAGTTAGTGCAAGATCCAGGTTAGAATGATCATGCACAGTCAACACTGCTCTCTGTCAGTATAACTGTGCTTACTCTTGCAGTGTTCTGAATTGCTATTAATGTGTTTGACCAACCAACAAACAAATGAAGTGTTTATTTTAAAAAAAAACCAACCAAGGCTGTGGTCCATGGTGAAGAAAATACAGGCTGCCAGAATTTTCATTGTTACAGAAAATTAAGAAAATATGCTGCAGTTCAGGATTTCTTTAGGTGGGTTTGTGGGTTTTTTTATAGTTAAAGCCCTTTTTTGTGTTGAGTTATTAATAAGTAAACTCAAATAAAATAATACGTAACAAAGGGCTGCTTTTGAAGATTCATCATAAGAAAGAAGGAAAAAGAGACAATACTTCTCTGTACCACTCAGGCGAGGGCATAGTCCTGGACATAAAGGCTTCAGAGGATATTGATGAAAACAGAGTGAGACCATGAAATGGAAGCAAAGCGATGGAGAGTCCTGGAGGAACTGATTTATGAGAAAGACCAAAAAGATAAACCAAATCTATAGCTTAGCAGTGACTAACGATAAAAGAGCAATAGAAGTTGGCATGCTTTATAGCCAGGCAGGGAAATGTTACTGGAGTAACCTGGGGGTTTTGGGGAACGGTAGCCCTGTGAACTCATTCCAGGATGAGCTGGTAGAAGAACTCAGCAGGCTGACTACCGTTGGAAAAACAGTGGGAGAAAAACAAGGTAGTGATTAGATACAGATGACAGAGACAACGTGACTAGATTCTGAATTTCAAGTTTAGTAACGTTATTAATGTTAAACTGGAGCTGGGAGAAAGAATTGTCTCTGCTGGCTGCTGTAGTTACTGGCCACAGCCTACATCATTTGCCTTTTTTCGGTGATCACCTGTGTCACACTGGGCAAGGAAAACATAAGGCTCATGGATACCTCATGGATGCTGAGTTGCTTGTGAGGCAGGAAAGATGGAAACCCTTCATTCAGCCCAAATTCAGTGCACAGGGCTGTGGAAGAAAAGGAACTTTGCTGACTGTAAGTCGTGTCTGACTCTCTGAATTCATCTGCTGTAATCAGCCATTGTATGAGGACAGATGAAAGACCTCTCACTCTAATGACCACAGAACTTTGTGCCATCCACTTTGAAAAAACCCTTTTGTTGACCTGAAATGCAAGAGTCTTCATTCAAGGGAAGTTGGCAGTTCAGTTGGGTCATCTTGCATGTTCCAGGCGATTGGAATCTACTGAAGGATTTAAATGAGAGTACTACATTGAACTGAAATCAGTGGGGGCTGTAGCCAGTGATTTTACTAGAACACTAGATTTAATACCCAAATCTGCTGAAATGTAGCACAGACTTCTTAAATAATTTCATCAGGACTTCAGTTCCACCTTCCACTCACAGTTACACTGACTTAAGTGCTTGCTTTTCCACATTTTTGCATATGCAAAGAGGATTATGTTACTACACTGGCTGATGTCCCATAACGGTAACAACTAAATATATAACCATACAGTGTGCAATCAAGGGAAAAGGAGCTGCACATGGAATTGATACTACTTTTGTTTGTTTGTTTGTTTACCTGTATGATTTACAAAATCTGTAAAAAACCAAACAAACAAAGTCTTAGCAGAAAGAAAAAAAAGTGTACTTTTTAAAGGATCGCACCCCGGAACAAGACCCATCCCATTAATTCTATGTATTATTTAATCAAGCAATACAGAACTCCTGTTATGCTACCAAGCCATTTTTAAAAGCAAGTTAATCATGCTCAAGTGACTGACACTACAGCAGCACTTTCCCCAGGCTTCATTTTGAATCTAATTTATTTAATCCAACAAGCATAGCAATGCAGCAGGCAAGGTAGTCTTTTCTAGTTTAAGTAAAGGTGTGGAGGGGAAGAAAGTGTACATACTTCGGAAACTATAAAATTTAACTTTTTTTGCTTGATTTGCCATCCACAAAATTATTTTAAAGAGAAGGACATCAATTTTATCCTGTAATTGCCTTTGTCAAGGTTAACAATTTTATACCTAGGCTTAGCCAACAAAAAGCTGCTGATTTATTTTCCTGGTTATCTTCTTTGCTGCCAAAGATATTATATTTGAAATGAGAGGCACTCACAGTGCCTCACCTGGAATATCTACATTTATAATCTCTATACACTGTCTACATTAATATACAGTATTATTATAACAAAGGTACAATAAAAGAAAATTTGTTATGAATTGGATTAACTTGTTGTAAGAGTAGAAGTAGTTTTTAATTTATTTTTGCTGTTCTGGGTTAAGAATCTCAGTACAAATTATAAACATAAATTGTCTTTTTGTGTATTGACTTTCCTTTTACCTTCTGAATGCTCCTTCATTACGTGTATGTCCTGATTTCAGCTGGAATAGAGGTAATTTTCTTCCTAGTAGCTCCTGTGTTTTAGATTTAGTATGAGAATAACAATAACGCATATTGTTTTATTTGTTGCTAAATAATGTTTATATTAAGTCCAGGACTTTTTCAGCTTCCCATAGAAGTTGAGAGGGAATATAGATCAGACAAGCTGGCCAAAGGAATATTCCGTACCATAGACCTCAGGCTCAGTATATAAATGAGGGTTGCCCAGGGGGCAGGAATCCACGATCACTGCTTGGAAGGGGCTGGGCAATCAATCATCAGGTGGTAAGGACAATTGTATTGCATCACTTTATTTTGTATATCTTTTTACCATTATTATTATTATATTGTTAGTGATCTATTAAACTGTCTTTATCTCAGCCTATGAGAGGGGTTTTTTTTCCTCCTTTTTCTCCCTCTTCTGCTTTCCCTTCTGGGGCAGTGGAGGGAGCAAATGAATGTCTGTGTGGTCCTAGTTGTGGCTGGGCTTAAACCGCCACAGTGTGTTTTCTCTTTTCCTGCTTTTACCTTCTGGAAGTTATCCAAGTTATCTCTATATTTGAACCACATATTTATTTTCTACTTATTGTCTAACTCCCTCCTTCCTTTCCCTTTTTGCTACAGATTCATCTCCCTTTTATTCCAAACCATGACTTGACATTTGCTACTCTTATGCGTGGATGCCATGGAACCTGTAATATCTCATAAGAGATAATAGCACGGAGCAGGAGAAGCATGAAACATATTGAAAAGAGGAAAATTCAGTATGGGAAGGTGGCTGAGCTGAGAAGAGAATGCGCAGGCAGTCCTTGCTGTCCCTTAGGTATCAGGAGTCTGAGGCTGATAGATGGCACAGCTGTGTGATGAAACATCAGCAGGGAACGGCTGTTGTGATGGCTTTGTTCAAGACAAATAGGAGGAAGGTAATGCCATGTTATAACAAAGAAGTTGCATACATGCATATACGCAGCATCGTTGCTATTAGATTTCATTTGTTTGTGGTTCTTGTTTCAGAGTTAGAGAATCTCTAATATTCCTTTCTGTGTATTTTGATTTCAGAATTGATCAATATTTAAACATTGTGTTTAGTTATCAACTGCACGCTTTCACCACAAGCTGCATAATTAAGAGGCTATGGTGGCTATCCTAAAATAATGAGTAACGTGCAAATTAAATGGCCTGTGGAAGATGTTAAAAATTTATAATTACGGAATTCATGCCCTTGGAATATGAAAACATAAAAGTAAACAAGTCAGAGCACTGCTTAACTTTCATTCTAAGGACAAGGCTGGAATAATGTACAAGTTATAAACCAGATATCAAACTACTTATTACAGCTATATTCAGAAGTCATATTAGAAACAGGCTTCTAAAATTATATTCAAATACAAGGGTATATGCTTTTTGTCAGAGGAGATATGGTATTTTAGTCTTCTGATGAAACAGTTACTATATGAAATCACCTGCATTGTAAAATGACAGAAAGTGCTACTTTTCTTAAATTGAAATTAATTTCATATCACATTAATGATGGTGACATCTATTTTTCTTAAAGCTGGGTAGTTTCCAAACTATATACCTTGGGATTTTTTAAAAAATCTTTCAAGCAATTAAAGATAACAGCAGTCATTGTCACAAATAATGAGGATATTTTGACTGCAAAATATAAATATTTACTAAGAGATATTTATTCAGGACAGGAAGAACTGATTTTTATGGTGGATTGAATAGACAAAGATACTTTTTATGGGGACTTGAAGTACTTATAAATCATGCACAAATTATTACAGTTAAACTGCATGCTTTCTGATGAAAAAAATACCTGAAATAAACCAAGCTGGAGGAAAACAGGTTGTATCGGTTTCCATAAGTCACTATGTGTGATTTCTGTCTCATACTGATGGTTTTTAATGTATTAACCTACTGTGATGTTAAAACGTGGAGTGTCTTCTTCCAAGTTTGATATTAAAAGGCACAAAGATTTAAATCCTTATTTTTGCCAGTTTAGCAGAATAGGTGGTCATACCCTGCTGCCATGGGTATAACAAAACCCCCTAGGTTTGATGAGTTATATCAGCCAGACTTCCCAGGAGAATTTGGGATAATGCTTCTAAAAATTAGCACCCAAGAAATACTGCCCAGTACAGGTACGTTATGTAGGCCATATGGTACTAAAATTTCACAACAAGAATGAAAATTGGATTTAAAAATGAATGAAATGAGTGGGTGTAGGATAACATACCATGAGCAGAAAGCTTTTTAAGCATGAAATTCTCAGAATAATGAGGAAGTTACAGCTCGGAATGGAGAAACACCACGTAAGTCCACAGAGACGTTTGCAAACAACTGCCCTGCTCACTAGACCTTAATCAAATATGCTGTTCGGCTCTTGCTTTTAAGATTCCATGTCTTTTCATTCATTAATATTCTATGAACGTTTTTATAGAGGAGGAAGATGATACATCAATGTGTGCCATCATACAAAAATTATCCCAGACTTTCAACAGCTTCTTTCCTTTCAGTGCTTGTGCATGGGGTTTTGATATTCTGCCAAGAGCTACTGCTTAGGTGGAGGTCCAAAATACCTCAGTTCCCATTTCGTTACGTGTGTTTCTTCCCTCATAGTAACTAGGGATAACACAGATTTTTGACAATGCAGGGCAGGAGGGGACAGGTCCTGTTCTGCTGACTAAGAGAGATTCTGCAAGAACCATCCCAATGGTTGTCCACGCTAACAAAAAGCCAGCAAAGAGGAAGAAAAGACACATTTGTTGTGTGACTCAACACACACTTTACTAAATGGAAAACTACCTCTTAAAATTGTATTCCTGACACATTTCGGAGTATGTGTAGGCACAGACATTTCAATTAGGATTTTGTGACCCCAAAAGTGAAAGACCTCCATGAGATGAAGCAGTGCTTCAAAAGTGCTTTTACATTTTGAATTGAGTTCTTGGAGTTAGACACTAACATTCTCACCATGTTCTCTGGAGTCCCATGATAGTGTCTTCATTTGTAAGAACACATGCCATTTCCCAGATAAAATGGTATTATACCTCCAACCCTGCACAGGTGATCTTGTAATTATGTCATTTATTTTTCTTAGTTCCTTTTACCCCCCTAGTTTTTAGGCTAGTGCTACATTTCTAAGTGTCATAAATCTAAATACATTTTATACTGAACCATATTTTTTACAATTTATATCGATTGCACTTGTAGGTGATTTTCCCTTTGTTCTGATGCATGGGTTTTAGTAATTGTAACCGTGTACATTTATTGCACCATTGGCAGAAAATGTTTCTTTTTTGCAGATAAATCCCTACCTGACCTGTAATTTATTCATACACTATTTCATAACTCTTTATTTTTTTGTGGTGTAGCTCAAAGCCTGAGTATAATTGTTTTGTGATTCTTTGCTGTCTGTTCTCTAGACTGAAAATAGTAGATACTACTTTTCCCAAGTACTGGATATCTCTTTAAAATGTTATTAAACTATTTAATGAATAGAAAGTAGTTAAAAATATATACGTAGTACCATGTTTATATTTAGAGGAACTCAAATATAGGGAAAAATGCACTTTTTTTGTCTTTGCAAGCTGACATATATTTGTGTTTCCAGTTGCAAAAAAACCAATTAATATTGTAATTTAATGATACTCAAAAACAATCAAATATTTGTGCTGAAATGCAAGGATCCTTACACAAAGAATACATGCCAAGTTATTCTGCATATAACATGATGAATATGAGAATAAGGAATGAGGGCAGAAGGATAGAACAATAGAAGTAGAGAAGTTCCCTTCATACCAGGATCAGACCCTTGGCTCAACTTGGCCAGTGTTTGGCAGGGTCCATCCAAGTCAGGATTATGCTTTCTAGACAAATAAATAAAACATATTTAAGTAGATAACAACTGATGGGTGGGCGTCACAGAAGGATAGGCAATTCAAAATATCTGTAGGTATTTCTAGAATGATGGATAGGCAGAACATGGAGGAAGGGAAGGGGCATGGGAGAAACGAGAACAAGAAGGTGAGGTTGAGACACCGACGTTGAAGAAGCGGAGGTACCTGCAGAGCTTGCAGAGAGAATTGCCACTACATTCTGCGCCTGAAGGACTGACTAGTAAAATGGAGGGAGCCTACAGGTATGTAGAATCCTAGTGGCAGTGAAAAAGAGCACAAAACTTGAGAATGGCAAAGAGGAATTAGAAGTGAATGTGTAACAATAAATAGAGACAGTAACAAACGCTTGTAGATTTTTAATCCGTATGACCTAAACCAGAAACAGAAATAAATGATGCAAAGACACAACATGATTTAATTTACAGATTTTAGGAAGAAAGTTGTATCAAGGAAAATAGCTCCTGAAAAAGATACGGTTGCAATTTATTTCTAAAAACACCCCTCTCTGTAGTTAAAATGTGCTCTCGTATAGATACTGTTCCAGGTCTATAAGCTGACTCTGAGCTGTGGTTCACTTACAGACTGATTATTGAGGTTTGTCACAGAAAGGCTTTACTGGGCACAGAACAAAATACAGTCCTTCAAGAACATGCACAAGTGACTGCCTATAGGATAAAGAGGAAATAGTGCCTGAGATAATGTTTGATTTGAGCAGCGTTATTCAAATGCAAAACATTCCAAGAACACACAAATCTTGCAATGCAACAATTCTGGTATGTATGAGTAGTTTCAGTCTGTGGAATCTCTACAACTGTAATATTTAATTTCAAATAAGTTAGTTTAATTTTCTATGTTAATTTACGAGAGAACAGTAACTTAAAAGGTATGCAAAGAAGGGACTTTTTATCTAGGGCTGCGCTACTTCCTGAAAAAATAAAGAGCAATGGGACACAGTCCTGTGTTCTTTCAGGTCAGGAGCTTGAACTTGGGAATGGAGACGAGCATCTTCATGCCCATCTGGATCCTGCAATCACCTTTGATTTGCAGCTAAATTTTTCTCCTGCTCAGTGAATCTCAGCTGCAGAGCCAAGGCCTGGTCCCTATCCCAGCCCTCCTGACTTGTGAGTACGGAGCTATGAAGGGTAAGTCTAACTTATGCACCTGCTTAAAAACTGTGGTTCCAGCAAGTAAGTTATATTAATTGAAACAACATTGTTAAAGAATTCAAGAACATATCGTGCCTCTGTACTCGGCACTGGTGAGGCCTCACCTCAAGTACTGTGTTCAGTTTTGGGCCCCTCACAACAGGAAGGGCATTGAAGTGCTGAAGCGTGTCCAGAGGAGAGCCACCAAGCTAGTGAGGGGGCTGGAGAACAAGTCCTGTGAGGAAAGGCTGAGGGAACTGGGCATGTTTAGTTTGGAGAAGAGGAGGCTGAGGGGAGA